>SPJY01014460.1:2789134-2800394 GCA_005191435.1 Raddia distichophylla
GCGACTCTTGGGGCATGGGAGGGACCAATACCGGAGGCGTGGTGAGGAACATGTCTGCCTTTGGCAGATATAGTTGAGAGGATTTTGTATGGCACACAGAAATACTTTGTAGATTGGTACCAGAAGGCTAGCATATTCATGGCCGACAACCGCTTTTGTACTCACAAGTGATCTCAGAGTACATGCGCAGGAAAATCGCGAAGGCACAGCTGCATCGTGCAATCTGAGAGACAGCCAGAGAAAAGAAGTATGAGATTCATTGCAGGGACCGTGGGCATGAAGGCACATACCAGGAGAGGATGTCACACAAGGTTGTCATACATGGGACAAGCTGTGAGTGCTCCTGTGGGAAGCCGGCTCTCCTTCACCTGCCATGTTCACATGCCATTGCCGCTGCAGCGCGGGGGAGGTTAAACACTCTATCATCAAGGCCCAAGACCATCTCCCACGTTCAAGCAAGCCCAAGTGCAATCCCAACTCTTCCGAAGGCCCGGTTCGGCCATCAGCGACTACCCTGACTTTAAACGGACGCCCAGGCCACATACGAGATCCAAATGAGGCAAATGAGGACATTCTGGAAAGGTTAGGAGATAATCATTCCAATGGATCCAATCTCACTGCCAAATTCATTCTGGATCATCGGAAAATCACGAAATACTATAATGGGTCAAATCTGCCAAGTGCTGCGACACTTTCTTTGGGCCGTGGGCCTTGTAATTTGACGGAGAGGCCTAGGCCCAGGTTGAGGACGTGGGGAGAAACCCTAGAACGTCCTCCACCTTGGCCTCCACCCCTTTGGCCGTCCTCCCCCTCCCTCCACCATAAAAACTAGCCGCCGCCATCATATTTGCTCAGGTTTTTGTTGTGTTTGGTAGACCCCTTGTGTGTCCCTCCCCGAGATTGCGCGTGTCGACTAGACCGCCCGATACGGGAAACAGAACCTCACCTTTGGTTTCGTTAATTATCAGTTATCATCTTGTTCTTACTTGTTCTCGGTTGCAGCAGGTTCAAGGATCAATCGGGTCTGACTCGGTTGATCGACTCGTGTGGTGACATTGCGATTGATCGGTTTCTGATCCTGTGGATTAGTAGCGTCGTCACTACACCAAATCGACGTATCGTTCTCATCAGAAGATCGGGCCGACCTAGTGCGCATCAACTGTTCTTCAAAGTAGCTTGGCCGACGATAAAAGGGGACCTTCTGAAACTCTTCCAGCAGCTCTACCATCAGAGGACGCGTCGTTTTCACATGATTAACACTGCCCACATTGTTCTGCTTCCAAAGAAATCTGGGTGTTCCAAGGTCAAGGATTTTCGGCCAATTTATCTAATGCACAGTGTTGGCAAAATCTTCTCGAAAGTGCTTGCTGGTCGTCTATCTTTAGTCATTGACCAGCTTATCTCCAAAGAGCAAAGCGCCTTTATTAGAGGGCGATCCATCCAAGACAATTTCTTGGCGGTGCAAGCAAGCATTCAACAAATGCACAAGAAGAAGACTCCAAGCCTATTTATCAAGTTAGACTTCCATAAGGCATTCGATTATGTCAACTGGGCTTATCTTTTGGAAACTATAAGGGCTTTTGGTTTCAGCTCAAAATGGTGTGATTGGATTTCATGCATCCTGGCAACATCTAGCTCCCGCGTGCTACTTAACGGAATCCCAGGGGAGGCGTTCATGCATGCAAAAGGGGTCCGGCAAGGTGATCCGCTATCACCGTTCTTATTTATTCTCGCTATTGAACCCCTCAGGGCCAATCATCATGGCTAGTGAGCAGCTTGGGTTGCTTCAACCGATGCTGTTAAGACAGAACCCTCTCCGGATATCCTTATACGCAGATGATGTGGCCATCATGGCAAACCCTGATGCTCGGGAGCTAAGTTTTATTTGGGAGTCGCTGCAGTTATTTGGGGAAGCTGCCGGACTCAAGGTTAACAAGGAAAAAAGTGAGGTGTACCCAATATATGTGTCGCAGGAGGACATGCAAGCACTCTTACAACCCCACTCAGTCATGGCAAAGGCTTTTCCATGTAGTTACTTGGGCCTGCCTCTAAGACCCACTAAACTCAAGAGAAGTGATTTCGAGGCTCTTGTGCACAAAGTCAAGGCAAAGCTACCGACTTGGGCAGGAAAATGGATCTCCAGGGCGGGTAGACTGGTCCTTATCAATTCGGTCCTCACCTCAACACTAGTCTACTTCCTATCCAGTTTTGACTTACCAAGCTGGGCAATCAAAAAAATTGACAAAATTCGTCGTGGTTTCCTTTGGAAAGGACAAGAGGATTGCGGGGACGGTCATTGCAGAGTTAATTGGACAAAAGTTTGTTGTCCGAAAGAAATGGGTGGCCTGGGAGTTAAAGACATCAAAAAGATGGCCAAATCATTGCGTTTGAGATGGTGGTGGCGATCTTGGCAACACTCTAGCCTAGGAACAGAGCCTCAGGATAATAAAGTGGATGAGGAATTATTCAACGCTTCTACAAACCTGACCCTTGGAAATGGAGAAAAGGCCAGATTCTGGACCAGCACTTGGCTTGGGGGCTTGTCACCAAAGGATGTGGCTCCGGAATGCCATAGGCTGCTTCCAAAAAATAAAAAAAAAACCTCGGTCAGGCATGAGTTAACTCACAACATATGGATGACAGTTACTAGAAAAATCAGTAATATTCAACAGTTACAACAATTTTTCAAGCTTTCCGCCCTAACTCTCAATGTGATCTTGCAGCCGAACCACCAAGATATTGTCTCCTGGAATTGGACTCCTCATGATCAATATTCAGCGGCTTCTGCTTATAAAATCCAGTTCTCTGGAATGATAATGGATAGTAATTTTCTCCGACTCTGGCGGGCGCATGCGGAGAATAAATGCCGTTTCTTTGTCTGGTTGACTATGCATCACTCCATCCTAACAGCAGATAGGCTGCAGGCTAGAGGATGGCCAAATAATGTGATTTGCATGATGTGTGGCTTGGAGGTTGAAACTCAGATTCATTTACTTCACACTTGCCTTTTTGCTAAACAGATGTGGCGGAGGCTAGCAAACCTCTATAATTTCCCATGTCAGGGAGAACATGAGAAGGATTTCGTAGTCATCTCCAACCATTACCGTAAATTTTTGACAAAGGACAAGTTCAAAGAGGCTGATGGGGCTCTAATCTACGTGTTTTGGAACTTATGGCTTGAGAGAAATTTCCGCATCTTCTCAAACAAGGCTTCTTCGGGGCAGCAAGTTTGGGAAAATGTAATGAGAGACATCTCGGCCAGGAGATTAGCGTACCATGATCCTCCTTGAGTTCTAATTTCACTTTAGTCTCCTCTTTTTTCTTCCTTTCTCTTCTGCCTTTCTGTAATTAAACCTTTTTTTCCTCTATGAATACAAAGCTATTTGCTTGCTTAAAAAAAAAAAGAGTCATTTCTCCGAGGTGCTCCACACAAGTAGTCGCGCCGATGGTCAACAATAGCAAGATTTCTTACCGATCTGATACAGGCATTATTGGTGAGCACTTTGGCGACCGTGAGGTTCTTCGATCTTCCGGTCTTCCCTCAAGCTAAACAGAGCAATGACAGCGTGAGTTGGTATTCCAAAAGTTGGTCTTTTTCTCATTTCCGATGGAGATACACGTGGCCATGGGGAAGAGCGCTTTTGTCAATCTCGCTGCAAGGGGTCGAAGTGCCTATCCAGGGCCTTTCAGGGGCATTTCGTTGAATTCACAACCACCATAGCTTTTCATGAACCCTAATGAGCTGCCTTGCTTTTCACGAGCCCAAGTTGAGCCCTCGTTTATGCCCCTTAATTGTTGTAACCCTGGCAATTATTTTGATATTTATAGTTTTAATTTTAAAAATAAAATAATATTTTTATTTATTAAAATTAAATAAATAGTCTCGCCCCGTCAGTTGAAAGGGCAAAAATTTCCTGCTCTATGAACTAGCGAAAATTTATTAGCCGCCCGTCCAGCTGGTGGCCAGTAGGCGGACCGTTGGACGACAAAACCTGTCGTTCCAACCGAGAGGTTTTAGGCAGATGCCACATCGAAAGGCGGTATTCGCCCACAATAAAAAAAAAAATCCTCTCATTGAAACGACGGGATCTCAATGCAGGGAAACCCCGCCATTCCAATCGGCGAGATTTGCGCTATTTAGCAGCGCACGCGGGCCGGCCTGGCCACACTGTGGCCATTTGCTGCTCGCGCGTAGGAATAGATGGAGGGAGAGGAGAGAAAGGAAGTGAGCGAGCTAGCCTGGCCACACTGCAATGCAATTATGACTATTTATAAGTTTTGTAATTTTCACAGTGACTGATACGGACCGAACCGCCTAATGCAATGGTTGTGACGCACCTTGTTAAATTTCCCACAATTTTACCGTGAAGTTAGGTCATTTTTGCACACAAGCGAAACATGCAAACTCACAATAATAAAGCCGAAACATTATGACCATTGATATGTTTTGCAATTTTTGTAAAAGGGGGAAAGGATTGTGGGCCACGACGCAACAATTACATCCTACGAAGAAGCCACGTCACGCATGTTGCCGAATTTTTCCCATATTTTTTTGGGCAACTCAGCAAAATTTCCCACGTACATCTACCATCCTAACTACCTATAATAAAACTACTTCACTTCTTAGTTCAAACTAGAATTCTACGTCGCAATTTCATCCTACAATGAAAACACTACTCATGTTCAATGTATTTAAAATAGGCTCCTCCAGCCTTTCCAACCAGCAGAAAAATAAGCCGAAACAAAAATACACTCGTCCTGCTAGCTGAAAGGGCGGCCAAATTCATCGAGCCAAAACCCGCCCATTCAGTCGGCATGAAATAACTTTCAATAATTTTCTCCCATTTAGTCGACATGAAATAACTTTCAATATTTTCCACCGAGTGAAACGGCGAGATTTTCCTCCATGCTATAAACCGGCGTTTCACTTGGCAGGAAATACTGCCCACCAACTGAATGGGCGGGTTTAAGTTCGGTGATTTTTTTATTTAATTTTAATAAATAACAAAATATTTTTTGGAAATAACAAAATGTAAAATGTCAAAAAATTCTAACCCTGGCTATGTTTAGCGATATCTATAACATAAAGGAGTTGCTTGCTGTTTTGTGACTTATGAACAAAGCCCGAGCAAGCTAGGCTGGACTCTCGGGCTCACACTGCAATTGAGAACTTGTTAATAATTTGGGCCCCCAAAGGCCGAATGTGCACGTGACCCAGAGCTAAATTGATTGAGACATACGTCGTATATATTTACTTAAGGAAGAAGTCCACATTGCCTCCCTGTACTATTAAAAAAGTTCACTTTTCCTCCCTCTGTGTTAAATGGGTGAGATCTGACCGTCCAATCTTGCATCGAACGGCCACAAATGAGTTGAGGGAGGAAAAATGAACTTCTGCAATAGTAGAGGGAGGTAAATTGGACTTTTTCCTTTACTTAATTACCGTCAGAGGAGAGAATGATCTTTTTTAAGATGGAAGAAAAGTTTCGATCTCTATGTTACATACGTATACGGTGTAGTTTACATCAATATATGAAATACTAAAATGATAAAATGATAATTCCAACAATAGAAATATAAAAGCACTAAGCAATAATTTTGTTAGTATTCATTCTCCAACCATACTAAAAAAAATGTCATGACGCCGATCCCAAAAGAGTAGCATGCTTGGAGGATTTTTTTCTCGCTCATCCTCCTTTTGCATCAATGTACAATAACGCAACCAGTGGGCTCCTATGAAGATAACCTGCAAGAAAGAGATGTCTTTTCGATTGTTAAATATCATATCATTCCAAGATAACCAAATAGCCTTAAAATAACGGCTGTACCAACAAGAATTTTATTATTAAGCTATAAATCCAACCCAAAAATCCAATTCCCAACCAAACGAGACATATTTCTAGGTGGTTTGAGTCCTAGGACTATTTGGATTAAATACCCAACATACCTAGCCAACTAATAGTCAAAGAATAAATGTTGTATCGTCTCATTCTTAATACAAAAGCTACACTTTAGACTACCAACCAGTTATGTTTAGCCAAATTATCCTTCATTAAAATGACACCTCTCCCTAAAATCAAAGAAAAAATTTATCTTTAGAATAAGGCAAAATTGCCTCTATACCATTATGAAAAGCTCACCTTGCCAAAATACCATCCAAACTTTCATCCTTGCCAAAATACCACTGGAGGTGAACTCCGTCCCCCCAAAATACCCAGCCATCAGCTGCAACATTAAACATTTTTTCGAAATACCAGGATTGCACCTGCCCTCATATTCATCCCACAGCCAACTCCCTCGTATTGCCCCTGCCCTGGTATTCTTCCACGCGCCACTGGCCTGGGGCTGTCGCCGGCGGGAGGTTGCTGGCTGCAGGGTCGCCGACGCAGCCTTGGTCGTCGGCTGGTGGACTGCCCGGGGCTGCCAGCAGAGGGGCGCCGCCTGCAACTTCGTCTTTGGCCAGTCTGGCGCCGGTAACAACTGGGCCAAGGGCCACTACACAGAGGGCACCGAGCTCATTGACTCCGTCCTCGACATCGTCCGCAAGGAAGCCGAGAGTTGCGACTGCCTCCAAGGTATAACCTCCCTCCGCCCCCTCGAGATCTACCATTTCCCTTCGATTCAAGACCTTATCCGTGTAGATCTGGTAATGCTGCAATTCTCCAGTGTCCTTAGCTTGTAGATATCATCTGAGGGGACACCCAAATTGTTCAATAGCCATATAGGAATGGCACCTCCTGAAACTCCCCCACATTGGCAAAGAAAAAATCAGATTGCAAATCTCAGTTACTCCCAGAATAACACAACAACAGACACTGATATAAAACAAGCTCATCATCGAGCTTGCTAAAAAAAATATCAAGGACTAAAAGAAGTTTTGAGTCAGGTAGCATAACGAAGTTACCTTCTAGCATTGTTATGTCCTCAGTTATATTGTCTTCTGACAAGAAATTAAAATGGATCTCAGTAAAATATGCTCTTTTTTCAGAGTATGTTCTTTTTTCATATTTAACACATTTTATCTTTATGGTCGCTGATTGTACGCGTTTTATGTTTTTTCAGTGTGATGATGAAATTACCTGCATGATGATGATATGGCTGCAACAAGAAGCCCAATTTCAAGGCTAAGAGCTGCCCTTGCATGCTCTCCAAGTGGTCAAAGTGTACCAAGCACAAGTCCAGGCCCTTTGACAAGGAGACAGAAGGCTGCTTTGAATTCCCCTTAACTTGCTGCTGTTATGTAATGTGCTAGTGCTGTCCTTATGTTCTTGCATGAGAGCATTTTGATCATACATGTACATACATGATGTTGGGTTTAGTCTAACACAACACTGCTGTCTTTTGTATTAGGAGGGATCCCTTTGTATTATAGTAGGTTGAGGGCTCCTCTATAGCTCATATTATGTCTATTACAGGATTGTTGAGATGAAAGATGTCTTTTTTATGCTAGGGGCATTTTTGTCTTTTGTCCATTGTAGTTAGCCCTCCATTCCTCTATAATGGTATTTTGGCAAAGATGGAAGTTTGGATGGTATTTTGGCAAGATGAACTTTTCATAATGGTATAGAGGCAATTTTGCCTTAGAATAATCCTTTTGCATGATTTTTTTTTATCTTGTACACTTCTGTATAAGCTTTGTCTGACTTTGTATCAGGTGTATGTGCGTATATATATAACGTAGAGGTCGGAAGTATTTTATTATATAAAAAAAGAGAGAACAATCAATGCCAAATTGCATAAGGGTCTGAGCCTCTGAGGCCATCAAACTTGCATGCGCGCTAACCAAACCTAAGCCCAGTGAATTAATTACTCCCTGCCGGTGTAGGAATTTGATACCATATGCGGCTTCAGCTGTGTATTATGCCTTCCGATTTGATACCACGTACGCTATTCCGACTTCAACAGTGTCGATATCGATCTCTCATACCTTTGGGTTTGATACCATTTTGTTTAAACCGTATTGTAACTTTGAATGAGTCTTAGCAGATTCCTTACACAACAAATTCCGGCCTCTAGTTATGCATCTGAAAGTAGATGCTCAAGCAAACTAATTGTTCTATAAAAATTAATTGGCGAGAAATGGTGCCATGTGAAATGATCTAATTATTCATTAACGAGCCCAAAACATCAGTTTCATCGGCAATACGTAGGTGCAAACTAATTAATATACATATGAGTAAGTGTCGTGTGTGTATGTATGTACGTACGTATGAATAGAGTATGGTAGGTTAGAGTTTGAGTCGGAATATATTTATCTTGATTTCTATATAAAGGGGTTGCTCAAATGTAACCCATATCAACAAATAATAGTGGTGTAGGCATGCAGGGAGTCACAGCCGGCATGTGGCCATAACCTGCACGGCCGGTATTCTATATATGTTGTTGGAAAGGAGTGTTAATATAATTATCATAACTCTGTGGACGTAGACAAGCACTAAAGCTAAACATTATGCCTTCGATGACGTTTCAATATCGTGTTACTTTAAATCCTAACATAATCAACTGGTTGTCCCTATTTCTCATAAAAACATATTATGCCTCAGCTGAAAAGGACATGTTGATGCATTGTTTTCATGAGAGCGAACGAACGAGCTATTTTGTTATGTAAATGGATGTCCTATCGTTTTCTTGTCCTTTTATCATATGGTCAGGACTCGGGATGTAAAATACGGTATCTGTGCGTAACAACAAAAAGGTTTGCCTGTTTAGTCGTCTATCTCGTGATTTCTACGGGACAGCAGAAGAATTGGATCCTTGTTTGATTGGTTAATTTTCTCAACTTAACTTGCTATTTTAGAAGAAAAAAAAAAGGCCCAAAAGCATGCACTATTTCACAGCATTGCCTCGAAATCTTTTAGAATTATTATTTGGGTTTCTGCTATTTAAGAATTAATTTTAGTGCTTTTTTTATTATAAGTAAAATGAACAAGCACGCGCATATATCCTCTGCGCGACACGTCGGCGGAAAAACAGTGGCCGTTCGATCGCGATTGAGAGGCAGATTCGACCGTCCATTTAGACTACATATATAAAAGGAATTTTTTTTTGGCAAAGTAACAGCAAGGCGCGGCGACTGCTCGATTGGTTTCGGGCGCTAGCTTTCGCATGGGAGGCGCAGGCTCAAATCCTGGCTGTTGCTCCCTTTTTACCAGGTTTATTTCTTCCTTTTCCTCTCTTCTCCTCTCCCCTCTTCTCTTTTCCCCCATTCTCATCGCCCGAGTACAACACATAGCTCAGGGCCTCAGGCTGCTGTCATCGTCACCGAGGAGCGGCTTCGCCTCCTCTCCCCCTCTGGTTCCCCGCCGCCCGATGTCCGCCTGCGCGCCATCCCCAACATCGTCCCTTCCGACCACGGCCACGGCGCCGAGCACGCCGGCTTTGTCGACGCCGTCGGTGCCAACATGGAGGCGCCCTTCGAGCGCCTGCTCGACCGGCTCGGGGAGGGAGAGGGCCTGCCGGTCGCAACCCTCCTAGCCGACCAACATGCCGCCTCCCGCTCTTGATTTGCTCGATCCAATCCGCAATTTTTTCCCTACTCTTTTTCCCCCCTGTGTGCGAGCATGCTCGAAGCTACGTTTTGGCGTCAGTGCGCCCTGTTCCCCTATTCGGTGTGTTCATCGGCGAGTTGCTGCTAGCGGATTCATCATATTTGTGAGGCTTTGAGGGTGGGTTTGGTCCAGGTTGTGCCGGCACCAAGTCCCCTTGCGATGCCGCCTCTGGTCGGCATAGGGTGTTTCGGCACCGGGTCCCCTCGAATCCATCGTCCTCCAGCCACGCCGTTGCTGAATCCACCATCCCCATGCCGCCACATCGTCGGACCTGGCGTTCCCGCCGTCCGCCGAAGGGGATTCGTCTGCGTACGTCTATGTTGCTATGAAACACGTCCCTTCCGATGGATAACAGCAGGGCATGCGTACCATTGCTACCTTCTTGGCAAGAATTTCTTCATGTTGGTTTTGATATGGTTCAACTATGTATGCTTGTTAGTTTATATTTTTAGTTCTCTGACCATATGCCCTAGCTTTCCTGTGTGATTAAGATGCTTTGTGTTCATTAAGATACTTTGTGTTACCGACTTGGTTAGTGTGCTTGTGGTTAAGATGCATAATGTTCTCCTCCTTTATAGCTATGTTTGTTTCAGTTCCGGATGCATTGACCTGGGTATTTTGATGATTTTGCTAGATCTTGGAGTTTGCTTGAGCTGGGGATTTAGGGTCCCTTCGACGGTACGTGGGCGCCGGCTACATTCACTTGCATAGTTTTTTTTTTTGAACCAAAGACTGTAGGAGAGGCTCCTACAGTATATATTAAAAATAAATATTTACAAAATTACAGAGATCACAAAACCGAGAGAGAGTTATGCCAGGTTACAATCGAAGAAGCTAAGTCACTGTTCACTCTTAAAACTAGAAGAGCAACATCTGAATCAAAACCCTCTTTCCACAAAAGAATGGAATGTGGAATATCATCGAAGACCTGTTTATTGCGAATTTTCCAAATGTTCCAGCAAACCAATATATAAATATCCATGTGGAAGGATAAGAGAGATGTTTGGCAAAAAGAGAATAGATCATCATAAAATCCCTGTAGATTCAAAGAGCTTGTCGATGAGAACCCAAGATAACTCCAAACTGTTTGTGCAAATGGACAGTGGAAGAACAAATGAAGCATTGTCTCCACCGTGGATGATGCACACATGATGCAGTGATAATCAGTGACAAAATTCTTTCGACAAAGCAAATCTTTTGTATTCAATCTGTCCAAACAGAGAAGCCACATGAAAACCTTCCATCTCATTAAACCCTTACTTTTCCAAATTTTCCGGAAAATCGCATGTGTCATGAAACCTGAGCATAGATGTTTGATAAAATCTGAGGACTTGTAATGATCTTTCTTCCAGATGTAAGTCCAATTGTCAGTAGGTAGAGGAGAGATTCTCCAACCATTCAACAACTCCTGAAGTGATAACCATTCCTCATAAGCCGGAACCGAAAGAGGAAGGAAAAAAAGGGATTGGATATCATGATTTGTCATATATGAAGACACCAGAGCTGATTGATCTTGAGCATAAGAGAAAAGATGGGGAAATCGGAGACGTAACAGATCCCCATTACAAACATCATGCCATAGTTGAGCAGAAGATCCATCACCAACTTGACAACTAGCAATCCCTTTAAAAACAGGAAGCAAAGAAAGCAACTGCTTCCACCAGAATGAATGCCCATTCAAGCAGGGCATAACAAAACCTTGCGGATAAATC
>SPJY01014460.1:2801812-2830859 GCA_005191435.1 Raddia distichophylla
TGAATGATGGGAATGTAGTGGTTCTTTCCTAGCCGTTTAAAGTGAAGGGGGAGGCCCAAGTAGGTGCAGGGGAAGGAAGCCCTGATCCCCGGGAAGGGGCCGAGGGCGAGGTCCAAGTCCCCTTCATCACAGTGAAGGGGCATGACGGAGCATTTGTGGATGTTTATCCGGAGGTCGGAGACGTCGCCAAAGGCGTTGAGGAGGTTTATAGTGGCAAGGATCTCCTCGTGGATGGGGCGAAGGAAGATGGCCGCGTCGTCGGCGTAGAGAGATGTTCGCAGCTTCAAGGTCGAGTTGCCAACTTGACCAAGGATACCCGCCTCCTCTGCCAGACTGACGAGGCGCTGGAGGGGATCAATAGCCAGGATAAATAGCATCGGAGAGAGGGGGTCCCCCTGCCGAACCCCGCGAGCATGGTGGAAGTTGGGACAGGGGCGACCATTCAGGAGGACCGAAGAAGAGGCGGTTCCGAACAGGAGGGCGACCCATTCCCGCCAACGGGGACCGAATCCTAACCAGCGCAGAAGCTCAAGAAGATAACCCCAATTAACGGAGTCAAAGGCCTTTGCGAAGTCAAGCTTGAGAAGGATAGCTGAAAAGGACATCTTGATGCATTGTTTTCATGAGAGCGAACGAACGAGCTATTTTGTTATGTAAATGGATGTCCTATCGTTTTCTTGTCCTTTTATCATATGGTCAGGACTCGGGATGTAAAATACGGTATCTGTGCGTAACAACAAAAAGGTTTTCCTGTTTAGTCGTCTATCTCGTGATTTCTACGCGAAAGCAGAAGAATTAGATCCTTGTTTGATTGGTTAATTTATCTCAACTTAAGTTGCTATTTTAGAAAAAAAAAAGGCCAAAAGCATGCACTATTTCACAGCATTGCCTCGAAATGTTTTAGAATTATTATTTGGGTTTCTGCTACTTAAGAATTAATTTTAGTGCTTTTTTCGATTATAAGTAAAACGAACAAGCACGCGCATCACATACACGCTGCACGCAAAGAGAGAAGACAGATTTCCACCCGACTGATAACGTTCTATCAAAAGCGTGTATTTACCCCGTACATAAATGTGGGCGCTGTTAATTGATTTGGTGCTTTCTTGGTGTTATATATTATATCGGTTTTGCTCCGTTGTGGGCGCCTGCGTTCCGTTGCGAGTGTAGGCGCTCGCTTGGGCGCGCGCACGCGCGGGTGCAGGCGCTCGCTCACGCAGGCGACGCCGTCTCCGCCACTGCTCTTCACCGCCGTGACGTCCTCTTCGGCCTTGGCACGCTCGGCGCAAGCACCACGGCAGGCCTCTTCTTCCCGCGTCTCGCCGGCGCCGACCCCGTCGCCACCCCGGACATCTCCTGCGGCCGGCCCGACCTCCCGCCGTCTGCCAACGTGCTGATCTGCTGCCCGCCGCCACCGTCCGCCGCCCGCCGCAGTTCTAGAGTTTTTTCACTTTTTTATACTGTTTTTTCAGTACTTCTGTATGGTGAAATTTCAATACAATCATACTGAAAAAAGGATCGCCTGCACTAAACGCAAAACGCAGGCTCCTGTGTTCTAGCCGGTCTCATATTATATACTGTGTGATAATGTGATAACTATTTGATAAATTTGAGAGTGAAAACGTGTTCATCAAACGCCACTCAACGGCATCAGACGGTGTCCGGAGGCACCCGAGATTCCGAGGGGGGTTCAATTAGTGTCTAGAGCTTCTTTGTGACCCACCGAATGATGTCCTGTGGCATGTGAGTTCCTGAGGGTAGTGCAGTTTTTTTTAGGGCTCTCTATGGCCCATCAGATGTTTTCTTGTGCAATTAAGGCCCTGTTCTTTTGAACTGATCTTAACGGCTGAATAGCTGAACGGCTGAAATGACTGAATTTCAATCGTTTTTTGAGGTAGTCTTGAGATTCAGATCCATTTCGTTTGACTTGTTTTTAAAAAGTTAGGACTTACCTTCAAAACAGCGAAAAAACGAACTAAAAAAACTCAAAGCATATGTCATTTTAAAACGTAGATAAGTCGTTAAGCTGTTAAGCCGTTAAGCTAAAAAAACCGGGCCTAAGTGTTTAGGAATTATTATATAAGTTTTCGGGTGTCCACCGAACGTTGTTTGCTCAATCATACAACGTTCGGTCAGACTGCACATTTGCTGTCTTTTACATTTCTTAGGGTTTTTCCATGCTTGCATTGAAAAAGTTTACACATGAAAGTTGTGGAGAATTTCGAGACTTATCTTTTTCATCCGAGCAATGGTTGATATTTTATGATCTTAAAAAGTCGCGGATGTGCAATGAATTGTTGTTAGTGCCTGGGCATCATTAATAGCTTGTCATATTTTGCATTTTCCGTGCCATAAGTTGCTCGCTGGAAAACATGTCTATACAAAGCGGTAGAAAATTTCGAGACGCATCTTTTTCATGTAGACAACTTTTCTATTTGAGGAACGGTTGATTTTTTTTATGTTTCCTGAAGTCGATACTATCAATTGGGGGAAGCGTATGTGGCCCCCTCTGAACAGGGTCCGATGGGCCCCCGGACAGTGTCCGGTGGAGGTTCAAAATTGTGGTTATGGCCCTATGTCTTTCAGTTCTTTTTCCTTGAGCTTTTCTTGATTTCTTGGGGGTTGTGCAAGTGTTTGGTACTAATTTGGATCAAATTCAAAGACACGTGGGTTTGGAACGAGTTTGTTGGTTTTGGTGTCCACGGGTGCATAGGTGGTGGTCAATTTTTCGCCCGTGAGTCAAGTCGGTTTCGTGGGAACTAGACGCACGAGGGCTCGGTGGGAAGGTTCAAAACCATGAGCACGTGGCGGTGGATGCACAGATGCTTCGAGGCGAAGGAAAAATCGTGCATGTGTGATTTAAAACCTGGTTATTGAGTGGGCTTCGGGTTAGCCCATGTTAAAACCCGATAAAGGGTGAGTGTAAGGTGGGGCGTACGTATAAAAGGGTTTCAACTGAGAGAGGAGGGGTCCACTTTGATGGCTTTTGTCTTGTGCCTTGCGAGAGAAGAAGAGGGACGAGGGAGAGAGAGAGAGCTAGGGTTTGGAGAGAAGATTGTAACTTGACTCACAATCATTCCAGGATAGTCATTCCTTGTTAATCATCAAGTTTCCTCTAGATTTTTTTGCTCCCCTCTTGTGTTTGTGTTTCTTGGCCTTATTTTGGCTATTTTTTTTCTTGTTCTTGGCTTTGCGCTTGTCCTTGTTAGTTTGTCTTATTTAACTTATTTGCTTATTAACTTTTCTTGTCAGCTTATTTCTTTAGTTCAAGAGCCTTTTGTCATAAGATGAAGAGTCAGGTGCACTTCATTTGACTTCTATTTTAGAGCTTTTAGACAAGTCTTCAAGATAAGAAAAAATCATTTTAGAAAATCATTTTTTAAAAATAAACCAAAAAAGTAAATAGCAAATTAATGAGTTAAATAAGCCAAATAAGCCGACGAGAACAAACGGTTAGTTTGTGAGATAAAACTTGTGATTTGAACCCCTTATTCTCATCATGAGTCACAAAACGTGTAGAACTGGGATTACGTCGAGAACTATCCCCCTAGTGCGTGCAAGTTATGATTTGCGACTTAGATTTGGATTTTTGTGTTTGCCTAGTTTTGTGACCTAGCTGCGGTAAATTGAGAAAAGATGGGAACTATGGCTACTATAGATCTTGATATTCTAGGAGTAGGAAGATCGACATCCCTAGGGTGGTTTTGTTCGAATTTGAGCTCTAATCATTGTGCCGATAATAAGAATTGTTGGTTTTGGTTAAGTTTTTCCGCTGCATGTTAAAGCCCAATTTTTGCCCTTGCTAAATATCTTGTTAGTGGAGACAACAATTAGAGAAGAGTAAGAGGAGGGATGTTGGGGACAAAAAAATTTGGCTCCTATTCACTCCGTCTAGTCACTGGTCTTGTCCTACATATACTTCAGCGCAATATCAATTATGCCTTAGGATACATATATATTTCAAGCAACTTTATGATATACAGTGTTTGATGATAATGTTTCATTCATCTAACCGACTATCCATATTTTTATACGAGGCCTTTTATAGTCCTTCAAGAAGTATACTTCGGTATCAATAGGTACAACCAAATCCAACCATTCATCTCTTAAGGATACAATTGCAACTAAATTTTCTTTTCCTTGACTTCTCTGTCTTCTCCCTCTATCTCTCATCGCCAAACCCAAGTGGTTGACGCTAGGTCGGGTCGCTACAGGTGGCGATGTGCAAAAAATGGGCGGCAAGAGGCGTGGCCACAACGTCTGGGTGGACGTCATTGATGTGGAACCGACTCATAGAAGGCGGAAAGATGTTGCGAGATAGAGCGATGAGGGCCCATGGAAGATCTGGAGGAGGCACACGAATGACCTAAGGAGGGAAAAAGTGCCGATTTGGTCCCTCAACTATGTCTGTTGTACTACTTTGGTCCCTGGACCTCAATACCGGACTTGTGAAGTCCCTAGTGTATCAAAACCGGCCTTGACCAATCCTTTGACCGGTCAAAACAGCGGTATTAGGGTTTTGACTGGTCAAAACAGCGGTATTAGGGTTTTGACTGGTCAAAACAGCGGGTATTAGCTAATTAGACTTGAGAGATGAGAGATTTGAGAGATAAAGTGAGACATAAGGTAATGAGATGGATGCTATGTAGTCATCAAGTCAGCAAAAATCCTACATAGATGCCACACAAGCAAAAAAAACCGCCCACTAACCTGGCCAAATTAAGGACTAATTTGGTCCGGTTTTGCTACATAAGAGGCCTCACAAGTCCGGTATTGAGGTTTAGGGACCAAAGTTGTTCAAGGGATATAATTGAGGGACCAAATTGACACTTTTCCCCCGAGGAGGCACTCATAGGAGACCTGGAGCCAGGCTAGAGGAGGCACGTGGCACGCTGGGAGGCAGTGCATGGTCGGCAGCACACAAGCTTGCCGATGGGTAGCAACTTTCAGCTATAGGCTCGTGGGTAGGTGGGGGCACGTGTTCACATTGCATGTCGTCACACAAATGACCAAAATTAGCTCAAATTAAGTATCAAACACAAACCCTCCAACCAATTCAAACCAAATCACGCATACTCACCACAATATCAAAACCTTCGCATGGTCTAGCTTGCAATATGTTTTCCCAAGAGCTTTTAAAATCTGATCTTGTTCCCATATGAAGTTATGAACAACAGTTATCCTTTGACAGTATACTATTCAGTCGCCCTGATCATGCTATTTCACATCCCATGTCATGCTGACATGCATTTTCTTTCAGATAGCTAGACGACCCTATCGGACCATGTGGATCCTAGCTAGCTAGGATCATGCCCTGAACCCCCAAGAAACAACTAATGTATAGTCGCCCGCCCTGATCGATCACTCAGCAACTAGCAAGATGCAAATTTAGATTGCATTACAAGCCTCACATGAAATGAGCGGCAAGTGTTCCCCTGCACGGCCTCGGATGCAGGGCTCGACAAAGACAATACGCTCCAAAGCTAATCCCTTTGCCTTTGGTGATGCAACGGCACATCTGCCAATTAGGTGCATGCACAGTAGCACTTTTAGCAGGAGATATATAGCATGCAGCATGTCATGCTTAGAGCTTAAGGATATTGCGCTAGCTAGCTAGGGCAATATACGCGCGTACGGCTAGCACAGCAGCTGGCTAGCGAAGGTGAGCATATATCATATATGGCTGGTAAGCTGGCCATTGACCATGCATCAATCTTCGTTCGCAAAAGGCTGGGCCTGTTCGTTTAACAATACAATACGTTCGATTCTTGCATGGCTGAAAGTAGGATTGTTTGCTCGATCGGCTTAGTAGTCACTTCGTTTCGTAAAGCCCAAGAAAACAAAGGCTCCTTTTCTGAACTTTTGCCCACAGGTCACGTAGTACTGCTTGCCAGCTGCTTTGGAAGCAGAAAAAAAAGGAGGCCCTGAAAGAAAGTGATCAATAGATTAATTATATATACATTGACCTTTAATTTATAAAGTTATTTAATATTTTGGTAGAATTACTTAGGCTACTATCGATTAGTAACAAGTGCAAAGAGGCAAAGAGCCATCTACATATACATATAGTTGTTATCAAGAGTCACAATAGATATTGCAATCAGTCCTTTGGATTTTATTGTCTCAATTATATACTACACTAGTTGAGTAGACGGGCCTATGGCCCGTCGACGTCGACTACGCCGAGTTTAGTGAAGAGCAAAACGTAGAAAATGTCTACAACTATCGATACAATTTATGCGAACAGTAAAATCTGTGAAGCCAGATTATTTCAACTAATGAACAAAGGCATGAAGTCGATATGCTTGAGTCTAGTAAACAGGGAAAGATATGAATAGCTCAATACGTTGAATTCAAAATCATTATGCTACGTAGAAAAGATATAGCATTTTTAATGTTTAAATTTATTTATGCACCCTCATCATAAAATAATGCTAAATGGTTTAAAATAAGTAGATATTTTTGGGTACATCGTCATGAATATATGATTTTAAACTGTAGTTATATATTTGGAAGTTTTTAATTTCTATTATTTAGTAATTAATATAAGCAAATATAGCATTTTAATGTTTAAATTCATTCATGAACCCTCACCATAAAATTCTGATTGCATTTTTTGTAGTGCTAAATTTTTTGTTATTTTAGCTTTGTACGGGAATGTTAGAATGAAAGAAAATTTTAATTTCTATTATTTAGTAATTAATATCGGGAAATATAGCATTTTTAATGTTTAGGTTCATTCATGCACCCTCACCATAAAATTCTGATTGCATTTTTTTTAGTTTATATTTTTTTGTTATTTTAACTCTGTACGAAAAAATTAGAATGAAAGAAAAGAATTGGTTATCGTTCGGATTTTTTATGGTTGTTTTAATTTTTTTAAAAGAATGTACGTTTGTACGAACCGTAACCATGAAACCATGGTCTAATTTTTTATAACAGGATACAAAATATACTCTTTCCCATTTTATCAAATTTTTATGGTTATTTTAATTTTTTAAAAGAATATACGTTTGTACGAACTCTCACCATGAAACCATGGTGTAGTTTTTTTTATAGCAGGCTATAAAATATATAAAGAATTTGTTTTATGTATAAAGTTCTAATGGACGCTCGAATGTAACTGTCGCTGGCAAATCTGCCTAGCTCCTGTTTTGCCGAAAGAAATTGTTTTATGTATAAAGTTTTAATGGGCGCTCGAATATTTGAGACTTTAAAGTCATCAGATGTCATGACTGTGTATGACTGATCTTGAACTTAAATAAATTTTGGAACAAAAGGCAGTAGAGTATATGTGCTCCGCGATCCATAATCTTGGGCAATAAATCGGAACATGATATTTCTACCAGCAGGAGCTAGCTAGCGTTGCTGATGGATCGATGGTGGCACAAAATCGGAACATGATAGTTTTAATTTAAAAATATTAAGATGCAAGAGAGATAAGAGATTAATAGCTCAGCCAATGAGTGGCCAGCAGGTGGCCCAAGCTCCGCGAGGGTGTGTGCGTGCGAATGTGCGATGAGATTCCGACGCATGCGTTGAGCTTGGCCGAGCGCGCTGCGCACGGAGCGAGCCGCGTGGCAGCGAGGGGCGCGCGCGAAGCTCAAAACGCGGCAGGCGGGAAGACGCTAGAAGCGCGCGTTAAAACGCGTGCGTGCGCGGGAAAACGCGGAAGACGCGGGCTGGCGAGGGGAGCGGGGGATGTCCGGACTTGTACTTATCCACCTACTTCTATATTCTTAGAGATTTTGTCCTCACCCTGCTCTCACTGTTCCCAACCTATCAGCCGTCGGATCTTCCCTCCATCCATCCAGGCCGCCCATCTTTCCACTTCGCCTCGCCCCTTTTGCCCTACTCGGTCCTCTCCACCCCCCTCCCCCGCCGCCGCCTCCCCGCGCGCCGGCTCCCCGCGCCGCTCCACCGCGCCCCTCCACCGCGCCGGCTCCCCGCACCGCTCCACCGCGCCCCTCCACCGCGACCCCTCAGCGCCGGCCTCCCTCCTCCACCTCCACCGCGCGGCCTCCCTCCTCCACCACGCCGGCTCCTGCATGCTCGCCTTCTTCTTATGATTTGGCATGCGTAATCCATCTTAATCTATATTCTGTCCTTGAATTTTTCTAGCCTGATGATTTAGAATTAGAGTTTGATTTTCCAGTACATACATATACTTTGGCCTGTCATCATTTTGAAATATTCTTAACTATCCTATATTTCTTTCTCCAAAAACAGATTACAGTGCATACCAGTCAGCTGCATGATAAGAGCAGTGTGCTTTCCACCTACCGGTAGTTCTGTTCAGCTCTCTTTTACATCGAGGTATAGATGTTGGGTTTCTTTCCTGCGTATTTGTTTAGCTAAGAACATGGTTGTCTTGCATATACCTCACCAACTATCAAAGAACGTTATAGCAGCTAGATACGTCATAATTTGTAGGGTTTTGTCTTGCCAACGTTTGAGAAAATGTTATGCATTATTTTCTTCCAAGGATTAAACTTTTATGCATGGTGAAATAGACATACATGACTTGCTTTCCAATTAATCAGATATGCATAGGAACACATTTAACCATACGTGTCTTTGCCATTTGAAGAATGGGTAAACATTTCATCAGAATAGCATAGAACATTCTTGGCCTCATTTTGTTCTGACAGCAGCATGTAACTTCTGACAATCTCTGCCCATATAATTTTCTAGATGAATTTATTTGATGTTGCACTGCTTTGTCTGTAGAAATGTGCAACTACACCTACTTCTCAGAAATACTTGGATCACGTGCAATTTTTGCAAATGATATCCTGCTAACATATAAAATTTAATATTGCTTACAACATATTTAAAAATTCCAGTAATGTATGCAGATAAAAGGTTAAAAACTTTAATGTCACGCCAACAAGGTGATGGATCACACATTCCACCACGTAGGCTCTCTGCACGCCTACGATTTTTCATGTCTGATTCATACATAGATTCAGAAAGGCAGCAATTATTATCGGGCTATCCTTCATCCTCTATTAGACCACACCTCCATACCGACCAGTCAAATTCTCTCCTCCCTGGTATGTTTTTTTTGTGCTTATCATTAGTGACCCTTTTATTGCTCTTCTTCATGTGTTCCATGGTTCTTGCATCTCTTTATTGCTTAATCACTTATATTGTAAAAATGAGGTAGATAGTTTGCCATGCTCCACCCGAACTCTCGCTGCTAAGCCATAAAAAAAGACACGCCTACGAACGATAACAAGACAGCAACTTCGTTATGAAGGGGATAGGGTTTAAGAAATTACTTTTCTGTACCACAGCCATTCTCCCTGTGACTTATGAATGATTTCTTTGTAATCCATGTTGTTCACATTTACCTTGCTAATTTTTGCTGCCTTTTGCAGTGTTTACTGCTTCTTCCCTCATAGACCTCAATAATCACTTCTGCAGGAACCCTAGGTGGTGTTGGCGAACCACGCCAAAAAAGGAAGAAGCTTATGGAGCCGGCGTCACCAACAGGTCTTTGATTGTGCTATTTCATACTTCGCTATACTGAACTATCACTTCCATGGCCTATTTTGCAGCCTCTTCTTGCGTCACCATCTATGCTTGGCCACGTATACTGATCCTGTATGTTGGCCTTCTCATCGTTGTGCCTTACAGATGGGTCAGTCGTCCCTTCTTGCTCTGATATACATATAGACACGGGAGATTTACTCAAAAGTGCGAATTGTGCTGTGCCAGGGCCTTCATATGCGCTTCAGCCTACATACCGATTGGCATCTACTCATAGTGTATCTTCCTGTGCATCTCAGTCTATGCATCAAACAATATCTATTGATGCCCTATCTCCATGCACTTCTCAGTCTATACATCAATTCAGAAGTGCTGATAATGTCACCCCACATAATTTGAAGGAAACCAACAAACATCGTCGTAAGTTCCTTTTTTTTGTTTACTTTCCAGACATATTGCTGTCAAATAGTTCAATTCATTGCCATTACACATGTTGTAACACAGACTGTTTGAAACATTACTCTTTTAACACTAGATCTGCCCAACATTTTCATAACGCTAATGACATTCCTTAGTGTGCTTAGCTGAGATGCCTCATGGTTACAACAATGAATAAACTCTCCTGAAATGCTCCATTATTGCTCGAATCCCATGTACCGATCACAAGTGCTATGCAACTGCTGAACTTCACCATGTTGTATATACGATTGTCCATGTTCTCCAAGTGCTCTACGACTGCTCGGCTTCCCCATGCTACACATACAATTGTCCTCATTCCACTTTTCGCAACTATGGACGAACTCTTACACATTTACCTCTCATCGGTAACGTCAATACAATTATAACACTTCAAATTTACTATGCTTCCTTCAGTTTGCTATTTATTATCTACAGAATATAATTGTCCTGCATTTCTTTGTTTAAATCAGGGAGTGTTTTCGCACCGTTGAATCTTGGAGGTCCTACCTGTTTGCTCCCAATGTTATGCTTGCTTTTGGTATGAGGAGCGTGTACGTGGCCACGGACGACAGGATGCTCCTGCGTACAACAAATGTTGCAGAGCAGGAAGTATTATCTTAGCTCCATACAACCCGCCTCCTGAGCCGTTGCTTGCTTTTTTAACTAACATGGATCCTGTGCTTTCCAATCACTTCTTCACCAATATAAGGTACTACTGTTCCATGTTTGCGTTCACATCTATGGGTGCCACCATCATCAACTCTATCACTGATGGACATGGCCCCTATGTTTTCAAAATCAGTGGCCAGCTATGTCATCGAATAGGTCCACTTATTCCATCACATGACTCAAGACCACAACATTGTTAGCTATATATATTTGACACGAGAAATGAGGTTTCAAATAGAATAGCAGTTGCTTCACATGATGATGGAGATTTTCAACCAAATGAGGCTATTGTTCAGTCATTAATAGAAATGTTTGATAGACACAATCCAATTGTGCTACTCTTTCGTACTGCCCGCGATAGGTCATCCCACGAAACAATTGATCGATATCCCATAAAATTATTTTCTACCCCTGATCAACATGGCAGTGTATATAGTACTCCTGTCACATCAGAGGTCGTTGGTTTAGTGCTAAGTGATCTAGGGGATTCTGATGACGGCCGTGATTTAATTGTCAAAGACCATGCGTCACACTTACAAAGGGTCAAAGAGACTCATTGTAAATTTATGGCCATGCAGTACCCCCTTTTATTTCCGTATGGAGAGGATGGATTTCATGAACATAAGAAATATCGAGGTTCTGCCCGTTCAGAAAGTTTGCAAAGAAAAAATGTTACCATGATGGAATATTATGCATATAGATTGCATGATAGAGATGATGACTTCAATACTCCTATGCGATGCAAGAGACTGACTCAGTCATATATAGTTGATGCTTTTTGCTCAGTTGAAGATAGTCGCCTCAGGCATTATTGGAAGAATTCATTTCAGCTAAAATATAGAACCAGCCAATTTAGGTGTTTGGCTGAAACAGTTAGAAATGGTACAACCGAAGCTGCTTCGGTAGGCCAAAGAATTATCTTGCCATCCTCACACACTGCAAGCCCAAGATACTATTACCAGAACTATCAAGACTGTATTGCCCTGTGCCGTCGGTTTGGTTGTCCACACTTATTCATCACATTTACATGCAACCCTCTCTGGCCAGAGATAAAAACAGCCCTTGCAAGAATTCCAGATATGCTAAACTAATTTCATTGCATTATATTGCTTGTAGATATTTACCGCCGTATTTTTCTCACATTCTTTGTGCTTCACCTTCCTGACTTTGCAGTTTATCATGTTTTATGCCTGTTCACTGGATCCTGAAATCTGCGGTCTTGAATTTGCTCTTTTTCTTACTGATATTTTTACTAAGAAGGAAGAGGATCCAATGTCTAGGTAAGCGTTTTTTAGCAAATCAGGAAGTCCGGCAATCATGTATGGTGCTGTTATTATCACAACTGGCATTGCACGTGTGATTATGCCTTGTAGAGGCTATTGCACTGCAGCCACAGTTGTCATGAGCTGTGGTAGATTTTTCAACCACATGTCACATATATGTACTTTTAAAAAAAATTTACTGCTTTTGTGCAAAAATCATGGCCATAGAATAAACAGCCTTGTGATCATTTATTACTGAGGCTGAATGAATACTTGAAAAGTATATTCTATTCAGGTTCTATGTAATCTAATTTGATGGATAAGGTTGGAGAAATCCTAATTACCACTTTGGTTTTTTAACCGCAGAATGTCTGCAGTTTCATATGTTTAGTTTATGTACTTGATGCATGACATAAGCAAGGATTTTTACTCACCTTGATATTCTGATTCCTCAGGTGCATGACAAGCCTCACTTATTTCTTCTTCTTCTTCATTAGCAAGGGCTTCGTTTAGATCAGGTAATGCTTCTTCATTACCAAGGGCTGCTTCTTCATCTTCCTGTAATGCTGGCTGGTTTAGATCTATTATGCCCATGGCTAATCTTCTTTCTTCTGCATGTGAATCACAGTGACTCACAGGAAGCATGAGAGGAGTATATAAAGTGCTGGCCCTGTGAAATTGCTTATTGAATTTGGCGGCAGAATTGAATTTTTTATTGCTTGTAACTTTTGGCCCTGTCAAATTGGCGCTAATGTAGTTGGCTGCCGAATATTTTAAATCTGTGATTTGCCCCTGTGCTGGCTGGATAATTTATTTAAATCTGTGATTTGGCGGTAATCTATAGAGGGCTCAGTTTGGCGGCTTGACTTTGGCAGGCTGTGAGGTGTCAGGTGGCTGGTTGAGAATGAATATTTTAATGCTCCACTCAGGGGCACATGCGTCATTTTACTTGTCCAATATTCTGTTGGTTTGAATGCCAAAACGACATGCTATTTGGGACGGAGGGAGTATATCACAACATATTTTATGGGCGAGAAATTTGGCGTATAACATTTTATCTTAGCTATTCTAAGCTCTCGTACACAAAAAACCGCCGTGCTGGACCAAAGCTCGCTTTTCAAAGTAAAGCCTAACCAAATGTTCTATATGCTAAAAACTACCAAAACTTAATCAAGTTTGAATTTTATGTACTCCCTCCGTTCTTTTTTATTTGACGCTTTTGACTTTTGTACACATCTTTGACCATTCGTCTTATTCAAAAAAATTATGCAAATATCATTTATTTTGTTGTGATTTATTTTATCAATAAAGATACTTTCAACATGACTTATTTATTTGCCTGTTTGCACTAATTTTTTGAATAAGACGAATGGTCAAAGACGTTCTCAAAAGTCAAAGGCATCAAATAAAAAAAACGGAGGTAGCACTACTTTGTTCATTGTCGTACACGTGACATGCTACGCTTTTGTTAGTCATGTATCCTGCCTCTTGCATGCTAGTATGGTCTAAGTAGGTATGGAACGACACATTTTATCACGGAAAATAAAATGTAGCTTCTTACAAAACAAGGTGTAGCTACACCTTGTCCACCTACTTCTATATTCATAGAGATTTTGTCCTATCCGCCGATCACTGTTCCTAAGCACAGTGCCCCTCCTTCCCTCAGCCGTCGGATCTTCCCTCCTCAGCCGTCCGATCTTCTCTCCATCCTCCATTTCGCGTCGCCCCCCTGCTCGGTCGCTCCATCCCCTCCTCCCCGCGCCGCTCCACCGCGCCCCTCCACCGCGCCGGCCTCCCTCCTCTACCGCGTCGGCCTCCCTCCTCCACATCCACCGCGCGGCCTCCTTCCTGCACCGCGCCGGCTCCCGCGCCGCTCCACCGCGCCTCTCCACCGCGCCGGCTCCGGCCTCTCTCCTCTACCGCGTCGGCCTCCCTCCTCCACCTCCACCGCGCGGCCTCCCTCCTCCACCGCGCCGGCTCCCTCCTCCACCTCCCATTTCACGTCGGGGCCGCCGCCTTTCCGTGCTCCTCCACCGCGCCGGCTCCCCGCGCCGCTCCACCGCGGCCCGCCACCGCGCCGGCTCCCCTCCTCCGCCGCAATAAAGACCGAGTCATAGTCTACCTCCGGTGTAAATTTCGTTATTTTCCGGTTTAGGTTCATTTTCTATGATTTCTACCTGAAGGAAAATGCATTTAAATATTAATTTAATTGCCGGTAATCCATTAAATTGTAAGGTAATTAAATAAAAAACAAAAAACATTATTCTATAATTTTCTTATATTTAGTTTAGTTCATGCATTTTCTATTTACGAACATTTAACCATACGTGTCTTTGCCAATTGAAGATTGGCTAAACATTTCATTAGAATAGCATAGAACATTCCTGGCCTCATTTTGTTTTGATCACAGCATGTAACTTCTGACAATCTCTGCCCATATAGTTTTCTAGATAAATTTATTTGATGCTGCACTGCTTTCTCTGTACAAATGTGCAACTACACCTTCTCAAAAAATTTATCAAATTGTGTTCCAGGATACTTGCGTCACGTCCAATTTTTGCAAATGATATTCTGCTAGCATACTTATAAAATTTAGTATTACTTACAACATATTTAAAAATTCCAGTAATGTATGCAGATAAAAGTTTAAGGATTTTAATGCCACGCCAAAAAGGTGATGGATCAGACATTCCGCCGCGTAGGCTCTCTACACGTCTACGATTTTTCATGTCTGATTCATACATAGATTCAGAAAGGCAGCAATTATTATCGGATTATCCTTCATCCTCTATTAGGCCACACCTCCATACCGACCAGTCAAATTCTCTCCTCCCTGGTATGTTTTTCTTTGTGCTTATCATTAGTGACCCTTTTATTGCAATTCTTCATGTGTTCCATGGTTGTAGCATCTCTTCATTGCTTAATCACTTATATTGTAAAAATGAGGTAGATAGTTTGGCATGCTTCACCCGAACTATCGCTACTAAGCCATAAAAAAAGACACGCCTACAAACGATAATAGGCCAGTAACTTTGTTACGAAGAGGATAGGGTTTAACAAATTACTTTTCTGTACCACAATCATTCTCCCTGTGACTTATGAATGATTTCTTTGTAATCCATGTTGCTCAAATTTACCTTCCTAATTGTGCTTCCTTTTGTAGTATTTACTGCTTCTTCTCTCATAGACCTCAATAATTACTTCTGCAGGAACCGTAGGTGCTGTTCGCAAACCACGCCAAAAAAGGAAAAAGCTTATGGAGCCGGCGCCACCAACAGGTCTTTGATTGTGCTCTTTCGTACTTCGCTATACTGAACTGTCACTTCCATGTCCTATTTTTCAACCTCTTCTTGCGTCACCATCTAACACCTGTACTGCCTATATGCGTTGGCCTTCTCATTACTGTGCCTTGCAGACGGGTCAGTCGTCCCTTCTTGCTCTGATATACATATAGACATGGAAGATTCACTCCAAAGTGCGAATTGTGCTGTGCCAGGGCCTTCATCTCAGTCTATGCATCCCAACAAACATCGTCGTAAGTTCCTTTTTTTTTGTTTACTTTCCACACATATTGCTGTCAAATTCTTCAATTTATTACCATTACACATGTTGTAGCACAAACTGTTTGAAACATTACTCTTTTAACACTAGATCTGCCCAACATTCTCATAACAACAATGCCATTCCTTAATGTGCTTAGCTGAGATGCCTCATGGTTACAACAATGAATAAACTCTGCTAAAATGCTCCATTATTGCTTGAATCCAATGTACTAATCACAAGTGCCATGCAATTGATAAACTTCACCATGTTGTACATATGATTGTCCATGTTCTTCAAGTGCTCTACGACTGGTCTGCTTCCCCATGCTACACATACAGCTGTCCTCATTCCACTTTTCGCAACTATGGACGAACTCTTACACATTTACCTCTCATCGGTAACGTCAATCCAATTATAACACTTTAAATTTACAATGCTTCCTTCGGTTTGCTATTTATTATCTACATAACATAATTGTCATGCATTTCTTTATTTAAATCAGGGAGTGTTTTCGCACCGCTCAATCTTGGAGGTCCTACCCATGTTTGCTCCCAGTGCTATGTTTGCTTTTGGTATGAGGAACGTGTACGTGGCCACGGGCGACAGGATGCTCCTACGTACAACAAATGTTGCAGAGCAGGAAGTATTATTTTAGCTCCATACAGGCCGCCTCCTGAGCCGTTGCTTGCTCTTTTAACTAACATGGATCCTGTGCTTTCCAATCACTTCTTCATCAACATAAGGTACTACTGTTCCATGTTTGCATTCACATCTATGGGTGCCACCATCATCAACTCTATCAATGATGGGCATGGCCCCTATGTTTTCAAAATTAGTGGGCAGCTATGTCATCGAATAGGTCCACTTATTCCATCACATGACTCAAGACCACAATATTGTCAGCTATATATATTTGACACGAGAAATGAGGTTTCAAATAGAATAGCAGTTGCTTCACATGATGATGGAGATTTTCAACCAAATGAAGCTATTGTTCAGTCATTAATAGAAATGTTTGACACACACAATCCAATTGTGCGACTCTTTCGTACTGCCCGCGATAGGTCATCCCACGAAACAATTGATCAATATTCCATAAAATTATTTTCTACCCCTGATCAACATGGCAGTGTATAT
Source organism: Raddia distichophylla (assembly GCA_005191435.1). Lineage (NCBI taxonomy): Eukaryota > Viridiplantae > Streptophyta > Magnoliopsida > Poales > Poaceae > Raddia > Raddia distichophylla. Next base: position 2,818,378 of record SPJY01014460.1, read on the forward strand.
AGTGCTCCTGTCGCATCAGAGGTCGTTGGTTTAGTGCTAAGTGATCTAGGGGATTCTGATGACGGCCGTGATTTAATTGTCGAAGACCATGCGTCACGCTTACAAAGGGTGAAAGAGACTCATTGTAAATTTATGGCCATGCAATACCCCCTTTTATTTCCGTATGGAGAGAACGGATTTCATGAACATATGAAATATCGAGGTTGTGCCCGTTCACAAAGTTTGCGAAGAAAAAATGTTACCATGATGGAATATTATGCATATAGATTGCATGATAGAGATGATGACTTCAATACTCCTATGCGATGCAAAAGACTGACTCAGTCATATGTAGTTGATGCTTTTTGCTCAGTTGAAGATAGTCGCCTCAGGCATTACCGGAAGAATTCATTTCAGCTCAAATATAGGACCAGCCAATTTAGATGTTTAGCTGAAACAGTTAGAAATGGTACAACCGAACCTGCTTCGGTGGGCCAAAGAATTATCTTGCCATCCTCACACACTGCAAGCCCAAGATACTATTATCAGAACTATCAAGACTGTGTTGCCCTGTGCCGTCGGTTTGGTTGCCCACACTTATTCATCACATTTACATGCAACCCTCTCTGGCCAGAGATAAAAACAGCCCTTGCAAGAATTCCGGGACAACAACCATGTGATCGACCTGATATCGTTGATCGGGTATTCCAAATTAAACTCAACCTTCTTATGGACGACATAGTCAAGTACCATTTCTTTGGACCAATAACCGGAGGTTAGATCCTATCTTCGTAATTATCTCTTCTGTTGCTTTGTCTACTTTATTTTATTCTGTTGCACACCATTGTTCATTTCTTTATCATCTTCCATGCAGTTGTGTATACCATTGAGTTTCAAAAAAGAGGTCTCCCACATGTTCATATTATTCTATGGCTCAAAAAAGCTTTAGATGTTGATACAATAGATACCTTTATATCAGCTCAGCTGCCAAATCCCGCTGTTGATCGTATCGGCTACGAGTCAGTTGCAAAGTTCATGATACATGGCCCATGCGGTGTTGGCCATTCTTCTCCTTGCATGGTTAATAAGACTTGCAGCAAATTCTACCCAAAAGATTTTACGGACAACACAACACTTTTGCCTAATGGCCATGTCAGATATGCCCGACCAAATACAAGGATCACCGTTGAGAAGAATCATCGTACAGCTACTAATCAGTATGTGGTCCCACATAATGTTGACCTTTGTGTTAAGTACCAGGCTCACATTAATGTTGAGCATGTCAACCGTGATGGTATGGAGAAGTATCTGTTTAAGTACACAAACAAAGGACCTGATTGTTCTAAGATTGGAATCAAAAGAAAAAGGACAAATTCTGGTGCACCTGACCAAATAGATGAGATCAAAGGTTACCTTGATTGCAGATATGTTACACCCAATGATGCAGCTTGGAGATTGCTCCAATTTGATATACATCACACTAATCCTTCTATAGAACGTCTACCTGTTCATCTTCCACTGGAAAATAATGTTGTCTTCACTGAGGATGATCATCTTGAACAAGTAATTACCAATCCGCTCAACACTATGACAAAGCTAACTGCGTGGTTTGAGGCAAATAGAAGATACCCAGAAGGTCGACAGTATACTTATGTTGATTTCCCCGAGCATTGGACATGGCATCAAAATGGTCGTTTTTGGTCACCACGTCGTAACAACCGTGGAAAAGTTGGTCGTGTAGCAAACGTTGCCCCTAATCAGGGAGAAACGTTCTACCTCCGCATGCTACTTCATGTAGTCAAAGGAGCACAATTTTATTCGGACTTACGCACTGTTCATGGCCAAGAATACCTTACATTCCATGCTGCATGTCAGGCATTAGGTTTGCTCGGGGACGACCGTGAATGGTTCGCTGCTATGGCTGATGCAACTAACTGGGCTCTTCCCTATCAGTTAAGACAACTATATGTTACACTGCTCCTGTTCTGCCATGTTGCAAGTCCAGTTGAACTATTTGATAAATATGCACAAGCAATGGGAGATGACAAAAGATGCCACATCAAAGACTTACCAGCACAGATTTGTCCATCATTGCTGCAGCAGCATATTAGGTGTTATGCATTAATTGAGATAGACAAGTTATTGAAACATGCTGGATACACACTAAATCAATTTGATCTGCCAGAACCAGAATACCATGATTACCCCATTTTAGAAAACAGACTAATAATGGAAGAACTTGCTCATGGCTTCGGTCAGGCATCTATGGAGGCAAGTGAACAGTTAGCCCAGTTGAACTCCAACCAAAGAAATATATACCATGCTATAGAACAGTCCGTTATAAACAAGCATGGAACTACCTTCTTTATTTATGGCTACGGTGGAACTGGCAAGACTTTCTTATGGAATACAATATTAAACAATATTAGAAGTCAAGGTAAATTGGCTTTAGCAGTTGCATCTTCTGGCATAGCTGCTTTGTTATTACAAGGTGGTCGTACACCGCACTCACGCTTCAAGATCCCGTTACAAATCCAGCAACACTCCATGTGTGGAATAAAAAAAAAACACATTTATGTGAACTATTGCAGCAAACATGCCTCATCATATAGGATGAAGCACCTGTTAACCATAAATATTGTTTTGAGGCACTTGACCGCACGCTTCAAGATGTTATGTCCTCAAAAAAGCAATTTGGTGGTATAACTGTCGTGCTAGGCGGTGATTTCCGCCAAACTCTTCCAGTCATCTCAAGGGCGAACAAAAAACAGATCCTACATGCTTCAATAACTCGCTCATATTTATGGCGAAGTTGTGTCGTGCTCCAATTGACAGAGAATATGAGACTACAATCACCAACTCTTTTAGAAGATGATAAAGTTCAGCTTGAAGAATTTTCTAATTGGCTGCTCTCTGTAGGCAATGGTACATTATTGGCAAATACACCTACAAACATAGCTGATACAACGTTAATTCATATTCCACATTACCTTTTGCTGCCGCCTAATGAAAGAAGTCTTGATGGTCTGATTTCTTTTGTGTATGGATCGTGCACACACATTTCTGAATCACCTGCTTATTTATGCGAAAGAGCAATACTTGCACCAACAAACGAGGTTGCTGCTGCCGTAAATGCAAAGATCATCAACAAACTAGCTACTGAAGAAATGTCTTACCTCAGTTATGACTCCATTGATGATACATCACCTAATTATTGTACTATGGAGTCTCTTTACCCTACAGAATTCCTCAATACAGTCCAGATGAGTGGTCTTCCAGATCATCACTTAAAGCTTAAAATAGGAGTCCCAATAATGCTCCTTAGAAACTTTGATCCATCGAAGGGCCTATGCAATGGCACCAGACTGATAGTCACCCAATTAACTCATCGTCTGATTGAAGCACAAATAATCACCGGGAAAGCTATTGGATCAATAGTATACATTCCAAGGATAATATCTGTGTCAACTGACCCCAAATGGCCTTTCAAACTGAAACGTCGCCAATTCCCAATACGTGTTTCGTATGCCATGACAATTAACAAAAGCCAAGGCCAAACACTCAATACAGTAGGTGTGTACCTACCAAGTCCTGTTTTTTCTCATGGGCAACTCTATGTCGCTCTGTCACGTGTTACAACACCAAAGGGTTTACGTGTCCTCATCGAAAATGGTATTGATGGGTGTCAAGAAAGAACACACAATGTGGTATACAGTAACATCTTTCGTGACGTCTTACGTCGAACGGTTACCTCCGATTTAGGTATGTTCATATTTACAACCTTATCTATGAATTGCCCCTGTTTATATCATTGTCTAATATATTCTTTCTTGATCTAAAACTAACAGCCACACACATGGAACAAATAGACTAACAGTCTTCACCGTGTACTAAAACATGCCGTTTTCGTCTTCCAAGGTATATTTACAAAAAATCCTTCTAAATTTGTTTCTCAATATAAAAATAGTATCAATAAAAATCACTATGTTTAGTTTTAGCGAACCTTTCTACATGATACAACTCTTACCTACAAATTTTTTTTTTCTATTACCATGAACTAATATAAGATAACTCAACAGATTGCCGCCTCTGAGATTACCATCGATTATATCGAACATTATACACAATTTAGATCCATTACATATCTATGTAATACTCTCCATGGTTTATATCTTAAATCTGTGTTATATTATATTCCCATTGATTGGTATCTTCACTGTGTATTAATGGAAATCCTTAAAATATCATAATAATTCTATATGTTGATGATTAGCCATTCTTTTTCAACAACATATACATTTAAAAAACATATACACAGCACCATTTTAGCCATATATAGCCAAAAAAAAACTATAATCTGTTCCATACGTCAATCTGGACATGAGTAAACCAAATGCTAATGGTGCCCGTGGTCTTCCCCAAATGCTACAACAACAGAAGCTACAAGAACACTGCTGTCGTCATCTATGCAAAGAAATGTTAAACTTCTGATGGCCACCAAAAATTCTTCCTTGGTCCGATTAAAGTGTTCATAAATGATATTGTAATATCATGATCTGCTAAAGTGCAGGATCTTTGGGATTCTATAGAGAACAATGAATATTTTTCTTATGAAGGACTATGACATGTTTTCAAGCAGGTATTTTGTCATCAATTTATCTGTTTTCTATATGAAACAAATATTTGAAATTGGGCTTTTTATTTTGCCCAGCTACGGATTTACAGGACCCCATCCATACAAACACCAAACTACCAGATTTTAAAAAGGACTGCAAATTGTAAGGTATCGAACTATTCGTTCATTGCACATATTTTATTTTTGAGACTCAATTCATTGTAAATTTGAGGTTCGACACTGACAATCTGGCATGCTCTCATGATCCATTCTTCATAAGAAAATACGACACTGAAATTCTCAAATGATTGTACCCAGCTTTTCTCAATTATGGAATCTTGCAAGTGCGATCTTTCGCTTATATAGTAGTCGATTAGTAGTTTATAAACCACTAACTTTTAACTGTTTCCTCTTCATAGATTTTGTTCAGGTAACATATGAGCATAAATATTTTTTTGTAGGTCAGAAGATATTCACCATTATTAATTGTCGAAGCAAAAGGGGATAAACTAACAAAATCATCAAGTTTTAATAATGTTACTGGGTGAGTCATTTCACCCATCAGGTTGTTACTATAAATATTTTGCCCTATCTTAGCTATCTACGTCTTTCTAACAGAAATACCTATACCTATAGACATATATTTGGCAACAATGCTTCCTCTGAGAAGATCCCAATGATCACACCTGTATTCACTCAAGTTTCTGATGACAAACTCTCAGATGTATCAGTCCAGATAGTTTTGCCAATGAACAAAGACTTGAACAGGTATCCAGTGCAATGTATGATTTCAATTATTGAGAGCATGCCTTTGACCAATGATTTTGGGCAGCTGCTCAGATGTAAACCAAGTAGGGTCTTCTCCATGATTTCTGTGTTATTTTTTTTTTTTGCTAATAATAGTATAGTACTCTTATTCTATCAGTTTACCAGCTCCAAATTCAAAAGCACTTGCGTTGCGAACGGTAGGGGGCGAGATTACTGCAGTGAAAAAGTTCAGTGCGCGACCAAAAGAAGATATTGTGCTCCAGAAAGAGAAGGAGCTACGCTCCCAGCTACTTAAAGATGGATTGAAACCTCAAGAAGGCTGTTTACTTGCACGCTACAATGACCCTAGGACACAGAACTTTGTAATGGTGTGTTTTCTTCTATACTATCCCTGTTCGAGCAGTCAAATTTTGGATCAGTTGGCTCTTAATGATCCTACGAGAACTATTTGCCTTTGTTTTAGGAAATCAAATATCACAAATTGCACATTTTCTCCATCTTTGCTAACCCTTAAAAAATCCATTACATATTTTGAATTGCATTTCCAGCCCTTACTGAAACTCTTATTATTCTTCTTGATCCAAAAGAGGAACGAGGTTAACATGGTTAAACAACTTCTCAATGGAGTAGTAGCCTTCACTGTATACTGTAAAGCAAATTTATGCAGCTTCAGAATTTGTTTGTTCGAGCTTTTAGGGCACTGTAAAAAGATAAAGTTGTTCTTTGCATGCCACTTGCACCGATTTTGTCGTTTTAAAATATAAAGTTGTACACTAAACCTACAAAGGCTAACCAACTAAGATTATTAAAAGACATTTAATTACCGATTCCGATTAAGAGACCAACATTCTAATATAAAGTAACATGAGTGTCTTAGTTTTGAGTATTATTCTATAACTACTTACTTTTAATTAATCATGGTAGACAATATATAAAGTACAAACATCATCTCTGCAGTTCCTTAGTGTTGTATAAAGTCATATATTTCTTTAAAAAACAAAAGTGTATTCTGAGTTTGCAATCAAAACAAAACTAAACATAAATGCCATCAGCCATGGTTACACCCGCGCAACGCGCGGGGTCTTAGTCTAGTTATAGTTATGTATGGCCCCCAGACTGCACAGCAAAAGCTTCTCTTTCTTAATGAGTTCATCACGTGTGCACCACCGGCGTTTGACTCTCCATGGCTCGTCCTAAGAGACTTCAATCTTATCTACGAGAACTTCGACAAGGGTAACAACGTCGACCCATCCCTCATGAGTGCCTTTTCGTTCAACCCTGGATCGTCTGGCCCTACTCGAGCTGAACCTGTTCGGCCGAAAGTTCACGTGGAGTAATGAGCGTGCCAACCCCACACTCACAAGGATCGACAGGGCTTTTTGTACCGCTAACTGGAATCTCCTCTTTCCAGCAGCCTGCCTAAGCGCTCTCCCTACTTTGGTCTTAGACCATGCGCCCTTGCTCCTTCTAGGTGAAGCGGATCACTGAAGGCGCTCTTGCTTTCGTTTTGAGAACTTCTGGCCTGAGCGTGACGGGTTTCATCAAACCGTCCAATCAGCATGGGGTAGAAATGTTGTCTCCAATAACCCCTACAGAATTTTCCACATCAAGTTTTGCCGTACCGCTAAGGCATTATCCAAATGGGCAAAAGAGAAGGTTGGTGATGTCAGGGTCCAGATAGAAGTGGTCAACCTCCTAATCCTTCTGACCAAGCACAAGAAAATTGAGCACTCTCTGTCAGAGAGTTAGAGCTTCGCCACCTCCTAAAAGCCCGTTGCCTTGGTCTCGCCTCCTTGGAGAAAGCTAGAATTAGACAAAGGGCCAGCATCAACTGGATCAAGGCCGGTGACGCCAACACCAAGTTCTTCCATTTGCGAGTCAATGCTAGACGACGCAAAAACTTCATTCACTCCATAGAGTCGCCATCCGGTGTAACAACTACTAATTTAGAGAAGGAGGTCAAATGCCATAAATTCTTTCAGGAGCATCTTGGCTCCCAAGGCTTTAGAACAGTATCCATATCCTGGGATCTTTTGGGGTACGCACGCCATGACCTCGCTGCATTGGAAGAGCCCTTTGATGAAGTTGAAGTTAAACAAACAATCCTCTCCCTCCCACAAAACAAAGCATCTGGTCCGGATGGCTTCACATCAGAGTTCTACCATGTCTGCTGGGACATCATCAAAGAGGATCTCATGCAGTGCGTCCTTCGCTTCTACAACCAGGATGGTTCCTCTCTTGGCCTTCTCAACACGGCCAACATCTTCCTAGTGCAAAAAAAGGAGAATTGAATGTCCCTAGCAGATTACATGCCAATTAGCTTGATTCACAGTGTTGGCAAGATCGTGGCTAAGCTCTTTGCAAATAGACTGGCGCCCCACCTTGATAGCTTAATCTCCAAAAGTCAGAGCGCCTTCATTAAATGTCGATGCATCCATGACAACTTCATTTATGTTCAGAACGTCCTGCATGATCTTCACAAGAACAAGAGCCCAGCTCTTTTCCTCAAGCTAGATTTTACGAAGGCCTTCGACTCCGTCCATTGGGGGTACCTCTTAGAGCTCTTGGACAAGTTGGGGTTCGGTCAGAAATGGCAGAATTGGATCTTGATGTTGTTGGGTTCAGCGTCATCCTCAGTTCTCCTCAACGGAGATTCATGCCCTAAAGTTTGGCATGGTAGGGGTGTTCGTCAAGGGGACCCCTCTCCCCCATGCTCTTCATCATTGCCATGGACCCTATACAGTGGCTATTCCAGCATGCAATGGGCCATGGACTTTTCTCCCATATCAGCTCCATCCCTCTCACTCTGCGTACCCCCCTCTATGTCGATGATGCTGCCGTCTTCATCAGTCCGGACAAAGATGAAATTGAAGCTGCCATGACCATGCTTAAGCTATTTGGAGATGTATCGGGGCTGCACACTAACCTAAGCAAATGTGCAGTCTACCCGATCAACTGTGCCGAAGTCAACCTCCCCATGGTCCTCGCCTCCTTCCCTGGCCGCTGGGACAATCTGCCTTGTCGCTACTTGGGCCTTCCCCTTCATGTTCGCAAACTCCGGCGTGCTCACTACCTTCCTCTTGTGGACAAGCTAAAAGCTAGACTTCCCCCGTGGAAAGGAAAACTACTCTCCAAAGCCGGTCGCCTGACTCTGGTCAACTCCGTCCTCTCAGCTCTGCCAACTTACTTCATGACAACTTTTCAGTTGCCTAAATGGGTGATCAAGAAGGTCGACAAGATTCGACGTTCCTTCCTTTGGAAAGGATTAGATAATGCCCATGGAGGGCACTCCCTTGTCGATTGGGAAACTTTTGCCGTCCCAAATGACTTGGAGGTCTAGGGGTATCAAACTTGCAGAAGTTTGGGAGGGCTCTGCATCTTCGCTGGCTTTGGCACGAATGGAAGGAAACTGACAAACCTTGGGTGGGTACACCCATCCCTTGCAACGATACGGACAGGGCCCTTTTTCGTACTTCCATAACCATCCTCACCGGCAATGGCAAGAAGATAGACTTCTGGCATGATAGATGGCTCCAAGGCACGTCACCGTGCGTCATTGCCCCCAACTTGTATCACATCGCTCGGAACAGGCATCTCAACGTGCATGACCAACTATCTAACAACAGGTGGATCAGGACAATTCGACACCTCACCACGGTTACCCAACTTCAAGAGTACCTGCTTCTGTGGCGTCTTGTTTGACAAGTTAACCTAAACCCGAATGTAGATGATGACATTGTCTGGAATGCCACTTCCTCAGGGGAATATACGACCAAATCAGCTTACATCAGCCAATTCATTGGGAGCATTGCAAGTGGGTGGGCCTCTTTCGTTTGGAGGGCACAAACAGAAAACAAATGCAAATTCTTCGCCTGGTCACTGCAACATGGTCGCATCCACACGGCTGATGTCTTAGCGCGCAAAGGCTGGCCTCATCCGCAGAGTTGCCTGCTCTGTGGTCCTAGCCCTGAAACGATTGATCACCTTTGCGCTCACTGTCCAGTTTCAACTGCCATCTGGAGCGACATCCTGCCACAATCTTCATCCCACTGCATCGCCCCCATGCGGTTCTGCGACTGATGGAGCCACTGTAAGGATCCTAGGCCGAGAGGGGGGGTGAATCGGCTCTTTTCAAGTTTTACTTCTTTTAATTCGCTTGCTTAGTTTGTCAAATTAGGAACCCAAGCTATCGATTGACTTAGAGTTTAGTTACGGAAGCTATCACAATAAAGCTCAATCGACTACTAGGAGGCTCGATGGCACTCACACACAAACGATCAATTCAAGATGCGGAAGTAAATGAGTGAGACGAAGAGACGCAAACCGAGTTGTTTACCGAAGTTCGGTGCTCAACACATGAGCACCTACGTCTCCGTTGAGGAAACTTCTCACACAGAGAAGTCGGGACTCTTTCGTCCCTAGCCCTCAATCCACTCGTGGTAGCTCTTCACCAACACATGGTAGGCGAGCTCCAAACCTTCACACGGAAGCGAGCTCTCTCACACGCGAGAGACCTCACACCCCACCGGCACCGACACACGGAGCCGACCACCGACACACGGTGGATTTCACCTCAACACATGAGGCACCTCCAACACATGACCGAAATCAGGACGATTCGGCACCTCACCACGGTTACCCAACTTCAAGAGTACCTGCTTCTGTGGCGTCTTGTTCGACAAGTTAAGCTAAATCCAGATGTAGATGATGACATTGTCTGGAATGCCACTTCCTCAGGGGAATATACGACCAAATCAGCTTACATCAGCCAATTCATTGGGAGCATTGCAAGTGGGTGGGCCTCTTCCGTTTGGAGGGCACAAATAGAAAACAAATGCAAATTCTTTGCCTGGTCACTGCAACATGGTCGCATCCACACGGCTAATGTCTTAGCGCGCAAAGGCTGGCCTAATCCACAGAGTTGCCTGCTTTGTGGTGCTAGCCCTGAAACGATTGATCACCTTTGCGCTCATTGTCCAGTTTCAACTGCCATCTAGAGCGACATCCTGCCACAATCTTCACCCCACTGCATCGCCCCCATGCGGTTTTGCGACTGGTGGAGCCACTCAGCACATACCCAACCAAAGGCGTCCAGAAGAGAATTTAACGGGAGGGTTATCTACACGTTGTGGAACATCTGGAAGGAGAGGAATCGTCGTCTCTTCCAGCAGCGCAGTTTGAGCCACGCTCAACTAGTGGCCAGAATTAAGAAGGATGTTCTTATTTGGGGGCATGTTGCCCAAAGACATAGCGAGTAGTCGTTTTACTTAGCCTGGGCTTTTCTCCCTTCCCCTCCCTTTCTGTTCTTTTCCCTCCCCTGTCTCTCCTGTATGTACAGTGCTCTTCTTCTTTAATGAATCGGCAGTGCTCCTACCTTCGGTTCAAAAAAACAAAACAAGGTGTTCCGTATTTGGAACATTTTATTTTAGCTGCATTGAACTTAAGTGTAAAAAGGCACCATGCTAAGCCTCTCAAAGCTATTTTCTGAAGCTTTTCACAAGGTGGAATGTTTCACGCATTAGCTGAGGCCCTGATCCATTAAACTAAGGGAACACTCATCGGGATGGACTATCGGCTATCAGGTATCTAATCCTGTTCGCTCCCCATGTTTTCGTACCCAGCGTCCAAAAACAACCGCCTTCGTTTTTGGCGTTCCTTCATAGATCTACGGATTTCAACTCTACACACGAAATTCCACTCTCCTCTCTCACTCAAGTGAATTGGTTTTAAGAGCATTCTGCCACATTTTGGCGACTTTAACTTCCAGCCTGATCCACCATCTACTATGTTCTTCTATTTCAAAAAACACTTGCCCTATTAACGTCTTTTCGAGGCTACTGGCTGTCACAAAGTTAGTCTGGGTTTCTTCCTTCAGCCCTATCATGATCTGACATTCGATGAAATTTCTTTGTAGTAGTCTTTCATAACTCCCAAAGTGTCAACCCCTGATTTTCAATCCAATCGGAAACTCTAAGAAACTTGTGCTAGCCAAGGATCTTGCTTGCACATCACAAATTTATAAATGTTGGATCATTTCATATAACATCACGAGATTCATTTATTACAACACCAGCGAAATACATAGTGGCTCAAAGTTTTGAGGGGCCGGTTCGGCCAAATAATACAATACCAAAGGTGAGCTCGTATCAGAGTTCATCAGCAAAACCAAAAGAAGAAGCAAAACAACAGTGTCCATGGTTGTGTCCAATCCCTGATCGGTCAAATGGTTGTAGTCCCACCCTCCATCGTCCAAGTCATGAGCGCCCAAGTCCTCATCATCTTCATAGCACTCGTACGGGTCATCCTCCTCGTAGCCTTGTCTAAAAGAGTGAATGTAGGTTAGGGTGAGCAAATCAACTGCACTTGCGAGTATATCCCTTGCCTTATGCAATTTAGCCTATTTGGTGGAGTCTAGATTGTTTTATTTGCATCAAAGCTATTTTTGCAATAATTCATAAACACAAAACCTATCACTTGGCCATTTGAACAAAAGAAAAACATACGATGCTAATATATGCAGTTGTTCATTTATCAAGGATGATCCAACGACAGCACCATTCCATTGAAATGGACTTGGTCTCCAAGTAGGCAAACATGTACACAACGCTAGCATACCTCCACGACAGACGAGATCGCACCCAATGAGATGATGTATGTCTCCCAAGTTGGCAATAGACTCACCATCCTACAACAAGCGTGATCCCGTTGAGCACAACTAAGGTCAGGACTCTAGGGTCCAATAATTCATCATCATGAGTCATATGAGACAAGTTAGTTTGCACTCAAGTAAAACTAGCTCCTGAGTGCATCAGCTTTCTCCCATCTATACCATTTATGTTGATAGTCGGGACTAGTGACTAGCTATACCATTGCATCATTGATAGCAATGCTATACCGTTGCCACATTGGTAGGATCGATCCAGTATAGATCTATACCATATACATTGATAGGCAATGATTCGACCCATTTTGTGAATGGCAACGTGCCTGCATCAAGGAAGTTAATTAATGCTTAGACAATAGCGAAGTTAGAGCATTTCCAATGGTGCCATGTCAGTTAGATATAAGGGTTCCAACTCAGCCTTTTACTTATGTGGAGAAGAGAATGAGGGTGTGCTAG
>SPJY01014478.1:0-17787 GCA_005191435.1 Raddia distichophylla
GTGGACGTTAGTCCAGCTCGGCAAGGCTCTGTCTTGGGAAGGGCACCAATATGATGTGGTTTGGGGACGATTCCGATGACTGTGGAGGCACCTACCTTATGAGCATCGACAGTTGACCGAGGGACAGCATTGACGCACGCCGTGTGTTTGAGGATTTGTCCATAAGGGGATTCAGGATGAATGTCCGTAGAGGAGTTTAGGAGATGCACGCGAAGTGCTCGTTTGAATGATGAAAATGGGTGTTGGCGGTGTTTTTGATCTAAGAAAAGTGTTGGGCTCCTATTCAGCCCCCTCTAGTCGCGATCTCGGTCCTTGAACTAGTATCAGGGCGTGGTCGGCTCTTTCTTGATCTTCACCGATCCGAAGAGCATGCGACTAGAACAGTCTTTCACGTCGACGTCAACTACTTCCTTCTACGGACCGTCTACTACCACTTCGTCTTTAATAGTAAGTGAGGTGAGCCACCTAGCATCTTCCGCTCCTATGTGATTAATTGCCTTGCTAGGTAGCTCTCTTTATATGTGATATGTGTGATGCCTCCTTACTATTAATATGCGTTTAATTTTGATACTAGGATGCCTATGTTGTTGCTTGTTTATTATTCGTGCTATCTTTGCCATTTGACTTGTCTTACCTGCCTTTTATGCGTGTTTGCTATATTATGGCAGTAGGTACTGTTTTTGGTCAATGGCTAGGTTATCTCGAATCATTTGTAGGCATTGCTTGCATATCTCTCTCTTTTATGCAATTAATCTTGCTATACCTAAATTGGTATTACTATCTTGTCAATAGCTCTAGATATGCTTGCATGTAAATGATTTCTTTGATCTCTCTCCATCTTAGGTAATTTACCTGACTAGAGCAACGTTGTGTTGTTTATCATGGTTATGCTCTGACTTGTGCATCACTGATGTTAATTGCCTAGGATTATGGTAATTGATTTCTTCTAGGGTTATTCAGTGCAGTTTCATTAACTAGGGCTATATTCAGTTGGTTCTCTTGTCATGTGCCCTTGTATGTGCATTTTTTGTTCATAACTGCTTGCATGGTGGCTCATGGTGGTAGTTAAGGCTGTGTATGTCCTTTATTTCTTTTTGATGCTTTGCTATATCCGGTATATCAAATTTCCATTATATACTTGTGCATTGCCTTAGCTTTTGCATTATCCTATTTTGCTACACCTTTTGCTCCTAGAGTCATCTCTTTGTGGGTGTTCTTGCTTAGTAGGTTAGGTGCTTTTGTCGTACCGTGCAAACACATAGTGCCTCTCTCCATGGCATGTGTGCTGCGTGTGCTAACTTTGTTTTGCCCATCCAGATGACTTCTCTATATCGACTATGCTTTGACTTGTTAATGAGAAAGATGGATGTTTTGTGGTGGTTTGTCCTTTCTTGTGCGAATCTGTGTGGTTTGAGCCAATGCTATGATGTTTTGGGTGTTCAATGTCTTTTCTGTGACCTGAACACTTTAAGACTAGCATGGTGGCTTGATTTAGCTTGTAGAGTGGATTTGGACAGATTTGTGGACTTGTACTTCTCTTGAGTTTGATTCTTAGTCCATGAGTTATCCTGAGGCTTATCTAAGCCGTTTGCAAGTAGTGGACTTCGTTCCCCCTTGAGGTGCTCACTCATGGCAAGAGTTGCATGTGAATGTGTTGGCTTGATGATTCTTTCTTCGTTCCTCTAGAATCGTTTTGTCGCTTTTCAATGTTGGCACTCGATGTGGTTTCCGAGTTGGCCTTTTCGACTTGCTTCAAGAGGTTTGGGTGTTATTGCATAACCATCGAGTTGTCATGCTAGCCTGCATATGCTTTCACTGACAGCTGCCTCTTGTTTAACTCCTTGGGTATTAAGCTTCATGATTATGGCACTTGGACATTTCCACTTCCATGGTGAGCTATCCTATATCCTTATGTCTGTTATCTCACTGATTATACTGATTAAACATGTTGTGCATGCTATTCGCTCCCATGTCAATATCATGTGATGCGCTCACGGGTTCCCGATCTTTCGATGAGAGGATAACTTCGATTTGAGCGGAGGATGACTTTGACGATCCGGCTACAAACCACGCAATGATAAGCGCCCGCAATTGTTAAACCACACTCCTGATTGTTATCAACCGTGCCAAAGCCCGGATGACCTGACCACGAAGGTCTATCCTTGCAAGCAATCGAAGAACTCGTAAGAACAAGGATAAAATACACACTCAAACTGATGTTCTGAAGCTCGGAATCGATAGGTCAACCGTTAATAGGGATTTCGAGAGTGTTTATCCAATCTGAAAGACAACAACAAATGAACAAAATCTAAGGAGAAATGGGAGAGGCTTGTTTTATATATAGAGCAGGGAGATGATTCTAGGAGGTACTATCACGAGCAGGGATACATGGGTCCTCAGCCCAAATTAATGGTGACACAGTATCCAAGAAGAGTAAAAGACTGGTTCTGTTCGCGAGATATTTTTGACTCCTGCGGCCAGCTCACATGGAATTTGAAGGTAAGGTTGGATCCGTTGGAAAGATGGTGAAGTTATCTTTCCAATTAGTGCTCGCACGTTCCAATCGGAGTCCGTTTGTATTCTCTAGACCATTTTTAATTCAGACTGGTCATTAATGGCCGAGTGGATTCCCTTTGCATTCCTACCATGCTTTATTGTATTTATTGGTGCGTTGGTGTCTTGTAGCTAGTGCTTGTTCAACTTCCTATGCATAATATTATTATTAGGTTGCAGTCTATTCTTCAAAGTATAATTATTTAACCCAAGAAACGAGTTTACCTAATAATTGACTTGTCGCGCACTGGCTCGTGTGTTTGATCCATGCATGATGATTAATGGTCGCGGGTTACTTGGAAGGACTTTGGTCATTGACCCCATGGGTGTATCCGATATAGCGATGTCCTCATCATTCTTCCCTTCTTTATTTGGAGTCGTCCTCGACTCCAGTTGATCCTCTATTGTATAGTAAGATGTGAAATCTTGATGTGCTTCTGAGGGACGAACTAGATTCTAGAAAAAGGAGCACTTAAACATATGCATTGGTGCCATGATCTTATCATTCTTTCCTTCTTTCCGAATACACGTCAACGTCTTTTGACAATCTGCAAAGGTGCTCGAGAAAAAGAACAACGTGTATGCGTGGTATATGTATGAATCAATTATTTTTCCCCAGAAACCATTCCTTCTCATCAATTCGGTGTGCTTGAAAGAAAGTTGTCCTTAACTTTACTAAACATTGTGTCAAGTTGTTTGAAAGAGAAGATTTATTTGAGCCATGCAAATTTTTAACAAGTGATTCACATATGACATATGAGCAAATGAATGGAGATCTTTTTTCAGAACAGTGATCGTCGAACAATTTTTTTATCTGCATGCTATCACAATATAACACAATGGATGGCATGTTGCAAGAATTTAATTTCAAATCTGCACGCAAATCGGTTGTGATAAACATTTGACATATATGAAAAGTGTTGTCCACACGCCATAATCTTCAATTAAATTAAATTTGCAGGTACCATCTAGTGAATTGGAACTAGAAATTACAGCAACCTTGTCAATCACACTAGACAGTTCAACAGGTTCATCAAATAGCACATAGCACAAAGATTTATTTTGAAATGCTTCGTTAAGATTTTTTGTCGCGAGTAATCAATTCAACATTATGCAAATCAGAAATATTAAATTCAGAGAACGATATTTTTCTTTCAGCACAAGTATTGTTGCAAGAACTCACCTCTTCTTTCTAGATGACTATCGATTCAACACCATTATTACCTTTAATGTTCTTCTCAGATGACGTAGGTATTGTAACATGTGTTTCTTTAGCAACCATGGTGATCTCATCACCATTGTTTTGAAGTGGTATAAATTGTCCAGCACTCAATATTTTATCAACAAGTATGTTGCGATGTATCTTATTTCCATTAGACCATGGGCCAACAATGACACAATTGCCATCAACCATGATCTGGTTAATGGGTATGGAAGGTGCAATCTCATCTAACACCATGGTCGAAGGAAATGTCCCATGCTCGACCATATCAATTCCGATCTCTTCATTATTTTCGATCTCTTCATTCTTTCCAATCTCCTGCAAAAGATTAGTCGAAGAGGGAGGCACAAGAGCATGCAAATTATCCATTGAATTATTTTTTCTATGCAAATTACTTCATAACATTTAGAAACCTCTTCCTTCGTAGCATCAAACATTTTCATTTCTTCCAAAATATGATTTTCAGCTTTACATGTAAGTTTAACCAAATGAGAGAGTGAGTTATAATATTTATTAATAATAATGTCCTGGATTTCTTGATTAAGCCCCCTCAAAAACCGAAGTTCAGTACATTCCTCACATTCATCTAAACCGCAGCGCAACAAATGATTTTGCAATTGTCCCAAGTAATCCTTAATACTTTTGTTGCCTTGTTTCAAACGTTGGAGTTTAGTGTTCAAAAGAGCGGCATGGTAATCAGGAACGTACATATCTCTCATAATTCTTTTCATGGCGTTCCAGCTTTGAGGTTGTCCCTCTTTTCTAGTATTCCACCATATTAACGTAAATCTATTTAGCATACTAGTGGCAGCCTTAATCTTTTGTTTCTCAGACAAGTCATATTTTCTAAATTCATTGTCAACCGTAATTTCCCAATCAATGTAAGCTTTAGGATAATATGTAATACCGAGAGGAGGTAAGATACACTTCAGATTACCTTATTCATGATTTGTAGATGGTGCATCGTTCTTATTGTTCCAGCTAACCTTCCTCGCAAGATGATGAGAGCCCTCATGAAAGTTGTGATCCAATTCTCGCTTGATCGATGCATTTAGTTGCTTTTCGCCAGCAGTGATAATTGTTCCATTCTCACGATTTGCTTGAAACCATTATGTCCATAAAACCCTGCCATGGTTAGTAGCAAACAAATATAGCACACAAAAATATATGAAACCCTATCAACTACTAGGTGCTGAAAATATTGAGGGTCACATCTCTCAATCTCTTATCAAGTTCTTACCAATTCTTACAAATGCAGCAAGTGGTGCAACCGGCGGCTGGTTCGTGATAAACCGATCTCAAGTGTGAGTATAGCGATTTCATGGTTATCACCTGTATGGTTAGTAGAAAGTGGAGCTTGGACAGGCTATGTATGAGTAGCAATGGAAACAATCAGCTAATTTCAGATTTGCACAAATTGAATAAGTGTTCAAACTAGCACATAGCCTATGTTGCTGATTAAACAAAGATGTATAGTAGGCTTAAGCAAATATGTGGGTATGAAAACAAGTGCTAGATACTCAGCAAGTCACGGATTTGCACTATGGAAACAAGAAAACACAAGATAGATCAAACTTTGCAGTTTGCTGTTTTCCTGCCCACAACACAGTAGGTTGGTATTTTGACCGTAACTTTTTGTCAGGTGCCTCTTTGCTTATGAAATTTTTGTCACTTCTTCCTGACGGTTTTTTCAACAACTTTTGTTTTGGGTCAACTTTCTAAAAACGAATAGAGAAATTCGCACAAAATTCACAAGTGGACAGATCTGCAGATTTCAGGACAGCAACAAGGTCTAAATCAAACATCTATTACTCCTTGGTTCTTTCATGTATGGGGTTAAAAATTGGTAGGATGATAGAAGAACAAGTCTGAAATCTTCTCCTTTTGGTTTCACTCAAAAAGGATAAGGGAATTTGAAGATATGGCGTTTTTGGTGCAGACTGCAGAAATGAAAATTTTCTGGTCGAGATTGATACTTGTTTTTGGGTTTTTTAGGGTGGATTTTGAAGTGGGGAGATGAACAAGAAGATGAACAGTAACAAGACAATACTAGAACGAACACAAACTCAAATTAACAAACTAAAATAACCGATTGAAAAGCCACAAAGGAGCTTGGACATCGGGTAAACAATCTTTTTGTAGGGCAAATTTTCTATACAATAGGAAGAACACACACAATTAAACAAGATACAACCTCATCGGTCAACCGTCGCTCTGATACCAAATGATACGCTCACGGGTTCCCGATCTTTCGGCGAGAGGATAACTTTGATTTGGGCGTAGGATGACTTAGACTATCCGGCTACAAACCATGCAAGGATAAGCGCCCGCAATCGCTAAACCACACTCCTGATTGTTATCAACCGTGCCAAAGCTTGGATGACCTGACCACGAAGGTCTATCCTTGCAAGCAATCGAAGAACTCGTAAGAACAAGGATAAAGCACACACTTAAACTGATGTTCTGAAGCTCGGAATCGATAGGTCAACCGACACTAGGGATTTCGAGGGTATTTATCCAATCTGGAAGACAACAACAAATGAACAAAACCTAAGGAGAAAAGGAAGAGGCTTGTCCTATATATAGAGCAGGGAGATGACTCTAGGAGGTACTATTACGAGCAGGAATACATGGGTACTCAGCCCAAATTAATGTTGACACAGCACGCAAGAAGAGCAAAAGACTGGTCCTGTTCGCGAGATGTTTTTGACTTCTGCGGCCAGCTCACATGGAATTAGAAGGTTAGGTTGGATCCGTTGGAAAGATGGCGAAGTTATCTTTACAATGAGTGCTCACACATTTCAATCGGAGTCCGTTTGCATTCTCTAGGCCATTTTTAATTCAGACTGGTCATTAATGGCCGAGTGGAATCCCTTTGCATTCCCACCATGCTTTATTGCCATTATTGGTGCGTTGGTGCCTTGTAACTGGTGCTTGTTCAACTTTCTATGCATAATATTGTTATTAGGTAGCAGTCTATTCTCCAAAGTATAATTATTTAACCCAAGAAACGAGTTTACCTGATAATTGACTTGTCGCGCACTGGCTCCTGTGTTTGGTCCATGCATGATGATTAATGGTCGCGGGTCACTTGGAAGGACTTTGGTCATTGATCCCATGGGTGTATCCGATATAGCGATGTCCTCATCATTATGTGCTTTGCTAGTACTTGTTAGATTTTATTTCTTTTTTTTTTGTGTGTTCTGGCAAGTGCATCCGCTTGCTCATGTTTTGTGCTCATTGTATTTTATCTGTATTCATGAGCTTTACCTTAACATGTGATTCTCATTGTATATCATGTTCATGCTTTTTTTTGTCCTTGTGGTTTGAGCATATGTTATAATTATGGGCATGTGCTTTATATCATTTGCATTATCCTGTCATGAGTAGTTTCTAGGTTTTATGTTCCTAATCATCTCATATCTCTATGCATGCTTGGGGTTGCACCATGTGACAAATCCATGGTAGCTTGTTGCCTAGACATTGGTTGTCAGGTTTATTGCTGCATGTGAGTGCATTTCCTGATATTAGGGACATATGATTTAGTTTTGCTTTGTGCCTGGAATTGCTCATAATCATTTTTTCCCTTAACTCCGTATTTGTTTTGCATGAGCTTGTGATCTAATTTAATGACATATTTTCTTATACATGCTCAATGCCATGCTTAGGGTAGTGCATTAATCCACTTTATGTGACTCATTAGCTTGTTTACTACTTTGCTTAGATAAGCCTGCCTTGTCCCATGTACTCTTAGGTGTCATATGTCCTTACAAGTTGTCACCCTAGGCATGGTTCTCTGACTTCCCCTGGGCATGGGTATCTGCCTTCCTGCTTGCTTGTGATAGTGGTTATTGTGCCTAAGACCATTTGGATGTGTGGACTTCGTCTAAATGTGTCGTAATAATGCATTTGTATTGTCTTATCATTTTCATACTCTAGTTAATTCTTTTCCACACGCCATGCTTGTGTCTTGTCTATTCTATGCCTAGGAACTGGTTTTGTCTCATCCTAGTTTCGAAAGCATAGATTTTGTTTTGATGCATGTGTGTAGGCTTGGCGAGGAGGAGACCATGTCGTTCCCGAATCTGGTTGTGGCGATGTAGCAAAGAAAGGAAAATATACCTGATTGATGCATAAGACCATGACCTCGGCCTAGGCAGCTAAAAGCAGGAAGGCTTTCCATTCTGAGCTGAGTGGATGCAGCTAGAGCGACCTCAAGTATGCAAAGAAGAGAATACCTCTGCAGGACACTTCACTTTATGTACTTCTATTACAACTGCTACTTGCATTCATATTAGACTAGTGCGTGTGTGCCTGCCATGCTAGTCTTCTACTATCATGTTGTAGCCTTGACTGATGAACCCCTCTATTATTCCATAGCCTATCCTTTGACAAGATGCTAGGTTTTCATTGGTGGTTCACTTATAAAAATGAGATGGCGGAGCGCTTTGATGTTTTTTGGTTAAAACCTAATCAACTAAAATCAATGTGTGGTTGGTTAGAGGAGACCCGGCTGAGGTGATTTCCGGGTCATGGCTGTGGTATGGAGGTCTCCTCTACTAAGGACTCAAGCTTGTGAACTACTAGACCAAACCAAACATTACGGCCACTTGTGTCTTCGGCCCTGGTTTAGTACCCTATGAAACCCACTAACCACTTGCTGGCGACTTGTCCGGTTATGGTTCGATAGTTTCTCTCTAGGGTAAGTAACTGGACCTTACCTGAGGGGCGGGTTTGTTTCTGAGACTGAATGGCTTGAATGAGGAATGCCCACGGGTGGTGTCCAAAAGTAGTAGGTGCCCTACCGTGGCAGGCACCGGCGTGGCCGGGGAAACCAAAAGAAAGGGCAGGCGAAGTGGTGGGCGTAGTAGGCTGGAAAGGCCTTGTACCGTATCTCCCTCGGGATGAGACGGTGCTTGTGGGGAACGTGTACACACTCTCCAGAGTTAAAACTATCATGATAGCCGTGTCCACGGTCATGGCCGGGGCGAGAGGTTTTCACATGTAGTCCCACCTTTTTTATAATTGAACTTGACTAGTGTAGGCTAGGATTGGCCTGGTATGAGATTGCACCTTCCTTTGTTGATTATTGATATTGCTTAGAGAGCATGCATTCACTTAATAAAACCTTGCCAACTAAAACTTGACTAGAGATAGGTTTTGGTGTAAAACAACATATCCCCTATCATTGTCATTCCATTCATATTTTAAGGATTGCTTGTTGGGTAGCCGCATACTCATTATACTTACCACGGATGTATTTGTTATTCAGATTACGGCCAGGACTAGGAGGGTCCTGACAAAGGTGCGCAAGTCTAGTTGTGGTGTCCGGGTCAACGCCTTGGATATCGTTACAGTTTATTTATCGCAACTCTGATATTTCTATTTCCCTTTTATTTGGATCTTGATGAACTGCTAAACAGGGTTGCCTGTTCTTAATGCAATAACAAATGATGCTAACTTTTGAACCTTTATTTAAATCTAGTTAGTATGCACTGCGATGATATCCCCGAATTGTCCGTCATGAGATACTAGCCTGGGCCTAGTACTGCCTCATGGTGTGGGACTCCATGTACAAGTACTGGGGTCACGACACTTTGCCATTGCCACCACACTCTCGGCGGCCACCGCTGCCAGGCTGCGCCCTTGCCGGGGCCGGCCTTTGTCGCCGTTGCTAGGCCGTGCCCTTGCCGGGGCCGGTCTTTGCGGCCGCCGTCATGCCTTTGCCACCAGATCGATCTGGTTCGAGTATTGTGGTTTGATTGTTGATCTGGTTTGAGTATTGTGGTTTGATTATTGATTTGGTTTGAGTGTGGTGGTTTAATTATGTGTAGAATATGCTATAGTACATACATCAATTTTGTTGATTTGTTTTGGTTTTATCCCATATCCCTAATGTAATTTTGCATTCGTACCCATAGACCTAATTCGAGAAGGCTTGATAGTCCTAAGAAAGGTGAGGATGGGGGTGAAAATGGAATCACAAATTCCCCGTAGATCCAACCAAAAATGAGGAAATAACTTCTTCTGGAACAGAAGAATCGACGAATCTTTCAAAATCATCCAACAAGAAATCCAGCAAATAGTAGCTGTTGTCGATATTGGAAATGTCTTTAATTCTTCGATTCATTCCGTGGCTAGAAATCCGCTCATGTGAATGGCCGGCCCGTAGATCTGAAAGGCATAGGCCTGACTAGAAAGTTTGTCCATGAAAAAAAATTCGTTCATGAGACCTCGAATTCGCACGTTCCAGCCTGCATTATGCCAGCAGGTCCCACCCTCAATTTATTGAGTCACCCTTAAAAAAAGGACGGGTTTTTATAGATCATAGGATCACTGTATTCAGAGGTCAATTCTCTTTCTTTGACAAAGTCAATGAGTTAAGCACCAGTCAATTTCTCTTCTCACTTCAGTTCCTACGAACAAGACAAAGAAATTAAATGAGTGAAGGCGCTCTTGCTATCGTCCTTTTTCTATTCTAGATTGAAACGTGGACACACTGAAGTATCCCATTGATTTTATCAGCTACACATTTTCTGAAATCATGCATTTTTTGGTTTTGGTACTCGGTCGGGTTCAGGTACCCGTTCAACTATGGGTATCCGTCGGGTTCGGGTATGGGTATGAGTAGACCTGATCACGGGAAGCCCGGCCCGGGAACCCGGCCCGAGCCAAGCCCGAAAAAGCCCGGCCCGGCCCGACCGGTGCATCGGGATGGGCTCGGGCCTCGTTTCCGAAGTCCGGCGGTCGGGCCGGGCCGGGCCCGGGTTTTTTCCGATTTAAGCCGTGGCCGGGCTGCCGGGCTTCGGGCCGGGCTTTCGGGCTTTGGGCTGGGCTCGGGCCCAGTTTTCGAGCCCGACGCCCCGGGCTCGGGCCTGGTTTTTCGGGACCGGGCTTTTCTAGGCCCGGCCCGAAGCTCGGCCCGGCCCAGCATTTGAACAGGTCTAGGTATGAGTTTATGTCCATATCCCAATTCAGGTTCGGGTTTGGGTATACAATTTGGGTTCCGGGTTCGGGTGTGAGTAAGGTGTATCCGAAGATATCTGACCCGATTCGCATCCCTAGCTTTGGACTATTCGGGCCTGCAGTGGCTCGACGACCGGCATGGCTTTGCATGTCGTCCCTTCTCCTGTGCCCGCCGAGTCGCCAGCTCCTTCGGCGACCTTGGAATCAGTTGGCTCCATGCCCAGTGATCACAAGCACCAAACAAATCACAATCACCAAACCTTGGAATCGGTTGGCTCCATGCCCCGCACAGAGTCAGGACTCGGGACACAAGGGATCACAAGCACCAAACAAATCACTCTGATTCATCATCTTCATTAAAACCACTGAGTTTTTGAGCCGAGACCCCACACAGCTTAACTGCCCAGGTAGAGAGTAAATCATTCGGAATTGGATCCAAGGAAGGATGCTCCTGCTGTAGATTTTCAATTTGCTTGACTTTAGTTCCTTGATCATCTGAAGCATCCTGCTGCTGAGCAAAGCCTGAAGACGAAGGATCAAACCCTGCATAAAGCTTCTCAAGTCTAGGATTACATCTCAGGCTAGCTTCACAAACAACTATCTTTGACCCTTTATGATGCGCACTAGAGTCGGCCCGATTTTCTGGTGAGGAACGATACGTCGGTTTGGTGTACAACGAAGTAGATGGATCGGCTACTAACCACAAGATCAGCAACCAAGCAATCGCAACGTCACCTCGCTGAACCGATCAACCAAGTTGAAACCCGATCGATCTTTGAACCTGCTGCAACTGAGAACAAGCAAGAACAAGATGATAGCAATTTTAATCCAATAACTCAAACATGGGTGAGGTTCTGTTTCTCGTCACGGGTGGTCTAGTCGACACACGCGAACACGAGGAGGGACACACAAGCATTAATCTTATTTATTTCAGTAGGAGTCATTGGTTTCAAAATCATTTTCTCACAATAATGCATAAATGAATATTGATTGGTTCTACCATTGTGAGTAGCTTCCACATCATATAACTAAGGTCTTCCTAATAAAAGTGAGCATGCTTCCATGGGTATGACATTGCAATCAACGAAATCATAATATGAACCAATAGAGAAATTCACTCTCGCAGTGTGTGTGTTACCTGAACCTTACCATTTGAATTAAACTATTCGATCTCATAAGGTTGTTCAAGTGGAGTCGTGGGCAAGCCAAGCTTCTCAACGATGTTTTGACTTGCTAGATTGCTGCAATTTCCTCCATTTATGATGACTTCTACCCTTCGTTCTCGCACAACAAACCTAATGTGGAATAGGTTGTGGCGCTGAGTTTGACTAGCGTGTTCTGGCGGTGCACTAAGTATAAGTTGGGATAAAAGGCTCTTGTAATTGTTCGTCATTGCAGCATTCAGATGCACACCATCTTGATCATTCTTGCCTACCGGGTTAGTCACAGGAATAGAAAGCACATTCTTATCTTTACCAATTGAAGTACACTTACTATCCTTCTTCTTTGGTGATGCAGGCTTCAGTTCTTTGTTTGATGGTGTTTTCGTATTCTTGGTCGTAGAAAGATTGCAATTCTCGACAAGTATCTTTAGTTTATCCCGGGCTTCTTGATCCCACATGAATTTTATTTCTTCAAGTGAACCTGTCATTGTTCGTAGTAGACAAGAAAATACACAAAGGGGTGTGTAACCCTATCTACTAAATAGGAGTTGGAATTGACAAGTTTCTCACACTCGAAGCTCTCACCAAGCTCTTACAAGTTCTTACCCTGCAGCTTGTCAAGATCAATCGAGAACTGGTGGTATCCTGCACTCAGAAGGTGATAAAGCGATTGCAAGGTACTTTTCCTGTAGGTTAGTAGTATGTGGAGCTTGGACAGGTTCAATATGTTGCAAGGAATATGCAATATCAAAACCAGAATAGCAAAGCTGAATAAATATCCAAAGTAATTGTCAAAGTTGCTGGCCTAAACTCGTTCCTAGAACTAGTTCAAGCAAGCGAAACGATTAACACAACACTTTGGATACAAAAGGATGCAAGCACTTCTGATTTCTTTCCTTTTTTTTCTTTTCCTTGCCTTTTTTTCCTCTTCTTTCATTTTTTATCTTTGTGCGGCTTCTTTTTATGCACTTACCTTTTTCACTTTTTTCTTTTAAATATCAATAGTGCCGCATATGAGAGATTACAAGATATATACACAAACACTCAATTTTCTCCTGCGGCTTCTTTTTATGCACTTGCCTTTTTCACCTTTTTTTTTTCAAATATCAATAGTGCCGCGTATGAGAGATTACAAGATATATACACAAACACTCAATTTTCTCTTGCTGGAAAAATAGATCTACTATGCAGAAAATTTCTATGCTGTTTTTAAAATTTTGGAGGCCTCAAACGCTAAAGCTTACAACAGCAAAGTTGTATATCTTTTCGTTCTAATCAATTTACATATATGATACACCAATTGTGGACAATGGATCTAGGAGATATGGGCCCCGCAATACAGACTGTCCAGAAAAATCCGAGACAAGACAGATTGATTTCAATAGCGAATTTTTGCTGAAAAACGGTGTTTCTGGAACTTCTCACAATGGACAAAGTTGTATAACTTTTTCTGAGCTATAATTTAGACCCTAAATTTGTCCAATTTAGAGTTCAGACGAAGGAGATAAAGACAAAATACCGAACTGAACAGATTGACACCCGATTTGGACGTGACGACGACGACGTGATGGCTTTGGACTCTACGTCAAGATGCAAGACTCAATCTAAACCAGCAACAAGACTATAAGCATGGAAATAAATTCAACAAAGCGAAACTGAAAACGGAAATTGCGAAGGCACAGAGTGGCTTGGATGGTGGACGTGATGACGTACTCAAATCTTTTTTAGGGCAATTTTCTGTACTCTAGGATGAACATGAACATATCTAAAACTAAGGATAAATGTTCTGACCAGGCAACGGTCGCTCTCATACCACTTGATGCGCACTAGGGTCGGCCCGATCTTCTGGTGAGGAACGATACATCGGTTTGGTGTACAACGAAGTAGATGGATCGGCTACTAACCACAAGATCAGCAACCAAGCAATCGCAACATCACCTCGCTGAACCGATCAACCAAGTTGAAACCCGATTGATCCTTGAACCTGCTGCAACCGAGAACAAGTAAGAACAAGATGATAGCAATTTTAATCCAATAACTCAAACATGGGTGAGATTCTGTTTCTCGTCACGGGTGGTCTAGTCGACACACGCGAACACGAGGAGGGACACACACGGGGTCAACCAAAACACAACAAAACCTGAGTCTAAACAGCGACGCCTATGAAATATATAGTGATGGCTAGGGTTTGGGGCGCAGCCCTAGGAGCTACATGGGCCATGGGCCCAAAGTGGAGAGTCACAGCGCTTGGCAGATTCTGATCGTAATTTTTTTTGACGATTCCCGTTGATCCGTAAGGAATTTGGAGCTGGGATAGGATCCGTTGGAAAGATCTCGTCGAGAGCTTGTCCGTGCATACCAAAAACGTCGAAAACGGAGTCCATATATGGCCTGTACATCCGTTTGAAGTTGGGCTGCGCGTAGACAAGCGAACCGAAGTCGCGGATGAATTGGCCTTCCTCTTGGGTCTTGGAGCGATGTGACTTGTTCGGACTTAGCGAATGTTGTGGGTGAAGATGCACGTTTCTTAAATTCATCTGAGCTTGGGGAGGCGGCCAAGGTGGAGGCCGAACTGCTGGCGGTGACGATGCAATATTAACACGTCGAGCTTGTGTGTTACGCATACGACCGGGCCAAGGTGGTGGTCGATGAAACCATGCTGAAGTATCCATCATAGTAGACATGGATGTAGCGGAAGGAGTGTTGATCTTGTCCATATAGGTGATGTCCTCATCACTTTACGACCCTTGCTCCTCTTGGGTGAAGGCTGCTGCCCATCTTGCTGTGCTTGTGGCATCAAACAGAAGCTTCCTAGCCACCGGCTGAGTAGGCTTCTCAACTTCATCCGTAGCCAAAGCTGTAGATGGGCCTTGAGAGGACACAAAAGTAGTGTGAGAATCAGCCCAAACTTGCAGAAGGGCCGGCAGAACTGGCTGATAGGGCACCAAAGCCATTGTATGATATCCAATTGATTCTAAGCTCTGGGCCAAAAGGAGTCTCTCCCTGATGACTATAGGCTCAAAGGCATCTGTCCAGCTTCTTTTTTGAGAAAATTTGGCCTGGTCATATCATGAACAAAAAAAAAAAAAATTCGAAGCACACACCACTGGCATGGCAACACCTGTCTGCAGATGTGTGACATAAACAGAGCTGCACTCTAATCTTGAGTAGTGACAGATTGATGATCAGGAGATGTCACTGGAAAAGGAGATTGAAGAAGAATTCCCCACTAGTCCAACCGAGACCTCTTCAATAATAAGATGGATATCTGGCCCATGGGCCCGAAGATACATAGCAGGACCCAGACTAATGAAAAGAAATTTTGTCTTGAGGTTGATCAGGATGCTGAGGAAACTGGTCTCCCCCAAAACCCTGATTGTGACCCTGTATATTTTCACCAACATGCAAAGCTGGATTCCAGGCTGGCCATCCTTGCTCATCCTCTTCAGGGATAGCTAGTTCTTCCAAAGCATCTTGTAATTGTCCTGCATTAACCCCCCCACATCAGCCAAAACTCCTGCTGCACCAGCCAAATCATGGATCCAATGAGGTATCACATTAGGGTTTCTCTGAAGAGGAGGACCCTGGAAGGGATGAGGGACACCATCCACCGGAACAGGATCCTCATCACCCGGAAAAACATCTAGAAAATGACCACCCAGAATGTAAACAGGAACAGACCACGAACGGCCATTTCCCCCTATGATAGATCCTTGAGAAACTACTAAACTTCTTGGCACTCTTTCAAGAGTGAGCACCAAGCACTGCGTCAGCACTCTAGATTTGGTTGGCACCCTCGTACCAATGTAAAAGACGACCAAAGGGCGCGACAGCAGCCTTAATGGAATCCGGTGACTGATAATCCAAGGGAAAGGACGATAACAAAATCCAACAGACTGGAGTGTAATTGCAAGCACGCAAATTGATCCCTTCATCATGCTTCCGAACATGGATTAGACCATTGCTGGCAAAGGCCAAAGGGGATAGGCGAAACATCAACAAGAGTCTGCCTGTGAACTGTGGAAGCTAGTTGAACCAAATCAAGGCCTAGCGGTGAAAGAAAATGAGAGAGCACTCTCACCGGTTGATGAAGTTCCAGGTGCTCCACCACCTCTTGGAGGGTATCCAAAGCCTGATTCTGGGATTGAGCCGGCTCGAGTGTCTGTGGTTGTATCCTAGTGATGTAACCGTTTTATGCTTGCTACTTCTGTGGTTCTTTATTTATGGCGACAATGTCAAAAATGCGTGAATGGAAGGTACTTTGTTGGAATATCCGTGGTATTAATTCTGAGCAAAAATGGCTGGCATTGCGTTCTCTTACTGATTCCTCTTCAGCTCTTGTCATCTGTCTACAAGAGACCAAAAAAAGATAGTTTTGACATATCTTATATTCGGCGTTTTGCAACTAGGCGTTTCGATCAGTTTGCTTTCTCCCCATCTTTGGGTTCAGCCGGGGGTCTGGTTACATTTTGGAGTAGTCGAGACTTTATTGGTACATTGATTGAGTGTCATAGTTTTGGCATCACTCCATGACTTTTGTTGTATGCTCTCTTCGGCTAAGTGGCGCTTGACGAACGTTTATATATGGTCCCTGTTATGGCCAGGTGAAGATGTGTTTTTGAATTGGCTATACCTGTGTCAAATTTCAGATAGTGTAGATTGGCTCTTTGTTGGTGACTTCAATCTTTACCGGCCAACTCACGACAGAAATAAGCCGGGTGGTAATATAAATGATATGCCTACTTTCAATGCTATCATTTTCTCAATGAAGTCTGTGAATCCCTTTAGTTGATCGTTCCTTTACTTGGAGCAATATGAGGTCGGACCCACTTCTGATATGCCTTGACTGGTTTTTTCACTCCCACTTCTGATATGCCTTGATTGGTTTTTCACTTCCCCCTCTTGGACTTTAAGTTATCTGTCGTGACCCCGGTACTTGTACAGGGAATCCAACACCATGAAGCAATACTAATCCCAGGCTAGTATCTCATGATAGACAAATAGGAGGACATCATCGCAAATGCAGACATTAACTGAATAACATAGCAGTTCAAGGTATGAAGATGACAACATTTGCCTTATTACAATAATGCAGTTGACCCTGCTCAGTAGCACTAAGTAATAAGAATGAAATAAAATATGATGAGAATAGCGACGGAGAATCGGCGATGACATTCAAGATTGACCCGGACACCATATCTAACCCTGCGCACCATCACTAGGATCCTCCCGATTCGGTTTGTAACCTGAATAACAAATATATCCGCGATAGGTATAATGAGTACGCGACTACTCAGTAAGCAATCCTTAACAATGATTGCAGAAACAAGAGATGGATGGCTGTTTTGCCAAAATAGCACCTATCTACTCAAAGGTTTGTTTAAACATTAATTATTCTGTTAACATATGTGAACATTCTACTACACAAGATCCACATGCACTCTCTGCCTACACTTGACTAAGGGGTGATCAAGCAGCTAAACAGTCACTCTCTGCCCACACATGACCCCATACAAGCAATCATGCGACACAACGAAACGGACACTTGCTACCCACACGTGACCAAGAGATGATCATGCGGTACAATGAAATAGGCACTCTCTGCCTACACATGACCAAGAGATGATCATGTGGCACAATGAAACAGTCACTCTCTGCCCACACACGCCCAAGAGATGGACATGCGGCAAAACAGAACAGGCACTCTCTACCCACACATACCCAGAGACGGACATGCGGCGCAATGATACAGGCACTCTCTGCCCACACTGGACCAAGTATGATTAAGCGGCTCTACAGGTACTCTCTACCCACACATGACCAGGGAACGGTCATGTGGCACAAATCCTAACACTTCACCAGCGTAACCCCACAACACAATAT
>SPJY01014491.1:0-23133 GCA_005191435.1 Raddia distichophylla
CCAACCGTCGACAGGTTTATTGGTGTGGTTTTGGTTGGGGGAATTAGGGATTATATATGTGCTGTAATTAGGGATTTTTTGCAGGTTGAAATTGACATTTTAATAAATTTTCAGAAATTTCCAGTTACTGGAAACAATATAATTGTCGGCGGCACAGTTTTGGCCGCTGACGAGATGACCTCTTTGTGGGTGGTCATAGAGAAGGCCGCCGACATAGGTTTTGGTTTCCTAGGCGGTTTCAGAATATGCCGCCGACAGTGCTATACTCTCGGGCACAATCTAGGTACACGTGCTCCATCTGTGTCGGCGGCATAAGTATAGGCCGCCGACATTTCTCTACCACGTGTTGCTCCTTCCTTTGTTCTACGGGGGCCCACGCTGCCAGAGCACGGTCTACATCACCGTGTCGTCAGGTGTACCTATGTCTATGGCTGCGTGAGCCGTCCACATTGACCTAACCCAGGCGGCTCCCCTGAACCAGAGAATTGTCATCGGGGCCGACGACAGAAAGTCCTGTGTCGTTGGAGCTGTGGCGGCTGAGCAATGTCGGCGGCCGGCCGCCGACAGAGACTTGTGTCGGCGGCATTCAGTCCTGTGTTGGCGGTTTTGTCCGCCGACAAAGAGGAAGATTCCTGTAGTGATTACCTGGAAAGGGAGCAAATAATGAAGCTACTCCGCAAGGTCGGCCTATCGCATCCTCTTCTTAAGGTCCTTGCCTAATCAATCCTACTCCTGTATTTGGAGAGCCAATGCAAGTTTTTCGCTTGGCTTGCAATCCAAGAAAGAGTTCTCACAGTGGACAGGTTTGCTCTTGGGGGTTGACCATACTCTCCTATTTGAACCTGTGTAGTGTGGAGAATGAGACCGCATTGCATTGCATCTTCTCTGTCTTTGACCCTTTGCTCGATAGGTGTGGCGAAGTTTTTCGCCTCGCCTCAACTTTGGCACCGGCCTAGGATTCGACTATCCTGGTTCATGGTGGGGTAAGCTCAAAGGTGCAAAAAGGGCGCGTCGCGATGATGATGGACTTATTATCTTCATTCTTTGGTATACGTGGAAGGAAAGAAATCATCGTACCTTAAAAAATGTGCACTCTCTCAGTGTTGTAGATAGATTGTCTATTCAGGACTTTCAGTTCATGTGCTTAGCAGTTTTGCGAGAGTAATTGCTTTTTGTACTAGGCCCTAGGCTTCTCTAATGGAGCATGTTCGTACTATTTCTCTCTCTCCGTTTGAATGAATAGATGCCGATCGGCTAATCCTCCGGGGAAAAAATTAATTGCTTGGATTGCATATCGTATCGTGTTTGCTGGTCAACACCTCAACCCTCTTCACCAGAAGGCTTCAGGCTTCGCTTTGGAGTATCTGGAATGAGATCAGCTAATATCATCACGTTGTTGTGCATAAATTGAACTTGCAGTTACGGGAGAGAAAAGTTAATACTACATCGAAGACAAGGACACAGCTAAAACAAAGTGTCAACCAAGACAATTATCTGTGCTTACGATTAGGGTTGGAACGACCTGACGACTTCGTCGGAGGACCGAAGGGTGGAATAAATGGCCCGGTTTGGTTGCACGCGAGGACAAATGTAAAGTTATAAGTCATGTTTAAAATATCTTCAATGATAAAACAAATCACAACAAAATAAATAATATTTACATAATTTTTTTAATAAAACGAATGCTCAAAGTCGTGTACAAAAATTAAAGGCGTCAAACAAAAAGAATAGAGGGAATACATATCAGGAGGTATCGTTTAATTACAGCCATTAAATTAGTTACGATGAATGACTCTAATCGAAGGCATCAAGTATTTTCATGGCCGCGCATGCTGCAGCCTGCATGTTAGATCATTTCCAACCATTTTCTCTTCATTCCATTTCCTTCCTCATTCTCTTCCCCCACAATCTTTCTTTTTATTCCCCACCATCTCCAACAATATCCCTTCGAAAAATTAATGAAGAGAATGAAAAGAGAATTTCCTTCTGAAGGGAATGCACGAAGAAATTTCTTCTGAAAAGAACCATGAAGAGAATCTGTTAGAGCATCTCAAGTAGGGATGGCAAACGGGTTGGGTACGGATAGAGGTATCGCTGACCCATACCCGCGAGCAAAAATCCAACCCATATCCATACCCATACCCATATCCGCACGC
This sequence comes from Raddia distichophylla, assembly GCA_005191435.1. NCBI lineage: Eukaryota > Viridiplantae > Streptophyta > Magnoliopsida > Poales > Poaceae > Raddia > Raddia distichophylla. Next base: position 2,157 of record SPJY01014491.1, read on the forward strand.
GGGTACATACCCACACCCATATCCGTATCCGTCGAGTACCCGCGACCCGCCGGGTATCCATTACCTACGCACTGGCTGTTGCAACCTTCAACAATGTACAATATTTCAGCCAAAAACAACAAAAAAAAATAGCATTGTAAATTCCAGTATAATTGGAGCAAAAGAACAGCGGCAGCAACAGGATATCTTAGCACGATTTCAGCATCATTCCAACAACATTCCAGCACCATTTCATCATTAATTCAACAACAAACATGCATATGCATTGGGTCTTGGGGAAATTATACAATGTTAGGTTGCGGGTAACGGCTAACGGATATGGATATGCCAAAACCATATCCACGAAATATATACCTGTGGGTAGAAAATTTACCCGTATTCATACCCGTGGGTATAATTCTTCATCATATCCGTGCCCGTCAGGTAAATATTCGTGGGTATTTTCCTGAACCCGTACCCATTGCCATCCCTAATCTCAAGGGACTAGAATCTCTTCACGAAGGGAAAATGGTCCCTGAAAAGATACCGTTAGAGATAGTCTTATGTCTACACATTAGGTGGCATTCCCATGCCCGCAAGCCACTGCAAACCAGCTCCTCCACCGGACCATCCAATTTTGCATAGAATATGAGCACCCAATATTAGTGGTACCCGCATGCAAGGGTGGATCTACAACGTTGGCATGGGTTAACCTCGATGTTTTTAAGACAAACTCTTGTTGTTTATTGCTATCTTTCTAGGAGTAGTAAATATACATATACACCTATATAGTTTAAAACTAAAAACTAGTGATTTGGGTTTAAAATGACCTTTACAACCTCAACGATTTATTTTTCTGGATCTGCCTCCACTTGCACATATACCTCCAGCGCTTGCACAAGCAATTTCTCTTCTTCTTTTTTTACCTTTTCTGTTTTATAGCAACTTTCAAAGGTTTGTAATGTTTGAGGTGTCATTAAGTTTCAGGTGTCATGGTAGTATTATCGTCTAGGTGTAAGTACAATTAGTATCATCGAGAATATATCATGGCATGGGGTCAGCATATCAAGGTGATTATGACTAGGTATTATATTGTGCTATTATATCAATTTATTGTTGAATATCAAGTCAGGTATCATGGAGTATCGGTTCAAGGATATCGTCAAGTACGAAAAGTATTATCGTGTATCATCGAGTATCGTGGAGTATCGGGTCATGTAATGCTGAGTATCATGTTGGATGTCATAGTGTATCATCGAGAATCGGCTTAGGTATCAAGCGGAGTATCAGATGGTACCGGTTAAGTATCGGTGTTATCGTGGAGCTTCTAGGATACCATCATGTATCGGGTTGAGTATCGAGAGGTTTCATAGAGTATTGATCAAAGGGGGCATCGGGTCAGGACACGACATCAAAAAGGCTCGTATATACCGGTACATCAGTGTGGTTCAAATAGAACTAGCACATAAAGAATATATCTGTTGATTCTTAAGTGGATGACAAAAAAGCTCATCTATGTTAGTTTTTATTTTATTTAGTAAAAACTGGCACTGATATGTAGATTATTTATACTAATTCTTATTAAAACTAGCATCATGTAAATTCATAAACAAAACCAACATAAATATTCCACGCATACATACTTGTTCGTATTAAAATTAACACACTATAGAAAAAGACGAGAATCAAAATCAATTTTGGAGTTCAAATATGACAACTAACCTACCGAAAAGTTAGTGCCTTTTTTCCCTCTCTCCCCCTATCCCTTCCCTCCTTCCACCAAGAAGAAGATTAGGGGCACCTGGACGACCGAGAGGCAGCTACTCATCACGTGTAGACAACTAGCCAGGCCCGCGCGCCTGTGGCGCGCCGAGACCCTCGGCAAAAAAACGAAAAAGCGCGGCGCATTCAAGAATCGAACCAAGGGCTGCTGGTTAAGCGCTAGCTAAGCTAGCCAACCAGCCAAGCCGTCCGCCTTGCCTACAGCTGCACGAAAAAAATTATTTTATAGGTAAAGAATTAATGGACGGCCGGATCCAACTAACGCACGCAATCGGATGGCCGGGAACAAACAGCGCGACGTGGCACACCGGTGAGCTGAAAGCAACGACGTGTGGCAGTGAGGGGCAACTCCCCTTCAGGTTTGTACTATTTATTGGCACCTGGTAAGTTGGCATAAGTAGCAAGCGGTGCGGGAATAGCATTGACACGGCAGCTATGACATGATGACTCGAGCCTTGTTTGTTTCAGATTAAATTAAATTAAATAAAAATTTATTATTTTTGTATAAGCCAAATGATGTAATATTTTGTAGTCATTTTTGTGGGGTTCTGATAAGTTCTTCTTAAATTTTGTAAAATAATTTTTTCATATTTTTTTAAACTTTTTAAAATATTTTTTGAGGGGTCACAAATTTGCTACAGTAAAACGCAACTCAGCTTTAATCTGAAACAAACAAGGCCTCGATGCGGCATGAGCGCGGTAGCTCTAGCATGGCCTTGATGCGGCGGCCCTGGCATAGGTGTGACCCCACACGGAGGCCCCAACGCTGGTGCAGCGTAGCCTGGCACGTGGCGGTGATACCGGCGGTACAAAATTTGAGAGTATTTTAAAAGTGGTTTAAATATTATAAAAAATAATTTAAAAATAGTTTTAAATCTTTATGAGAGCTATTGAAAACCTGAGAAAAATCATTACAAATTATCACACCAAATAGGCTATATAAAAAGATAAATTTTACTGAAACGCTACACTACACTACGCTACGCTACACTACACTAAACTGAAATGTGCAAGGCCCTACTCTTTATGTAGGGTCAAAGCGGCGCAGTCGAGTGCCAATGCGACTTGGGTAGTGCGGGCGCAGCTCTAGGTGAACCCTGCGACCTGCAATCGCTCCCTACGGGTGACATGCTGTAGGAACTAGGGATTTGGGGAATTTTCTGGGGTCTTCTTCTATTGCTTACTCTTTTGTACATATACACATTCTATATGGGCCAATGGACCATACTTACACACCCACATATACTAATACTCATACAGCCCAACACTCCACCTCAAGATGGGTGATAGATATCTATCATCCCCATCTTGTTACAAGATGAAACACATTCTCTATTACTTAATCCTTTTGTTAAACCGTCAGCTACTTGTTCTTTAGAAGTTACAAAGCCTAAAATTAGCACTCTTTCATCTAGTTTTTCCTTAATAAAAAAAGATCAATCTCCACATGTTTTGTTCGATCATACTGAACTGGATTATTGGCAATTATTATTGCTGACTTGTTATCACACCATAGCTTCATCGGTGTAGATTCCATCAACCTTAGCTCGGATAGAATATTTTTAATCCACGACATCTCACTTAATTAGCTTGTAGTCATAGCCCTATATTCCGCTTCAGCCGTGGAGCGAGACACCATTGATTTCTTCTTACTCCTCCAGGATACCAGATTACCACCTACAAATACACAATATCCTGAAGTAGATTTTCTATCATCTAGACAACTGGCCCAATCAGCATCACAAAAACCTTCCACCTTCATGTGTCCATTTCTTTTGAACCACAATCCATTCCTCGGACTTCTTTTCAAATACCTCAAAATTCTATATGCAGCTTCAAGGCTATATCTGGCCTTGTGTGGCATAAGTAGATCAGTTGACCAACAAGTCGTTGGTATCTCTCTTTATCCATCGGATCACCTGACTATGCACATAACTTGTGGTTTGGATCAATAGGATTTGAGGCAGGACGACATCCAAGCACACATGTCTCATTTAGAAGGTCTAGCACATATTTTCGTTGTGAGAGCACTGCCCCTTTTGGTGATCTTGCAATCTCAATCCCCAAAAAATATTTGAGTTGGCCTGATCCTTGACTTCGAACTCCTCCTTTAGATTCTCCTTTAATCTAGCTATCTTTTGGTTATCATTACCTGTTATAATCATATCATCTACATACACTGCAAGGATGGTGATGTGGCCTTCACAGTGATGATAAAATACGGTATGATCACCATTGCATTGTTTATACCCCAAATCACATATTGCACGCCGAAATCAATCAAACCATGCTCTTGGCGATTGTTTTAAACCATATAGGGACTTTTCCAATCGCAACACTTTACCTTTAGTTTGAGAGGTAGCAAATCCAGGTGGGACTTCCATGTATACTTCCTCCTGAAGATCTCCATGTAGAAATGCATTCTTTACATCCAATTAGTATAGTGGCCAATTGAAATTTGCAGCACACGATATTAGAATTCTCACCATACTCATCTTTGCTACTGGAGCAAAGGTCTCATCATAATCAATACCGTATGTTTGACTATAACTCTTCGCCACAAGCCGTGCCTTGTACCTCACAACCTTTCCATCAGGATTCTGCTTCACAGTGTATACCCACTTGCAACCTACCACTTTATTTCCTTCTGAAAAGGGTACAAGATCCCAAGTCTTGTTCTTTTCAAGTGCAGATAGCTCTTCTTTCATGGGCTCATTCCATTTCAAATCATGCTTTGCCTCTCTACATGTCTTTGGGATTGGCACTGATTGAAGAGATACAATAAAAGCTTTGTAGGCTGTTGATAAGGATTCATATGAGACATAGTTAGCTATGTCATTGTCACCGCTATCACCTATAAAACTATCTTTAAAACCATATCTTGATGGCGGTTTTCCTGCTGTACTTCTCTTTTCCCTCCTTGTTGCAATGGGCAAATTTTCCTCTCCCCCTATTTCCAACTCCTCTTCCCCTGTATTAGAAGATACTTGCACAAGATCTTGAGACTCAGATGACTCACCTTCAATCCCATCAACCTCTTGGGATGATTGCTGCTCCTCATGCTAAGGCACCAGTGAGGTTCTTGACTTCCTTCTTGTATAAACATAAAAAATTTGGCTTCTCCTTAAGTACACCTGCAAATTATATTCTTCATTTGGATTTACCCTCTCTTTTTCACATGAAGGCTCATCCATAGAGCGTGGGATTAAACCTGTCATCACTTGCCTTGATTCAGACTCTTCTTCGGTATGTTCTAAGTCTTCACATACTTCATTTGTTTCAAGATCTGCAAATAGCATAATGAGATCTGTCCTTTCTCCATAGAAAGGAACAGATTCTCTAAAGGTTACATCCAAACTAACATATACACGCCTTTCAGATGGACTCCAGCATTTGTAACCCTTTTGTCCAGGTGAATAGCCAATAAAGATGCACTTGATCGCTTGTGGATCTAGTTTTCCGACTAAAAGTCGATGATCCCTAACAAAGCAAGTGCACCCAAATACCTTTGGTGGTACAACAAACTCATTTTGCCCGAATAGCATTTCATATGGGGTTTTCATCCCAAGAACCCTTGATGGTATGCGATTAATAAGATGGGTGGTAGTCACGGCTGCTTCACTCCATAGAAATTTAGGCACATTCATTGTGTACATAAGTGAACGAGATACCTCTAGAAGGTGACGATTCTTCCTTTCAGCTACTCCATTCTGTTGGGGTGAATCAACACAAGATGTTTGATGTAAAATTCCTTCTTGTGAAAGGAAGTTTTGAAACTCATTATTCACATACTCTTTTCCATTATCAGTTCTGATGATCTGAATATTAGTGTTGAACTGATTTTTTTACACAAGCACATAAATCTTTAAAACATTTAAAAAACTCACTTTTATGTTTCATAAGATATAGCCATGTCATACGAGAAAAGCAATCAACAAAAGTGACAAAATATTTCATTCCGCTCACATAAATAACTGGGGAAGTCCACACATCGGAATGAACTAATACAAAAGGTGACACACTTCGGAGTCCTCTGCTAACATATGAGGTTCTCGTATGTTTTTCATACTCGCATGCATCACATACTAGTTTTAGTTTGTCCACCTTAGACATTTCATTAGAAAAAACTCTACTCATGGTCTCAAAAGATATGTGCCCAACTCTACAATGCAAAAGCATTACCTCAACTTTCTTTTCACCTGCTGTAGTTGATAGAGCAAGACATATAGCTTTAGCTTTATCCGTCTTTCTTCTATCAAGATACCAGAGTCCATCATGTCTGACTCCAGTCCCAAGTTTCCTCCCAGTCTTCCTTTCCTGAATTACATAATTTTCACGATCAATAGAAACTCGGCAATCCATATGATCAACCAGTGAGTTTATAGAAACTAAATTAACCAGAAAAGAGGGGACATATAATACTGATGACAATGTAATAGAAGGTGTGCATTGCACTGTACCGACACCCTGAACTGATTGAGATGTTCCATCAGCAGTCTGGATTGTCTCTTTATGAGAATGTGGATATAACATATATGGTGTAAATTCACTTGGCATCCTATTTACGTGCCTCGATGCACCAGAATCTAATATCTAGTTAGAATTAAAATTTTGAATGCATGTGAAAGCATGACTTGATATACCTGAATCAACTTGAACAAGATGGGCGACATTTTCAACTGTTGTTCTCGATTCTTGTTCTTTAACCTTTACATCTTCTGATTTAGCCATAACCACATTCACTTGATGGTCACCACCATAACCACGACCTCTACCACCTCTACTAGAACCACCTTTATAGTTATGGTCACCACCATATCCACGACTTCTACCACCTCTACTACAACAACCTCTGTAGTTACCTCTTCTCCTTCCTTGATTAGGCTTGTGTGAAGCACGACAATCTCGAGCCAAGTGACCCTTTTTTTCACAGCTAAAGCACTCTCTAGTCTCATAAGATCCTGTCACCACAAATGTTGGATGAGATGGAGATGAACTTATATTTCCTGCCATCTTCAATCTCACCTCCTCCCGTGTCATGGCTGCTATGGTCTCCTCTAAGCTAGGGAGGGTAGTCTGATGGAGTATTGTGGCACGCCTTTCTTCAAACTCTGGGTTTAACCCTCTCAGAAACTGGAGAACTCTTGTTTTTTCTATCCACTTCTTCACCCAAGCTACACATTCAGAATGTGGTAGCTCAATAGGATCATAGTGATCCACATCAGCCCATAGATGTTTTAGCTCTACAACATACTCCATCACAGATAACTCCCCCTGTTTCAAATCATTTATTTTATCCTCTGTCTCGGCAAGTAACATTACATTCTCAACAACAGAATACATCTCTTCCATAGTCTTCCATATATCTGCTACGCTTGTAATAGTATCTACACACCCAGCTATGGTTGGAGACATAGAACTCAGCAACCAAGCAACCACTAGAGAGTTCGTGGCATCCCAATTCCTCCATGCAACACTTGACCTTTCCACTGGTTCAATTGATTTTCCATCAACGAAGCTATCAAGCTTCTTTGCCTTCAACAGCAGCAATGCCCTCCTTGACCAAGCCAAAATTTTTTTTTTACCTTCCAGCTTAACATCATTTGGCATCAATTCAATTTTTTGGACAACATCTTCATGAGGCACAATCTCTTTGCTCGAAGATGATACTTCACTTGTTTTTGCAGCAAGCAATTCCACCAATTTGTCAAGGATTTGTTCAATTCCCTGATTCTCTGCCATGCCTCAATCTCTACTAGCAAAGTAGCAATCAACCTTTTTTCACTTTCTGGTGCTTCCCGTGCAGGTGAATTACTTCCCTCCTCCACTGGAATTTTGTCCTCAGTACCTTGCTCGTGCTGGACCAGCTCCTCAACCAAGCTGGTTCTTCTCTTGTTGCTGTTGCTTCGCTGCCTTACCCACCAGCAGCACACCTTGCTGCAGCTCGAGCCTCCTCAGGAAACTCCTCCCCGAGCTGTCCGCCTCCAGAACCCCGCGGTCAGCTACGTGCTCCACCACTATAGCGACGGCGCGGAGTCCGGCGATGACAGCAACCGTGAGGTCGCCGCCGCTCCAAACTCCCCGGCAACAACCGCAGGCGCTCAAACTCCTGACCTCCCTCGCGCCAGCGCCGTTGCCTTCCTCCGCGCCGCTACCGAGAGAGGCTGCTGCTGCTGCACAAGCAGAGCGTGTGCTAGAGGGAGGGATGGGAGGCGGCAGGAAGCGCGGGCGCACGCAGCACCGCCATTTCAAGCAAGGGCGCGAGAACGTCTGGAAGCACAACCCCCAGCGCCCTCCGGCGGCCGGCGGCCGGCGGAGAAGAAGGAGGCGAGGGCCGCGAGGGGAACCCCTCCTGGCAGCCGTTCGCCACCGAGAATCCGGCCTTCGAGGACTACTACAAGGTTCAGGCGCTTGGTCCAGATGATGAGTAGCTTACTGTGTTTATATTTTTTTTTGCTTAATTTAGTGCAGATGATAGTAACATGGATATGAGCTAGCCCTGGGCAATGTCTTTGGTCGAATGGACTCGCTCTTCATTTAAATTTTGTTTTAAAATGTGATAATCTGTCGATGTGATTGGTGAGAGATGTCTTCATATAAGTTTTTTTTGGGTAACTGGCAGATATATCAATCAGAGTTACCTTATGCTAGTAGCAGCCTTCTGGGTTGCACTATCTGCGTTTATGTTGTAGTTGTGCATAGCTTAGTTCTTAAGCTCGATGCTGCATTGCTAACCCCTGTTGAAAACTGGAATGTCTATCCATGTGTTTATCTTACAGGAGCAGCGAATTGTTCCTGAGGAAGAGTGGGATGACTTCATGAGCATGCTCCGGAAGCCATTGCCAGCTGCCTTTAGGATCAATGCGAGATAATATTGCATTATATGAAGTAATATGCTGCACGCTTGCATTCACACCGATTAATTACTCATTCAATTGGTTCGACTAAACCGAATGGCAAAGCAGTTGGCTGTGTGAACCAATATGCCACTCTTGACTATTGTGGTATAGCACTATCTGTATTTGAAATAAAACCATTTTTGTGAATCCTTGGAATTGGATATGGTAGTTTGCCATTACTACAGATGACCAGAAGCTTGCAATTTTCCTCAAAATCACCTGTTAATAAATTCCTGGCTTGTTTGTCTCATGGGAGAAAAGGCCTGTTAACAAATCCCACTCTTGCCGTTTTTAGCAAAAGACAACATGATCTCTGTTCTGGTTTGCCGCCTGTTCAGCTGTTCACCTGCTATGGTTCATCAGACATATTCTGTACATTTGTTACCTTTGATTGTGCTTATCTTGCAAGAACACAAACAATTGAATTAATAGTTGCAGCAAAAAAAATTGTAAAAAAGGGCCTGGTATTCTTTTTACTAAGACCATTTTAATTTGTTTTTTTTATTTCTGGCATTGTTAAAGATAACTCTGTGTTCAGGGTTTATTGCTCTATTCTAGGGTTTAGGGTCAGCCATGGCGGCATGGTCACTATTCTAGGGTTTATTGCTCTATTCTAGGGTTTGTTGCTTAGGAGGCCATGTTCGTTATGACTTGTTCGTCTGGGAGTGCATATACGGGGGGAAGCTTGTTTTAGGAAGAAAGCACTTTCCCTTTATCCCCAATATAACATTGACTGGACCGAACCAATCCCGCGCAGCCCGTTGGGGGCGTCACGTAGTGTGGCAGCTGTTGCCATCTGCCCAAGGGGCAAACAACAAGGCGAGTTGCCCGTGCGCCTCTCCCCGGGCTGCGGATCCCCCGGGGAGGTACAGTTCTTTCCGGTCAAGGCCAGGTAAAGTGTGGTGGGACATGACAGCTGTCGCCACCTGCCCAGGGATAGGCGGACTGTTCGTGGGCCCTTCCTCCAAGCTAAGAAAAGCCCGGGAGGTGCACGATGCTTGCTGGGGGCGCGGTTGACTTGGTCAAGCCTAGGGAAGACCCAGGCGGGCTAGACGCTTCCTTCGGTACGGCCAAGGGCGGCCTTTTTAGTTTCCCTTACATGCGCGGTGGGTCGGTACGGAATCAGCCCAAGGCCCATCTTGGGGTGGGCCGCTCACAAATCACCAACAGACTTGAAGCAACATCACAATCTCAACCTGATTTACTAAGAGAAAAATGTGTGCAAGACAATCTTGAACACAAATTTGGACATCCCACAGAGGAATAAAGCTAATAAGAAAGCACGTCTGGACTGTGCTCCGATATGTGATCGGCTAGACATGAATCTCGACGAGAACAAGATGAATTCTAGGGCAAAGTACTACCTTACATCTATACTACTTTAAAAAGCATCAGTAGAGGTGTTGATACAAGCAATTAAGGTCGTCCCCTCCTCATCCGACGGCTCAATTTCACCAAATCTTCTGCGCACCCCGATTTCAACATAGGTGTTGTCCTATTTGCGCATCTACACCCATTGACAGTCCATCCGACGGCTAATTTCAAATACGTATGTCTCTCTCTCCATCATTATTTATATTAAATATATTTCAAAATCAACCCGTCATCATTATTTCCAAATCTCTCCATCATCCTATTTACATTAGTTACACATATTTGAAAATAGCATTAATGTAATTAACGATGGAGAGAGAGATCAGCGAGCATTCAAAAGATATCAATGTAATTAATGTAATTAACGATGGAAATTTGTGTCGTTCCGTCTTCATCTTCGCCCCATTGCTTCATCCACTCCTTGATCCTTCCTTGGCATTCAACCGAGCTCGATGCCGCCCAATTCTTCGCAGTCATCTCTGCAAGCAGCGCAATGCAGGTAATCTCTCTCTACAGTTAATCTAATCAGTTCGTTATGTTCTGTTTTCAGTGTTTTCGTGCAGCCGTGCCTTAAAGTAAAATGATATCAATCTGTTCACTATTCTATAGGACTTACATTGCCGCCGCCTAATCGCGTTCATTCATTGCTTGATAAATGCCAAATATTCATTACGGGTAATTGAGTTTTTACATCCCTACATATAGTGTTTAATGCACCGTTAGTCAATCTCATTGTTGATTGCTGTTTAATGGGCCATTGAATAAATTAATTATGCATTACAATAGTGTTTTACAAATACATTCAAAAATTTGCAACATCCTAATTCGCGCCAGGATACCTCATCATCCAGCACTATAAAAGTATGGCATTGCGCTAGCTAGACACATCCACACAATCTTCTTCTTAAGTGTAACCAGTTACCAGTGAAATAGGCTTTAGCATTCTAAAATGTCTGCCCCACAGCTCTCTGATGCCGTGCCCGTGCTAGGAGATGTCCAGACCTTCGGTGAATCTATCTTTTTCTTCTCCAACTGCACAGTTTCATTCCATTTTTATTTTCATTATTCTTTTACCAATACGAATGGTAATCATGTCGCGGAAGTGGTCGGGGTGGTGGTCAACGTGGGAGCACCTGATGATCTCCTTGTTGTACGTGAGATTGTTGTTCTCACGAGAAGGTATGTATATGTTTTTGGCTTTGTGTTCATTTGACCGAAATGAACATGACAAGTGGTTTCATTATAAAGTTTACTTTCATTGTCTTACATGACAGTGGTTTAGTCTTCCTTGAACTTGGAGCCCATCTCTTCAAGAGCATGGGGGAGCTGGTGAAAGCCGAACAAAACAACTCCATCATTGTTGCATCGAACCTTAAGTTTCCACGTCTGGTAAGTTTATCTGTATGCATATTAGATCCTTTATTTGTTCACTCGGTTGGAACTGTTGGGATTGAGGGTGTTAGCTGGGTTTGAAAGAATGAATTTCAATGGGTCGGCTCCTTCAAATTTGGGTGTCTGGGTTTATTAGTTTAATAGGTTGCAAAAGAGTTTGGGTTGGGTATTGTTGGTTTGGCAGCTTGATAGCAAATTGTTCGGACATGTTTCGTTCACGAGTAAGATTGCCATGTATAATGCTATTTTCATCATTGTCTGGTCAGTGTAATTCAAGTTTTTATTAGGTTATTTCAAATTATATCTCCTATCTTTTTCTTACTGCTACTGCTATGAGGTATTTGTTTTATAGTTGCTACTCATCTAGCTTGACTAGCATGGATATGGTTAGATCCTGTTTCATTCATGACCACAACTAGCATCAGGAATGGCAAAAAAACTTTTGGTAGTGTTTGGTTGTTGAGATAAAACTCAGAAAAGTGATCTATTACATGTTGATTACATGTTTATCTATACATGTTGCCATGTGTTGTTCCATGCAGTGCCTCCGCGTGTCATTGATTGCAATGAAACATCCTTGTCTTTTATTCATGAACCCCATCTCCACGGGCTCGGATCCTTGGAAGGTGAGTAACAACATTCGTGTACATTTAACAATCTTTCCAAATGGCTAGATATATGATTATGGGATTGAATGATCGAATTATTATCATTCCTATTATCACAGGTATCCGTCAGGCACTCAATGACACCCATTCTATACATGTCAGGGACGGCGTCAAGAACGTGATTTTTTACAGGGCTAAGCATGAGCCGCTCACCCCTGATAGAGCAAAACTTATGGATGAGGTGAAAGCCCAGATGTATGACATGTCAATTAACAATACAACGGATGTGGAGGTCAAAGTGACGTGTACGCCTTCCCCTCCGGCCAGGGCATCTGATCGTGCCAGACTGAACACATCATCTTCTTCACACAAGGTGCAGTCGATCTGCTCCACCGGTAGTCCGCAGAAAAAAACCACGCTTTGTTTTCATTGATCTCGATGTTGAAATTATAGATCTTGATTAGAAAATGGTCCATTCCTCAAAATAAATATTAGGATATGGTCCAAATATTTGATGTATCGACGTTGTGCCGTAAGAAAATATCTTATTTCCTTACATTTTCGTTTTTATTTTTTCCAAATTCAGAATGCTCATTGCTTCCTAAATAAAAAGGGTCATATCGTCTTTTATTTGTCAATGATTCCATCGAAATGATTTTACAATCCCAGCATGCTTATCCTATGAGTATATGTCTTTTCATGTAGTTATGAAAAAAATTATCTAATCAAGCCAAGCCATTTAAAGAGCATTATGTAGATATGCATATAACTAGCATGTGCATTGCATGAATATATTAATAGTAACAACCAAATTACTATGAATCACAAGTTTTTTATACAATTAAGTATAGCTTACGTTGGGTCAACCCAGTATCTTCAGAAATGAATCACCTCGATTAAGGCCCTGTTCTTTAGAGCTGATCTGAACGGCTGAACGGCTGAAATGACTGAACTTCGAGAGCTTCTCGAGGTAATCTTGAGATTCGGATACCTTCAAACCAGCAAAAAAAACAGACTAAAAAAACTCAAAGTACATGTGTTTTCAAAACATAGATAAGTCGTTAAGCTGTTAAGCCGTTAAGTTGTTAAGCTGAAAAGAACTGGGCCTAACTTCGATTCAATCGAAAATATTAAATTCTAATAATTTTGCATTATGATTTGTCAACCCAATACGTTTAATTATAAATTATGACGGACATTAACTTGCCTGAAAAAATAATATTCTTCCTAATTAACTATGATTCGCATTGGGTCAATCCAATATTTTTCGCAATTAATTTTTGTGATTCCGGGTCATCTAAATACATCCAAATTATTATTTCGTTTAATTAGCATTGATCCATGTCATTTAATTTGATTAAAAATATAACCATCTCCACAAGAAAAAATAACCTATATACTCTAGACATTTTTTTGCAACTACGTGTCACACAAACTACCGATGGCGGCGAAGTCATTCCTTGATGCAAGGATTGCGTCAGGAGCCAAGAAATCATCTGGTTCTTAATCTTCACACTATTTTTCGTTTTTTTTTCTATCTAGCATTCATATCATCGTCATGTCATTTGTCTAATTTATATTATGTCAGAGGGTCATTCATATATCCGAGAATTGGATATTTATATTTTATTTTAAAGTACAATCTGAATCATGTGTCTTTAAAAGTTTCATAGTCTTGGGGTTCTTTTATATCATGATGCATCAATATATGACTTACGCTGGGTTTAGCACTGTTGAAAAAAATTTAACTATGAACGGTTGGTATTTTTTCGATGCTTCCTATGCGTGTTTTCTCATAAATGCTACCTTTGGAGGGACTATCCGACGTGCGTTGCACGTGCCTTCTTACTAGTAATGGCAGAATTACGACTATAAATAATACTTTAAATATGAATCCATTGATGATATCCGTGTATCATGAAATTTATATATATAATTAAACTAATAAAAGTTGAAGATATGCGCCTTATATTCCAAGACGGAGAGAGTTTATCAACAAATTTGTTCAAAATATTTCGCTTCCTTTGTATGTAGTTTGATTGCACGAAACGCGGTATGCACTCTTACCTTCTATCATACTTGAACTGAAATACCTTAAAAATATACATGAACCGAAACGAAAATACTATTAAATATACATCCTCTCATCCTGATTATTTCTAGGCATTATTCATGCCTCATTTTATTGTGATAAACATTTTGGGACGGAGGAAGTACATAGGTTCTTAGCTTATTATTTTATGTGGTGAAGAAAGCTACTCAGGTGAGTCGTACACTCGTACTACGGGTGTGTGGACGGTGCACCGATCAATAGAGGTCCTCTTCGTAGCTCGTTTTGTTGCGGTTTGTTGCGTTTTTGTTGACCACGATGTGACTCCACTCCCCACTAGGCCAACACACGTTTGTGCACAGAAGACGGCAGATAGAGCCAACGCGTTTTGTCAACGAAAAATGAACAAAACCATGATAAACGAGCTACCGAACAGCACCAGAGTATGAGAATATCAAGCGTTGACAGAGCTGCTGTAGCTGGTCCTGTTGTCGTAGTACCAGTCCCAGATCATGACGCCGCCGTAGTTGGGCTTGTCCTGCACGCCCGGCAGCACGCCGTAGTAGAGGTCCTTCTAGAGCACCCACGCATCGCCGTACTCCTGCTCCGGCGAGGCCACCAGCCCGAGGTACAGCAGGCTGCCGGGGTACGCCGCCGCCCACCTGTTCCACACGTCGCCGTCGATGGCCGTGCAGTTGCTGCCGCCGCCGAACATCCGGACGTGGATGTGGGAGAAGAGCCCCGTCGCCAACGCCTTCTCGACGCGGCCGTCCGGGTAGGAGCACCTCGTCGTCGCCGTCAGGAACGGCACCCGGGGCTGCTTCTTGCTCTTGGCGTAGTGGCCGGCGAGGCGGCGGGCGAGCTCGTCGTAGTGGTCCGGCGAGCCCCGGGCGATGAAGAAGTCGACGCCGTCGACCTCCGCGTCGCCGGGAAGACGCCCCGGCGGCGGCCGCCGAGGTGGGCGTTCCAGAAGTTGTCGGCGACGTCCCTGGCGGACTGGGAGCTCGGCAGCGAGAACTTGTCCCCGAAGCCGCCGATGGAGAGCAGCACGGCGATGCCCTTGGACTGGCGGTGCTTGATGTCGTCGCCGACGGCAGCGAGCGGGTGGCCGAAGAGGTCGAGCTGGTATCTGCCGTGGCCGAAGACGCTGAGAAAGGAGATGACGACGGTGGTGTAGCGGCCGGCGTCGCAGGCATCCCGGAGGGAGCCCTCGTCCTTGTGCCGGCCCCAGAGACGAGCTGGCCGGTCGGACCGGCCGACGCCGTGCCGGCGAGCAAGGAGAAGGACAGGGGCGGCTCGGGAGCATGTGCAGCAAGTGCGCTGCACAGGCCCCCAATTCGAGAGGGCCCCTAAAATTTACAATTTTAGTATAACACTAGCAAAAAAAAGCCCGTGCGTTGCAACAGGAATTAAAAATCCTCTCATATATTGAAACCACGAAGGAAACAGTTCTAAAAAAAAGTAAATAGTTATATTTAGCTAAACTCAATTTGCTAAGCATTCCTCCTAAGATTAACAAGATTCAAAAGTCTTCATGTGTCTGTCTCTCAGAAGTAATTAATAAGATTGCATGCTAATATGGTTATTCTGTGTAATTTAGCACCAACATTCAGTACAAATACTCTAGAAAATTACAATGAAGTTACCTTGTTGGCCTGAACTTTATTATATCAAATATAAAAACTTTCTCAAACATGCCGTGTCGCATAGTTCCAAAAGCTTCATCTGAAATATGAAGACTAAAAATGCTTATAGCTTTAAGGTTATTTCAGATTAATACAAAAGTATGCATGGAAGCAATTCCTGTAGTGTAGGACAATACAAGGTTAGAGTGTAACCTACCAGTACAGCATCCGGCCACTCCTGAATTTAATTGAAAGCATATAAAGAGCACAGAAACAGTAACTACAAAATGAAGACTTAATGGGCCATATTCATCCGCTAGCTGGCCCATCAGAGTAAAACATATTGTCCTAAAAATCCCTCCTACCTACATTCACCCGAATCAACGATGAACAGTTTCAGAAAATTAAGTTTCCTGAAAAATAGATATGACAAACATAAAGGAAAATGCATGTTCGCTTGTCTACTAAGTGTGTTTTAGTTATCCTATCTTAGTCACTAATGATTTATTTCAATTAAGTGAACACGTACATCTTGGCCATCATCCAAACTTAACTAATTTCACACACATCGAAAGCCACTAACCAGAAAGATTTGCAAGGATGGAAGTGCCTTCAAGCTGTAACCTTGAGAGGAGTTCACAAGTAGATTATACCATTAAGGTACGGGAATACTGCCCATTTTACATCAGTAATAGCATCAGAAGAAACTAAAGGCTCTTGCACATATGCAGATCTCACACATGATCATTCAACTTCTCAACATTATAATGTGTGGACAGGTAGATTTTTTATTTTATTATATGAGGATGCTAGGAATGCTTATTGTTAAGGGATGCTAGGAATGCATGAAAACTGATAACGATTCATGGAACGATCGAAGATGAACACACATATATTCAGAGATCCCGCAATGACAAGCTGCACCAAAAATACACTGCTCACTTTACCACATCCAAGTCGTAACTATTAGTAACTGAAATTTAATAACATCTCCTGCGCAGATGAGCATGTTCGATAGCCTATCAAACACCCTCCCAAAAACAACCTATTGGTGCAATTGGTGAAATTGATTCGTCAAAACCTAGGGACTGATACATAAGAAGAGTTAACACAGAACAGTTCCACTAAGGGGCTTGAAAATTATAGAGTTTAGGTTTAGGACTTATGAATTTGAATTACACTCACCGTATATGCGGCTGCCAGGCAAAATATGGTTCCTTGACCAATCATGTATGACAACGTACGCAGGATAAGGTAGATGTACACTGCATTCTTCGAACTATTCCATGCAAGCACAGCTGCAAACAAAAACACCCAATTAGCATCCAGTCCAAACGATGTTATGTGCATACTGCCAAGTGACAGATTAAATCGTGCCTGACAGGAACAACCATATATATGGGCAGGTCCCATGAGCATGAAGTTATGTGGCACAAATATGGCACATACACATAGAACTCACTTTAAGAGCAGAAGATAGTAGTGAAAAAATTACCAAAAGGAAAGATGGATGTGGAGGCAGTAAGGAGGAGGAGAGGCTTCCGGACATATTCATCCGCTAGCTGGCCCATCAGAGTAAAACCTACTGTCCTGAAAATCACTCCTACCGGCACTCACCCAAATCAACTATGAACAGTTTCAGAAAATTAAATTTCCTGAAAAATAGATTTCACAAACATAAAGGAAAATGCATGTTCGCTTGTCTACTAAGTGTGTTTTCTTGAATGCACACTTGTATTCTTTCCGTCCTGCTGGCAAGGGCAAAATAGAAACATGAACGCTGATCGCATAACTTCTCTTCACCAAATGAGTCGCATGTATACCATAAATAGATATATGATGCCATATTGCCATTTCATTGACCATTAGAAAATCAAACAAGAGCAAGGATAAAATCCCCAATCGATTCACTCCAGGAACCCTAATCCCCAAATGTCATCCCCAAATCGAGGACGCCCACAAAGCCTATCGTTCAAATCCACATCGAAGACTCTTATCGAACGTACGCAAAACCGCCAAATCAAATTGTTCAAATCCACATCAGCTTGGGCGTCTACGTGGGCGGAATTCTCCAAGCCAAAAACCAAATCGAAGCTGAAAGGAGCCTACTTGGGTGGAGGATGTACCTCTTGCAGATTCGCAGCCGCCGGGGTGGAGGATGTACCTCTTGCAGATTCGCAGCCGCCGGCTTGGGGGAGGCCGCGTCGAGGGCGGCGGCCGGTGAGGTGGGTGGGGGCGACGCCATTAGGGAGAGGGGGAAGAAGAAGAGGAGAGAGGATGAAGGAGAAAGTGAGGTGGCCGGTGAGGATGAGGTGGAGGCGACGGGATCTCCGTTGGCGATGGGAGTCCGACGGGCGGCGGCTCGGCGGCGGAGGGAGCTGGGTGGTGGCGTGGAGGCATGGGGGTGGCGTGGAGCCGGCGGCGACGAGTCTAGGCGAGGGTCGACGGGGTGCGGGCCGGGAGAGGAGATGGTGGCGGGGAGGAGAGGGAGGGCAGCGGTGGAGGAGAGAACGAGGGAGGAGGGATGCGCGGCTGGGGGCGCAGCCCGCTAGGGTTTCACGCGCGGTCAGACGGCTCTCAACCCACCAACGGACGAAAACTGACGAAGAAAGTGGAAACTCTATTCTCTTTATTATTACTAGCAAAAATGTTTGTGCGTTGCATCGGGAGAAATAAAAATCTTTGTACATCAGATCATTTAAAAATTGTTCGCAAACAAAAGCCATTCAAAAAAGAATCCATTTGCTATGTGCCTCCGTCTAGACCAAATGCAAAAATAAAAA
Source organism: Raddia distichophylla (assembly GCA_005191435.1). Lineage (NCBI taxonomy): Eukaryota > Viridiplantae > Streptophyta > Magnoliopsida > Poales > Poaceae > Raddia > Raddia distichophylla. The sequence goes on from SPJY01014491.1 coordinate 20,649, forward strand.
TCATGACACCTAGTTATTCAAGAGGCATGTCATAATCTAAAAATGTTACCTAGCAAAGCATATAAAATTAGTAAGCAAATTCCAAGGCTAACACTTTCTGGGCATGCATTCATCATCCAAAACTGATGTTACTGTTACAAGCTTTAAAGATAGAAAACATCTTTTGCCTCCAAAAGAAAATAGAATTTAGCTATTCTATTTCATAGCACATTGATCATTATAAAAAAATTACAATTATCTATAAACAAAACTCACCCAAGCAATGTTAAATAGGACTGAAAAAGTCATAAACGCAAAGGTCTAAATATGGAAAAAAAAATTGATGTTGTTCCTACTAATACAAGTAGGCAATGAATAACATAACATACTATTTCAGTTTTCTGTTTGGTCAGCACTACCAATTACTTTGATCCGTAATTGATGATTTTAGTCACATTTTTGGCATTGACTGGTGGGAGAAAGAAGTAAACTAAGTCTAAAGGTAGCTCTTTGTCTAAAGGTAGCAAAACTCTTCTGTACAAGCTGTGACAATATAGAATAGGACTAAGCATTCTCCAGAACTTAAGAGAATGGAAAGGACAGAAATAATTAACTGCAAAATGATAGTAATCTTTGTGGAAGTGTGCGGTCACCATACCTTGTTATATGGAGAATGGAACATACAATAATCTGCATCCGAAATTGAGATTTTTCTCCCATTAGCTTTTCGTACCTAATCATTATTTGTCATTGCTTGAAACTGCAAAGATTTTACAACCTTGCAGTTCGTTCACTGTTTCTGCATTATCCCTCACAATCAGTTTACCTTCTGGCCTCAATATCCGGCCAACCTCAGCAAATACTGCCAACAATTTGCATCTGCAAACAAACACCACAATTGCTTGAAATTTGAGTAATGGAAAAAACGCAAGAGACACAAACATGATATCACGACATATAGAAAAATTTGCAGGACTCGAATGCTTAGTACTTGTGGCTGAAATTTGCATCACTCGGTTTGGACTTTGGACATGAGACCATTGCTACAATAGTATATATATTTTTACAGGAGAATATACTAATAAAGCAGATAAAGGATTGTCTTCCATCAATAACATTCTAAAATCCGGTCCAACGTCAAGACAAAATCCTTCATATACTGCTTTGCTTAATGCTATTGCTAACATGTGATCCCAGAGACAATAAATTACTGAACTCTTTTTGAGCTTTGAGAAGAGATGGTCTGCATGAAGAAGGTCATATGTCCGTAGGTGCTGAAAGATTCGCACCAGTCATGATACATACCAAACAAACCACACTCATATATAATGGGCAGTGTGTCTGGTGAATCAATTGGCACAATATTCATGACCCAAACTTGCTGGTCCCTCAGAGCAGCAGCAAAACTATAACGCAATGATGTAAACCGTTGGCTAAAAACTAAATAAAAATGTGTTACCACAATATATACTCATTGCCAGTGATCTTTAACATAAAACTGTGAAATAAACAATTTTTCAAATCCAATTGAATCATCATGAGATTGAAAAATGGTATTACATCTTCCCCCAACTTAGAATGAAAATAGAAAATGATTAGTGACATGGAGACAAGTTGTACGTAATGTTTGCTGCTAGACATACCAACATGGATCAACAGTAACGTAGTGCAATCGGAATTAGTGACACCTTTTACTAATTAATTTCTCTCGCTTTTGTTTTCAAGCCAATGGATAGTTTTGATCAATCGAATGAATGACTTTTTTGATCAATCGAAGGAGAAAGATTGGATCTTGCACTGGTTTAAATAGTAGTCTTACCTCGCAGATGGCCATGAAGTCGTCGTCGCTCTCGCGGTCGCCGAGGCCGACGTCCGGCATGTCGCCGCCGGCGAAGAGGCGCTGGATGGTCTCCCTCTTCTTCTCCCCGACGATGACGGCCTTGATGCGGCCGGTGAAGCGGCGGCCGGAGGCGCAGGTCTCGAGCTCGGTGCCGGCGACCTCGGCGCCGAGGAACTTGCGGATGAAATCCCCCACCATGACGGCCGGTGTCGCGGTGACCATGACGCGGCGGTCGGCGCAGCCGCGGAAGACGGCCCAGGTGTCGGCGCGCACGCCGGTGGCGTAGTGGCGAGGGAGCACGCCGCGCGCGACGGCGTCGACGTCGGCGACGCGGAGCCGAGCAGGGAGATGGAGGCGGCCTCGGAGACGGCGACGTAGAGCACGAGCAGCAGCGGCGCGACGAGCAGGAGGGCGGCCGCCGCAACGCGAGGACGCGCCGGCGAGCTGGATCCGCGCCGGAGAAAGGCGGATCTGGAGAGCGCGAGGTCGCCGACGGGCCGAGCCGCCTAGCCGGGCCGAGCCTCCCCTCCTTATACTCTTGGGGCGGCGCGGGCGAGGGTTCTGGTGTGGCGGCGGTACCAGAGGGGGGGAGGGGGGAGCAGTAGGGGAGAGAGGGGCGGCGGCGGTGGGGGAAGAGAGCGGCTGCGGTGGGGAAAGAAGGAGGGA
>SPJY01014491.1:23273-108773 GCA_005191435.1 Raddia distichophylla
AAAAAAAAAAACAAGCCTGTGGGGTCGCTTCTGCAACTGGATAACTAGCACCGAAAACCGTCTTTACATCGGATGGTTCGGTGTTTTGATGATCCCTACCTTATTGACCGCAACTTCTGTATTTATTATCGCCTTCATCGCTGCCCCTCCAGTAGATATTGATGGTATTCGTGAGCCTGTTTCTGGTTCTTTACTTTACGGAAACAATATTATCTCTGGTGCCATTATTCCTACTTCTGCGGCGATCGGATTGCACTTTTACCCAATTTGGGAAGCTGCATCTGTTGATGAGTGGTTATACAATGGTGGTCCTTATGAGCTAATTGTTCTACACTTCTTACTTGGTGTAGCTTGTTATATGGGTCGTGAGTGGGAACTGAGTTTCCGTCTGGGTATGCGTCCTTGGATTGCTGTTGCATATTCAGCTCCTGTTGCAGCTGCTACTGCTGTTTTCTTGATTTACCCTATTGGTCAAGGAAGTTTCTCTGATGGTATGCCTTTAGGAATATCTGGTACTTTCAACTTTATGATTGTATTCCAGGCAGAGCATAACATCCTTATGCATCCATTTCACATGTTAGGTGTAGCTGGTGTATTCGGCGGTTCCCTATTCAGTGCTATGCATGGTTCCTTGGTAACCTCTAGTTTGATCAGGGAAACCACTGAAAACGAATCTGCTAATGAGGGTTACAGATTTGGTCAAGAGGAAGAAACTTATAATATTGTGGCCGCTCATGGTTATTTTGGCCGATTAATCTTCCAATATGCTAGTTTTAACAACTCTCGTTCTTTACACTTCTTCTTGGCTGCTTGGCCTGTAGTAGGGATTTGGTTCACTGCTTTAGGTATTAGTACTATGGCTTTCAATCTAAACGGATTCAATTTCAACCAATCTGTAGTTGATAGCCAAGGTCGCGTTATTAATACTTGGGCTGATATCATCAACCGTGCTAATCTTGGTATGGAAGTAATGCACGAACGTAATGCTCACAACTTCCCTCTAGACCTAGCTGCTCTTGAGCTTCCATCTCTTAATGGATAAGGTTTTTCTGCTAACATATAGGAATTTTTGAAGGAAGGAAAGCCAGAAATACCCAATATCTTGTTCCAGCAAGATATTGGGTATTGCTATTTTTTTTGAATCTTTCTTCAGTTAACGACGAGATTTTGTATCTTTTCTTGCACTTTCATAACTCGTGAAATGCCGAGTAGGCACGAATTCCCCCAATTTGCGACCTACCATAGGATTTGTTATGTAAATAGGTATATGTTCCTTTCCACTATGAATCGCGATTGTATGGCCAACCATTGCGGGTAGAATGCTAGATGCCCGGGACCACGTTACTATTGTTTCTTTCTCCTCCTTCATATTGACCTTTTCGATTTTTGCCAATAAATGAGGAGCTACAAAAGGATTCGTTTTTTTTCGTGTCACAGCTGATTACTCCTTTTTTCCATTTTAAAGAGTGGCATTCTATGTCCAATATCTCGATCGAAGTATGGAGGTCAGAATAAATAAAATAATGATGAATGGAAAAAAGGGAAAAACCCTTTAGCCGGATAAGGGGCGGATGTAGCCAAGTGGATCAAGGCAGTGGATTGTGAATCCACCATGCGCGGGTTCAATTCCCGTCGTTCGCCCATCGCATTATTGCAAATTCCAAAAATGCAATTTTCCATATTCCTAGTTACGTATTTACTTACGGCGACGAAGAATAAAACTATCACTATATTTTTTCCTTTTCCTAGTTCTTCTTCCAAGCGCAGGATAACCCCAAGGGGTTGTGGGTTTTTTTCTACCAATGGGGGCTTTCCCTTCACCGCCCCCATGGGGGTGGTCCACAGGGTTCATAACTACCCCTCTTACTACGGGGCGTTTACCTAGCCAACACTTAGATCCGGCTCTACCCAAACTTTTTTGGTTCACCCCAACATTACCCACTTGTCCGACTGTTGCTAAGCAATTTTGGGATACCAAACGGACCTCCCCAGATGGTAATCTTAAAGTGGCCGATTTACCCTCTTTTGCAATCAGTTTCGCTACAGCACCTGCTGCTCTAGCTAATTGCCCACCCCTTCCACGTGTGATTTCTATGTTATGTATGGCCGTGCCTAAGGGCATATCGGTTGAAGTAGATTCTTCTTTTCTCTCAAAAAACCCCTTCCCAAACTGTACAAGCTTCTTCCAAAGCATACAGCTTTCTAGATGTATATGACGATCCCTAGACAGATGGATCTTATTTATATGAATCGTATGATGAAGTACCACATGAGTGGATATATAGGAAAGGAATCCAAATCTGCCGAATCGCTCATGTTATGATCTTCTACATCCTAGGTCTCCGCGTTCCGTCATCTGGCTTATGTTCTTCATGTAGCATTCAGATCGAATGACTCTATGAAATTACGTCGATACTTCCACATATTATGGGTAACGTAGGAGACATCCCTATTTTTCCCGGGGGTCTTAATTACCACTGCTTAGCTTTCAATTCGCCTCTGACCATCAAATTAAATGTGAATAACCCGCCCTCCTCTCTTTGAAACAAGGGGCGCTTCCGGTTCTGTGCGTGCTTCAAACAATTTTGTCTTCTCCATATTACCATATCTCTAGAGTCAATAATTTTCTATGAGGAACTACTGAACTCAATCACTTGCTGCCGTTACTCAACAGTTTTCTGTTGAGGTCTATCCCGTAGAGGTAGTCAAATTGGATCAGTGATCGATTTCTAGGTTTCGTCGTAAACCTAATTGGTTACTTCCAATTACGTAAATCAATAGTTCAAACCGCACTCAAAGGTAGGGCATTTCCCATTGATATAGGAACTTTTGTACCTGAAACAATAGTATCTCCAATTATAGCCCCTCTGGGATGTAAAATATATCTCTTGCCGCGCCGCCTCGTGCTGCCGCCGTGTAGCCAGGTCGCTGTCGCCGCCTGTAGCCGCCTGGTCTTGGCCAAGCGCCGCCCTCGCCCAACCACCGCCCTGCCCTGGACCCCACCCTCGCCGGCGCCAGAGCCACCGCCCCCACTCTCCTCCCTCTGCCATGGCCGCCGCCTCCTTCCCCTCTCTCTCTCTCTCTCTCTCTCTCTCTTGTTGCAGGGGAGTGAGGCTTGAGGCAGGGGAAAAATCCCCTTTTTACCATGCCGAGCCTAGCCTTTTACTATTCATCATGAACAGTGCACCTTCACCATTTTATTTCTTCTAAACAGGAGGTCCAATTCAGTCCAAACTAATTTTCCTAGCCTCCTACAATTTTATTCTATATATGTACAGTAATTATTTTGTATTTTTCTGAATTTCCTTTGCAGTTGCCTCTGCGCATGTGCCTTGTTGTGCGTGCAGTCGTCGCCGACTCCGCCGAGCGACCGTTTAGCGAAGCTGAGGATGGAAAAAATATTTCGGAGTGAGTTTGCTAAAATCCGATGCATGATTGGAAGACCGATACATCATCGGCCATAGCTTATTCAATATTATATTTTTATTAAAATATATTGTCTAGTGTTTATTTGTTTGCATCCCGTTTTATGCGTAGATCGTCCGTGTTCGCGCTGTTCGGGAGGGTTCCAGGAGCCGTTCGAAGGAGGATCCCTAAGATCCAGAGTACTACCAATGCAAGATAGCTTGCTTCTTGCTCCCTAGTTTGCAAAACTCACCCTTTATTATTTTATTTACTTTTCTCATGCATGAAATGATGGGATTGGGTAGAAGCCTATTATATTCACACTGAGTCATCTACCCTGTGAATTTAGCCTATTTATTGCTGCCTTAGTTATTTTCCTAGCCTATCCTTGTGCATAGTTACTATTGCTCGTGGGTTGGTAGTTGATTAGGTTTATCATTTAATTATTCTTGTGACTTGGTATGATTGGAGATGCTGAGTTACTTTAACCTAATCAACTAAAACCTACGTGACGTGTGTTGACTAAAGATGGGAAGTCGGGTGGTTTTGTGGATTGAGGATTGTGGTGGAGGTAGTCACCTTGGTCTAAGAACTCTTGACATGTGCTTATCCGGCCAAACCATACAAGCGCAACCATAAGTGCTAGCATCAACATGTTGCGCAGCATGTGCTAGTCCTGGCTTAGTAGTTAGGGAAAACTGTTAACACACTTTACTTTGAAAAGATCAGGCTGCGGTCCATTGGCTCAAGAGGGGGACCCGTAGTGTCGAATCCTTAGAGGGGGTATCGGTGTTAACAGAAGGAACTAATGAATCGCCTTGTATAGTTACTTGGTCTAGGCTCCTAAGGAAGAGCTAAGACGCAAAAGTACCACTCGGCTTATGGGTAAAGTGTGCTACACTCTGCAGAGTTAAAACTATCATGATAGCCGTTCCCATGGTTATGGGAGAGAAGGAAGGTCGTACATGGTAGTCTCACGTGTTAATAATATAACCTGATGGGTTGGTGCAGTTTGAGTTGATCGAGGCAAGTTTTGTTCTTCAGAGGGGCTTTTGAAGCTGAGCTCTGCGTGTTATATTTGGGAATCTGTATCAATACTAATTGCTCTACAAATTGTTTTACAACACATAAATAATCTGACTAGTGTAGATGTTTATCCAAAATAGCCATCCTATTCTTGTTTATATCCTTGCATCATTATAAGGACTCTTGCTGGGTAGCCGTGTACTCACTATACAAACCACGGATAAATTTATATTCAGGAGAAGGAATAGGTTCGATCTATCTTTAGGATCAGGAGGATCTTGTTGCGGACTTCGATGAGGATTAGCTGGCGCTCAAGGGTCAAATTGGAGCATCATCATACTTTTTCCGCTGCATATTTGAATTTCCACACTCTGATGTACTATTGACAATATTATGTCATCTTTAATTAAACTATTGTAATAAGTAGTTGTGTAACAATTACTTTTGCATAATATATAATTTTCTCTTAGTTATTGTGACTGTGTGATGATGTTCAACAAACTGTTGCTCACAAGTTGCTAGCATTGATTTATAGGACTAGCAATTGATTGTGAGTGGATCTTGGTGAAGCCGGGGTTGCGACAGCGGCCTTTTATATGCCGCCGACACAGCGGGTGTATGTCGCTCCCTAGAAGCTAAGCTGCTGGCCCCGCATGTCAGCGACGTCGCCTTACTGACGCGTGGGACCACTTTAACGTCGTCCCGTTCAACCAGTTATTCTTCCATCTGGGGGAGGGGCAATGTCGGGGGCTTTGATTTGGCCGCCGACATAGACTAATGGGAGGGCTCCAAATTTGAATTTTCATCCTGATCCTTTGTCGGCAAACTCAATTGGCCCACCGACATTACGCTCAGTGTGTCGGCGGTTGAGGTTGTGCCGCTGAAATTGGTTGGTCGGCGGCTTCCTGGTCGCCGACACTGATTTTTCTGGCCGCCCACGTAGAGTTCGTTTCCTGTCTTGACACCTCCAACTCGAGCGGAACAACATGATCTTCAACAACCAAGAGCGGCATATCCATGTCTTGTTCAACTGCCTTTTGGATGATCTGCGTCTTTGGAAAGCGACAAACGCTCGTTTTGTAATTAGTTAGTCCCCTTTTCTCATGCTTAGGGAAGGGTGTCACTTCTTTTGTCCCCTATTTTTTTAAAAAAAATTTTATGCTCTTTTAGGTGTAAGCCTTTGTACTCTCCTTTATTAATAGACGACAATTCTTCTGTCCTTATTCTAAATAAATACCAATTGAAAATTGAAACAAAAATACTACTAATTACACATCGTGGTTCCTGATGCATTATTCAGGCCTCATTTTATTTGTACACAACATATATATATTACAAAGCAAACAAAGGGACTGGCTAGTGGGCAGGCGCCTGCATGGGGAGAATTTGCACAGGCGCTTGCTCCCTTCGCTTGCTGCAGGCGCTTTGCGCTTACCGGCCCCCCTCGTATACGTATGGTACTCGCTCTCACTCGCCGTCTGTCGCCTCGTACGTACTCGCTCTCGCTCGCCGTCATCTCGTACGTACGTACTCGCTCTCGCTTGCCGTCGCCTCGTTCGTACGTGCATACTCGCTCTCGCTCACCCGTATATCTCATACATATGCTCGCACAATACAAAATACACAACAAATTACCTACAAAAAATTAAATAAATACTAAAAAGAAAATAAATATTTGTTGACTAAAAATAAGTTGAATGTTAAACGGAAATTTGATCTTCTCGAAGCTAACCCACCTCATTAAGTTAATTTTATCAGTTTTTCAAAGTTATTTCATGATAGGAAAAGATTGAACAAAAATAGGTCAAATTGGCCTTTTAGCCAAGTAAATTTAAGCCACTTTGGACATGCCACTTTGTGGGCAGTACTGTCTCCCTCCTCATGCGGATCTAGAAGCTGTGAGTTCTCTCAAAATGCAAATTCTTTGCATGGTTCTATCACACACGGTTATGACTGTTGATGCTATCCTTTGCAGAGGCTTGCCAAACAGCTACTTCTATGCACTATGTCGTACGAACCTGTAAACCCCGTAACTAGGGGTGAAAACGGGTCGGATACAGTCGGATAGTAGGTTATCCCGTATCCTACCCTAATTATTTTGTATCGGATACGGGACGGGCATGGGTAGTGAAAAATCGAGTAGGGTACGGGTACGGGTAGCGGGTATCTGCAAACGGGTAGAAAACGAGTAGCGGGTAGTTTACGAACGGGTAGATAACGGGAACGACATGTAGTCAGGTAGTACACGAACTACATTTCGTAAGAATATATGAGCAAAATTATCTAATTAACACATACAATTCAACACATATAAGCTAATTACTACATAACATGATAGATGAGTTCGATAGCCACATGTAATTGTAAAGTCTAGCCAACACACATGGTTCTTATTACTTGTGCCATAAACTAATCGGGTACCTGGATTGATGAAAAAATCGGGTACCCGTATCCTACCCTATTTGTCTCGGGTATCACCGGGTAGTCCTCGTTCCGTATCCTACCCTAGCCCGCTTGAAATTTGACGGGTATGGGTACTACCCGTATGTATTCGGTACTGGTATTACCTGCCTATATCGGGTAATTTTGACACCCGATACGGATACAGGTCGGGAATTACCCTACCCGTTTTCACCCCTACCCATAACACCTCATCATCGATTGCATCTTTTCCTCGCAAATTTGGGATTGGCTAGGCTCGAGGCAAACCATCCCAAATCTCAATCCTACAACTTGGTCCCACAAGAACCATGTCTCAGCCTGGTGGGCGGAAGACATCCTGGAGAACTCGGCTCCTTTAGGTCGTGTTCGACCTCTGTCGTTCTTGGCACCATCTTGCACCTCTGACTGGAGCGGCACAACCGGATCTTCAACGATGAAGATCGAGCGGCATATCCATGTCTTGTCCAACTGCCTTTTGAATGATCTGCATCTTTGGGAAGGGGCAGACGCTCATTTTGTAATTAGTTAGTCCTGTTTTCTCATGCTTAGGGGAGGGTGCCGCTTCTTTTTTAATTTTGTGCATTGAGTGAACTACATGAAGTAATCCTCCATCCAAAAGTATAAGGTGTAGTTTGACTTGACACGATCTTTAAAACTATATTTTAATACTTCTTTTTTATAGTATAGCATTCATAATGGCAGAATTACGACTATAAATAATACTTTAAATATGAATCCAATGATGATATTTGTGTATCATAAAATTTATATATATAATTGAACTAATAAAAGTTGAAGATATGCGCCTTATATTCCAAGACGAAGAGAGTTTATCAAGAAATTTGTTCAAAATACTTCGCTCCCTTTGTACGTAGTTTGATTGCACGAAACGTGGTATGCTCTCTTACCTTCTATCATACATGAACTGAAATACCTTAAAAATATACATGAACCGAAGCGAAAATACTATTAAATATACATCCTCTCATCCTGATTATTTCTAGGCATTATTCATGCCTTATTTTATTGTGATAAACACTTTGGGATGGAGGAAGTACATAGGTTCTTAGCTTATTATTTTATGTGGTGAAGAAAGCTACTTAGGTGAGTCGTACACTCGTACTCCCTCTGTTCCAAATTATAGGTCGTTTGACTTTTTTGACATATACTTTGACCACTCGTCTTATTCAAATAATTAGTGAAAATATGAAAAAACTCAAGTCACTATTAAAGTACCTTTCATGATAGACTAAATCATAACAAAAATAAATTATAATTAAGGGAGCTGGGGGGTGGCGTGGAGGCGTGGAGCCGGCGGCGACGAGTCTAGGCGGGGGGTCGACGGGATGCGGGCCGGGCGAGGAGATGGTGGAGGGGAGGAGGAGAGGGAGGGCAGCGGTGGAGGAGAGAAAGAGGGAGGAGGGACGCGTGGCTGGGGGCGCGGCCCGCTAGGGTTTCACGCGCGGGCGGGATGCGTAGACGGGCGTGCGATCGCGATCGGACGGCTCTGGGACGCACGACAGACGAGAACTGACGAAGGAAGATGGAAACTCTATTCTCTTTATTGTTAGGTAGAAATAATGTATGTTTTCAACTATGTTTCACATCAAACTTAGACCCATCAATGTTTTGCTTTAGTTCTGCACCGGGGCTCCAAAATATTAGGGCCGGCCCTGGAGAAGGACAGCGCCAGCAAGGCCAAGCACGCAAGCGTCAGGAGGCAAGAACGGCGGCGGAGCGCCATTGCTATCTTAATTATTCTTACTAGTAAGAAACGTGCAGCGCACATCGGATAGTACCTCCAAAGGTAGCATTTATGAGAAAACACGCATAGGAAGCATCGGAAAAATACCAACCGTTCATAGTTAAATTTTTTTTCAATAGTGCTAAACCCAGCGTAAGTCATATATTGATGCATCGTGATATAGAAGAACCCCAAGACTATGAAAATTTTGAAGACACATGATTCAGATTGTACTTTAAAATATAATATCAATATCCAATTCTCGGATATATGAATGACCCTCTGACATAATATAAATTAGACAAATGACATGACGATGATACGAATGCTAGATAGAAAAAATGAAAATAGTGTGAAGATTAAGAACCAGATGATTCCTTGGCTCCTGACGCAATCCTTGCATCAAGGAATGACTTCGCCGCCATCGGTAGTTTGTGTGACACGTAGCAGCAAAAAAAATGTCTAGAGTATATAGGTAATTTTTTCTTGTGGAGATGGTTATATTTTTAATCGAATTAAATGACACGGATCAATGCTAATTAAACAAAATAATAATTTGGATGTATTTAGACGACCCGGAATCACAGAAATTAATTGTGAAAAATATTGGACTGACCTAATGCAAATCATAGTTAATTATAGAGAATATTGTTTTTTCAGGCAAGTTAATGTCCGTCATAATTTATAGTTAAACGTATTGGATTGACAAATCATAATGCAAAATTATTAGAATTTAATATTCTAGATTGAATTTGAACCGAAGTTAATCGAGGTAATTCATTTATGAAGATAATGTGTTGACCCAACGTAAGCTATACTTATATGTATAAAAAACTTGCGATTCATAGTAATTTGGTTGTTACTATTAATATATTCATGCAATGCACATGCTCGTCATATGCATATCTACAAAATGCTCTTTAAAATGGCTTGGCTTGATTAGATTTTTTTTTTCATAACTACATGAAAAGACATATACTCATAGGATAAGCATGCTAGGATTGTAAAATCATTTCAAAGGAATCATTGACAAATAGAAGATGGTATGACCCTTTTTATTTAGAAAGCAATGAGCATTCTGAATTTGGAAAAAATAAAAACGAAACTGTAAGGAAATAAGATATTTCCTTACGGCACAGCGCCGATACATCAAATATTTGGACCATATCCTAATATTTGTTTTCAGGAATGGACCATTTCCTAATCAAGATCTATAATCTCAACATCGAGATAAATGAAAACAGAGCGCGGTTTTTTGCCGCGGACTGCCGGTGGAGCAGACTGCACCTTGTGCGAAGAAGATGATGTGTTCAGTCCAGCACGATCAGATGCCCTAGCCGAAGGGGAAGGCGTACACGTCATTTTGACCTCCGCATCCGTTGCATTGTTAATTAATATGTCATACATCTGGGCTTCCACCTCATCCTTAAGTTTTGCTCTTTCAGGGGTGGTGAGTGGCTCATGCTTAGCCCTATAAAAAATCACGTTCTTGACACCGTCCCTGACATGTATAGAATGGGTGTCACTGAGTGACCGACGGATACCTGCGATAATAGGAATGATAATAATTCAATCATTCAATCCCATAATCAGAGATCTAGCCATTTGGAAAGATTGCTAAATGTATAGGGATGTTGTTACTCACCTTCCAAGGATTCGAGCCCGTGCAATGTAAGTCCTATAGAATAGTGAACAGATTGATATCATTTTACTTTAAGGCGCTGTTGCGCGAAAACACTAAAAACAGAACATAACGAACTGATTAGATTAACTGTAGAGAGAGATTACCTGCATTGCGCTGCTTGCAGAGATGACTGCAAAGAATTGTGCGGCATCTAGCTCGGTTGAATGCAGAGGAAGGATCAAGGAGTGGAGGAAGCAATGGGGCGAGGATGAAGAGGGAACGACACATATTTCCATCGTTAATTACATTAATTACATTGATATCTTTTGAATGCTCGCTGATCTCTCTCCATCGTTAATTACATTAATGCTATTTTCAAATCTGTGTAACTAATGTAAATAGGATGATGGAGAGATTTGGAAATAATGATGACGGGTTGATTTCGAAATATATTTAATATAAATAATGATGGAGAGAGAGACATACGTATTTGTAATTAGCCGTCGGATGGACTATCAATGGGTGTAGATGCGCAAATAGGATAGCGCCTATGTTGAAATCGGGGGTGCGCAGGAGATTTGGTGAAATTGAGACGTCGGGTGAGGAGGGGACGACCTTGATTGCTTGTATCAACACCCCTACCGGTGCTTTTTAAAGTAGCATAGAAGTGCAGCTGCTCTGATCTGAGTATATCAATACGTGTATATATGATTGCAAATTGCAATATGAGAAAGCATGCATGCAGTGATCGAGTGACTCGGAGACGTGTCGATCGATCGATTGATATATATGGATCGAGAGAGAGCATGTGTCCATGCATCGCTGGATCGATGGAATACTCGACCATGGTAGCCGCTAGTTTTTAATTACCAGTCTTCATGCATGCATGTATGCGGGCGGTCCATATATCCATGTGTTAGACTATATTTAGTTAGTTTCTATCTCCCGGTTGGTTGAGATTGTTTTCTATTTCTTAGTGCTATCACTGGCCGTGATTTGCTCCTATCCCACCGGTGTTATTCCATAAACCGGGTTGGTTGATTTGGTATGCCTCCGGCTATATATATGTAACGTGTGCACCACCGTTTAATCTATTGCGATTATTTGCACTATCATGGTATCAGATTCGTTTCGCTCCTGCGACCTAACCCTAAACTCGCCCACCTAATCCCGCCTCCGCCGCCCACCATGCCCGCCACCGACGATGCTGAGGCGCCGACACATCTCCGTGCTGCCGCGGATCCTGCTGCCGCAGCACGTCTACGTGCTGCCGAGGCTGCCGCGGAGGAAGCCGCACGCGCCGCTGCCGAGGCCGAACGCCTGCGCGCTGTCGCGGAGGAAGCCGCACGCGCCGCCGATCCTGATGCCGCCGCGCGCATCAGGTAGTTTCAGCAACAGCATTGGCAACAGGAGATCAAATTTGGCCGTGACTTTGATTTAGTTCGGTCCATATATCCATGTGTTAGACTATATTTAGTTAGTTTCTATCTCCCGGTTGGTTGAGATTGTTTCCTATTTCTTAGCGCTATCACTGGCCGTGATTTGCTCCGATCCCACCGGTGTTATTCCATAAACCGGGTTGGTTGATTTGGTATGCCTCCGGCTATATATATGTAACGTGTGCACCACCGTTTAATCTATTGCGATTATTTGCGCTATCACCATGCATATCGAGTCTATATTCTATGTACGATACAAGTCCGGCCCATGGTTTTTAGCCGGCCGTAGCATGCATGAATGAATACATGATGCATGCATGCATGTCCTTTCTCATGCATATTTGCTAGTGAAGCTAAAGCTAAAGCATGAACACGTTGATGGCTGGCGATCGAAATTAAATTAGACCCACGAAAAAACATCGTTTTCCTGTATTGATGTATGCATCGGCTGGTGGATTACGACTTTATTTATACGCGGCTGCTATTTGGCAGGCGCCTGCGCCGGGGCAAAACGCACAGGCGCCTGCCCTCTGCACTCTCAACAGCGCACAAACATCCGCATCAGGCTGGTAGTTGTATAGGTCCATATTTTTTTCTATTTAAATTTCTCTTTTTCATATCTATTTCATCTGGAGTTCAAATTGCGTAGAACAAATTTCACAATTCTTCTAAAATCCTAATCAATCCATTTTAAATACTTTTCTATTTTTCTATTTTTTATTTTTCATTGGCTAAATTTTATTTTTTTAATTTTTATTGATTTATTTTATTTTATTATTATAGATTTATTTTGTTTTGTGTTTATTATAGATTTATTTTTGTCTGTTGTCTTTTATAGGTAATTTTTTGTGTATTGTTTATTGTAGATATATTTTGTTTTTTAGGTAATTTGTTGTGTATTGTTTATTATAGATTTATTTTTATTTTCTATTTACTATAAATTTATTTTTTTGTTTATTATAGATTTATTATAGGGTAGATTTATTTTTTTGTTTATTATAGATTTATTTTGTTTTCTGTTTTTAATATATTTATGTTTTTACTTATTACAGATTTATTTATTTTATTTTTATCTTGCTAATTTGCATGCTACAATTTATTTATTTTTATTTTTTTTCCCTTGCAGCATGCTTCTCCATGCTTTGCCGCTGAGCATTGCTAGTTGCACCTGCTCGCTGCATGCTGCTGCTCATGGAGCTCGGAGGCCGTGGCGCCTGCGTGATTAGCGCCCGCGCAGGCTCCTGTCATATATCTGGTCCTTATTTATATACCTATAACATATTAACATGTATGGCTATATTAGGATGCATGCACGTATCGTACTGATGTGGGAAGTGTATCCTCTGCAGTACAGCAGATGGCGGTCTGCCACTAACATGTAGGCTCATGTGGGCCCCACTACCCCAACGGCCCACATGAAGTGAAAGTACTGCAGAGGGCAGTCTGCCAGTTATATGATGACCGCCATATGTTTATGTTGACACTTCAGCTTTTCTTGGTGCATGTGCAACCCGCAAACCAACGGGCAGAGCTCACAGTCACAACTGAGGTGGCCCAATGCGACGCTGTGATGGCCCAAGGACAGTAGCTAGCGGATGGTGCGGCCAGCGATAGGTGGGCCTCCAACCCATGTGGTAGTATCATCAGATAATTGTGAATCGGACAGGCCCATGCACGCCCTAGGCAAAGGATGGAAGTACGGGCATGGGCCTAGAGTCAAGGTTATCAAAGGCACCATGAGGATCTAGGGTGTAGGGAACACTGCCAAGGTTTGTTCTCGATCGTGGACAAGGAGGTTGTAGACAACACTCTTGTTAGATTAGATATATGTATAGGGGTTCTTTTGCATTTGGTGCCCACCGCCCCGCCCCGCCCCCGCATAACCGCCTTCCTGCTCCATCTCTCCCTCCACCTCCAACGCTCCCTCTCTCCCTCCGCCGCCCTTCCCTCTCTCTGCCTTCCCCATCGCCGCCGCTGCCACCGCCGAGTTCGACCAGACCCACACCAGCGGCGGGGTCGCCGGCCTCACCGCTGCTGCGCACGCCCTCTGCCAGAGATATTTCCTTACCTAGCCCCCTCCCCTCCATAGCCGCGGCCTCCTTCCCGCGCCGTCGCCCCCACCCCGGCGCCGCCGCTCCTCCTCGCGCCGCGCCCTCCCCACGCTCACCCCTCCCAGCCGCCGCAGCCTCCTCCCCACTGCCGCAGCCTCCTCCCTGCGCCGCCATGCAAGCCCTAAAGAGAAGGCCTCACCGTACCGCGCCACTCGCCAAGACACGCCGCCTTCGCCATCGCGGCCTCGCTCGCTGCACCGTCCGCCTCACGCGCACTGAGGGGGAGAGAGATGCGAGCAAAGAGAGAGTTGGAGAGAGAGAGACTTGCTGTCGAGGTCACTGCCCAGAGCTTCGGGAGAGACGATGTGCTGGGAGAGAATGTCGAGGTCGTCGCTTCAGAAGAGACAGAGCGGCTGTTCGAACTTCAAAGGGAGAAAGTGCCAATGTCTCCACAGATTTCTGCTATTTTTATCTCTGTTAGCATGCGTTGTTAATTTTTTTAGCAACAATGCAACATATGTGGATACCTCACGTTCGGGTATTCAGCTCACGGTCATGGCCTCGGTTCATGGCAGGATGATATGTTTGTTTCTCATTTTTGTTCACCACGTTTACATCTCTGTCTGGTGCGAAATTCACATTGCAGCCATGTCTTGGTCGCTCCTACCTGCTGCTACGTTAATGAACAATTTCTGGCGGCTGTTCAAACTTCAAAGGGAGAAAGTGCCAAGGTCTCCACGGATTTCTGCTATTTTTATCTCTGTTAGCATGCGATGTTAATTTTTTTAGCAACAATGCAATATATGTGGAGACCTCACGTTCGGGTATTCAGCTCACGGTCATGGCCTCGTTTCATGGCAGGATGATATGTTTGTTTCTCATTTTTGTTCACCACGTTTACATCACTGTGAAATTCACAGGTCGCTCCTACCAGCTGCTACGTTAATGAACAATGTCTGGTTTCAGTTTCAGTTAGGGCTGCTTAGGAGGAATTTGTGCGTGAGGTTCCTTCAGTTGGAGACATCTTTGCTTGTTTATGCCTCGATGTGGATGCGTGGTCAAAAGTAGTTTTTTCCCTACAATGACGATTGAATCTGTAGCTTCACATATGCAACGATGTTAATCTGTATTTTTTCATTAAACAGCTCAATGAAGTCGACCTTTCTGTTTCGATGGAGCAACTGATTGATGGTTTTCAATGGTGTTTCATCCTCAATCTGACCTAGGGGATGTTGGCTTCGCCCCATTACCGCCCAAGCCGACCAGTGACACGAGCACCGATGAGGAGAACAGCAGCAGCAGCACGGCGGGTGACACTGAAAGGGAGGACAGTAGGGACACCATGGGGATTTGGAAGGCGTTCGCCATTCCGGCGTCATCACCTTCGTGCTCTGCCTCTTCTTCGCACTAGAATGGGTGCATAAACATAGTGTATGACCCTTATCATGGCTTTCCGTTGCAACGCACGGGCATATTTGCTTTTTGCTAAAATAAGGTAAGTAAAGTACACTGTAATTACTAATAGAGTTTACATATGTAAAGCAAACCATGACAACAGTTAACACTACTCTAAACCTATGAACAGAGTATAGACCCCCATTTCCAGTAGCCAAATTGTCAAAACTCGAAATCAGCAAGATAGAAAAAAGATTACGTTAATATACTTGAGCCAGACTGGGTATGCATTAGTGTGAACCTATTTGAACTTTCTACCATTTCCTTTGAAAACACCAGTGAGTGAGTAATTTGTGATTTGTATCACATTTTAAATGCATTGTCAGTGTTATTGTCAGTTTAAATGCTCGCATTTGAGTTGCTGTTTTAATTCTTCAACTATGGAAACAGATGAATGGAAAAAGTAGATTGGAAAGGGAAGAAGCTCTTCAAGCTGGCAAACTATTTCTATTGAAACTTCTGGATTCAGTAATACTGTTTCCATATCTAGAGTATGTGTGATACAAAAATACCAGGGTTAGCCATCTCTCAAATGTTGCATGAGGTTTTTTATATGTTATGACTACTGTTTTCCATTGTACACTAAAAACTTTCATTGAATTTTGGATCTTTAGATCTGCCTTGGGCCTAAAAGTTTACAGAATACAAGTAAAACATAAGTCACCCAATGTTGCATGGATTTGTGCTTCAGTTAATGTACGAGAATAGCAGCGGCAACTTTTAGTTAACATTGTTTTTCTATGAGATGAACAAAAACACCTGTTATGCCCAATTTAATATCATGTTTTCTGATATTTAATTTTCAATGCTTGATTTTTTGTTTTTGCCTGATACTTGCGACATAAAGGAATGCCATTCATAATACATTTTTAATGCTTCACATTTTTAATGCCGGGGCGTTGCGCGCGGGCAGGAGGAGGGGGAAGATGGTGAGCTCCTCGTCGCTGGTGGTGAACGTCTACCCGCTCGCCAACTACACGTTCGGCACCAAGGAGCCCAAGATGGAGAAGGACACCTCCGTCGCCGACCGCCTCGCCCGCATGAAGGTCAAGTAAGTGTTCCTCGCCATTTCCCCTCCCCTGATCCAAACCCTAGATGTCGTATTCTTGCAGGAATTCTAAACTCTAGAGCTAAGACCATTTCTACACTTTCCTCCTTTGTTTTTTTTAAATCGATCGTTAGTTTTGAGTTGCTTGCCTTGGGATTCTATAGAACAGTACTGAAGCAATGATAAATCGCTGTGCATTTTAATGGAAACTACTTGGCTAATGCGTATCATCGATGATTTGTCCCCAGCGGCGAGCATGGAGGCGGACGAATCTGTTAGTTCTTGAGACCCCCCTGTCTTTTGAATCCTTCGCGCCCTGGAATTTGCGGTTCTTGAGACCCCCTGTCTTTTGAATCCTTCGCGCCCTAGAATTTGCGGTTCTTCAGTCACTCGATAGCGACAATTACATCTTTTTTTCATCTCTTCTTGGTCCTTCAGTCGCTCGGCTGCTCCTACGTAGAATTTGTGGTTTTGGGGTAGCGGAATTTTATGGATTCAGTTCAGTTCATTGGTTCTTGTTTCAATTTTCCGGAATGAGGGGGTTGTGCTGCAGACATGTTCGAGGTAGATATTATTTTGGGGTATAATTGTTGGGATTTCTCTGGAATGCGGTAGGTTTTGTAGAAAGCTGCGATTTTAATCCAAGGCAAAAAAAATTACCTTCATGTCCTGTCACTGCGCATTTGGACTTGTCTTTGGTCAATATTTGTCCCATTTTTGGTGATGGCATCAAAAATATTTAAGCTTCTTCCTATAGTAAATATTGGTTTATAATCTGGTACGGGTTTGGTATTCAAGACATGTGTTAAGCTTCTTCCTATAGTAAATATTGGTTTATAATTTTGTACGGGTTTGGTATTGTAGACATGTGTTAAGCTTCTTCCTATAGTAAATATAGGTTTATAATCTGGTACGGGTTTGACATTCTAGACCTGTGTTAAGCTTCTTTCTATAGTAAATTTTTAATTTGGCAAGAGTTTCTTATACTTCATGTAGGGGATTTGGTGGCATGAATTATTTTTTGGTGATGGCATGGATTATTTTGTCAACGTACGTGTTATGGTTTTCTTCCGTTAGACCGGAGAATTTTTTTCTATGGACCATTAATGCTACCAAGTAAACTGGACAATAATATGTACTCACCCCATAAAGTGTTCATAGGGCATACTTATGTTACCATCAAATCTTGATTTAAATTGAACTTTTTCCCTGCTCTACTTTTCAGTTTTCCCATTGGTGAGAAACTCATATATGATTTCAGCTATTTCTTGACAAGGACTCTACATAATATTTGCTTGTCTTTCTTTCGTAGTTGGAGCTTGCAATCATTTCGTAGTTGGATCTTTCAATCATATGGAAAATAAATACGGAGAGTTGTCGCACTGCATGGGATGGCCAGCAATGTCAACTACATAGTACGTGTCTGACTTCTTGATTTTTTTCTTAATGACGCCTCTTCTTAAGATCTCACTGTTTATGACATTTTATAATATGGTTTTGGTGTATGAGTTTGTTAAGAATGGTAACTTTGAGTAATAAATCATGGATATACGTGTCAGCACCGCATAAGTGTAAGTTTCAATGGCTCTTATGGCTTCTGTAAAATGTATATGCTTTATATTGCCCAAAGCATGTTATCTGGTTACAAGAGCACCTATCTTTTTTTATCCAAACTAATTATTTCATGCAAAAGAGTTAATCCAAATTCCTTATTGGTTGGTATTGATCACTTAAATACTACTTTTCGAATTCCTTATACTCACTGTGTTGTTTTGTTCAACACTATGGATCATGCTAACAGTAGCATATAATTCAGATGTTTAAATGTATAGCATATTACTACTGTAATATCGAGTCCTTTAATTTTTAGAATTCTTAGTATATTTTTAGTTGACGCCAGTGTCAAATGTGGTGATATCTCCACACTTCGACCAATAGAGTAACCACTACATGACATCTAAACTACAATTTAATTTGTTTCTAAAAAAAACTAGAATTTAATTTGGATTTGGATGTGCAATGATCATTCTCCTTGACAATTCCTGGTGCAAATTTCTTGTTCGAAGGTGAACGCCTTTGGTTTCCATCCACTGTGATGCCATGTGCCATGCATGACTAATTTTTTGAGCGCACTCCATGCATTTGGTTTTTGCGGGAGGGAGCAGGCAAATACAACGGGTGAACATTTCTTGGAAATGGGCAATGGTTTGCTTATACTTCTTGCAAGTTCTAATTTCCTAAAGGCCTCTGAATTTGTATTGGCAATGATACACTTACATGCTTGTCAAAAGTGTAAGTGATGACAATGTACTTGGGAGGCTACCGATTAGTTGGTTAGCGGAAAGGAAACAACTGTGATTCACAGAAGGGCTATAGTAAGAAAATAGCCATGAAGATGGATGGAAAGAGCAATGGATCAGCTTACAAGGTGATTAATGATGTGAAATTCCCCAAAGTGTTACCCAGTTGTCCTGCCAAATTTGCACCACTTTAGAATTCTACAAGAAAAACATGCTACATTGTTCAGATAACCAATTAGGGGTCAGTGAGTGGAAATGCCAAAGGAAAATACATAAACGTTGATCATACATGAAAGTGATATTTGAGGCTTCGCATGAAACACATTGCAGTGAGGTATGTATTTAACTCTAGAAGACACTTTCCACATCGAAGACAATTTCCACTGCATTCTAGCTTTGCTACGAGTTTACTGCTATGTCTTAGTTGAATATAACTTTATGGTATAGTTAGAATGCTCGTATAATATTCATCGGTTGTAAAACACACATGCTTACCCAAGAAAAAAAGAATAAATACCATGAAACATGCATAAATACTGCCAGTAGAGAGCATAAACACTTCAAAGGTAAGCAACCTGTCTCAGCTGTACTCAACGATTCTAACAGAAGCCATCATCTTGTCTCTCAATGCAATTTTTAATATCTGCAGGCATATAAATCAGTTCGGCTAATCCAGCTCTAATCTATCATTCTACAGCTAATAATTTTGGTTTTATCCCATACATCAGTTCAAATTCCAAAGGTTCCCAAGGAAAGAAAAACAAGGAAAAAAATTCCATCCGAGCATGTTAGGGTTGCTTACCAACAAATCGAATCAATTCCATGTCCTTCCAATCCATGCCGATCTGAGAAGGATTCCCACTCGTATCGATCATCAATTTCATCTTCGCTAGCTGACACCCATCTCTTGGGCTCTTCGCAACCAAGGTGCATTCAGCACAGATCCATTCATCCCTATCCCTAACATGAATACATGGTGGGTTTAGTTATCGACTCTTTGGCTTCTTCTAAGCTCCTGTAGAAGCATGCTTGCTTGCATTTCAGATTGACAGAAGAAAGAAGGCCATTTAGAAAAGGCACCGCCTGCTTCAACTTAATCCTGAGGTAAAAACAAAGCTTGTATGATGGTTTTTCAAAAGAAAAGTTCGCTATCACATTATAATTCCTTATATAAAACCTAACCTTGCAAAATCATGAGTACCAAAGAATTGAACAAGTATCATTTATTCTAGTCGAACAGGCTTCAACGCCCGGTTAGCAGGAACATTTGACTCATCTACCATGACAGCTGGCCACAATGCATGACCTGTTGAAACAAATCAGGTCCATCAGATAAATAAAATAATTTCAAAGCAATTGAGAAAGAAAGACAACCCACTCAACAAGTGGAAGCATTTCAGGTCCATGAGATAAGATCAAATAATTTCAAGTAATTTAGAAACAAAGGGAGTCCACTTAGAAATGAAAGCATTTCAAGTCAATGCAAAAACAATAATATGGCAAGTCAATCATAGCACTAAAGGTTATTTACAGGAAAAATGACCAATGAACAAAATAATTTCAGGTAATTATAAGGAGGTGTCAATGTCATTAAAAACACCAAAAAAATCTAAGGTGTGTATATTGTGTAACTCAGAATATAAAATGACTTCTGATGGCTTGCTACATAATAAACATAAAAACCCATTAATCGGTTGAAAACATCAACTTAGAAGTAAAAAAACATGAGTAGGAGTACCTGTTAGTTTAGCCCATACAAAATCACAGCAAGAGCAAGCAGCTCATCATATCCCTTCTTATCCAGATTACACATTCCAAATTTCTGGTTCAGGCACTTCATTAGTTGAAATGAAATAGAAAAATTTATCCTTTCATCAGAAAGAGTAATGTCCTCTGTCTCGCCATCATCATACTTCACCTGCAGTGCATTTTGCTCTAGTTATCAACAACATGATCTTTCGCATTGCAGACTTGGACACTAAAATTCAAATGTTTGTCTCATCTGTTAATTAAAAATATAACCTTTATATCAAGAAAATGTGCAATAGATTAAAATGAGCGAGCCTAATCGAATTGAACTATGAAAACACTGAAATTTTCTGGTACACGACAGCATTTTCAAGAACAAAATAAGACGTCACCAAGGATCTAGAGAGCATAAAGTATGCTTCTTGTTCACTTCATTGTACCCCGTGATGGATCCCTTGTACCAATCATCGTCTAAAGGCCATAAAACCTGCATTGACCAACACAATTGAGGTAAAGAAAGAAGCCCTTATTCATAGTAGAGAAGGCAAAAAAAAAATCTTGTGAGCTTGCCTTGCACGCTAATCCAATAAGCGCCTGAGGATCCGCACCCTCAATTTCCAAGCTGTGTGAAAACCAGTGTCAATAATAACTCAAGTTTCATGAGGTAAAAAAAATTGTTCAAGGAAATGTGCTGTGAGGCAAGCTTCTCAGATCCAAATCATTCTATCCATCTCCTCCCGGCATAGGAGGCAGCCTGCTTCTGCCTACTCTACCATTGGCTGCTTCTTCTGCGGGGTGCGCTCGGGGCCGGGACCGGCGCGGAGCGCCGCTGGTCGGAGACGGGGCGGGGTGGCGACCAGGGCGGTGGAGCGAGCGCGGCATCGCGGGGTCGGGACGGCACGGCACGCTCTCAACCGGGGCCGGTGCGGAGTGACGATGGTCGGAGACGGGGCGAGGCGGCGACCCGGGCGGCGGAGCGGGCGCAGCATCGCAGCAAGGCGTGCTTGCGGCCGGGGCTGGGGTGGAGCGCCGCTGGTCGGAGACGGGGCGGGGCGGCGACCCTGGTGGCGGTGCGGGCGCGGCGTACGACGCGCCCGCGGCCGGGGCCGGGGCCGGGACGGAGCGCCGCTGGTCGGAGACGGGGAGGAGCAGCGATGGCGCGGAGAAGGCGGCGGCGCGGGGAGGAGCGGCGATGGCGGGGAGGGCACGGCGACGCTGTGAGGGCGCGGCGGCGGGAGAGAGGGAGGTGTGGTGGAGAGAGGGACGGAGAGAGGGCGGCGTCGGTTTGGGTCAGGGACGAGGGAAGGGACGGTTTTGCGGGGTGGACGAGGAGGTATAATTGATTATTTGCCCTGAAGTTGATGTGCAATTGATTATTTGTCCTGATGTGTATCTATGACATGTGGGCCATCAGGGCAAATAATCAAACCGGTACAAAGTAAGTTGAAACATGCGAGATGGACGGTCCGGATTGAAAGTTCGAACTACCACCACCACCACCACGACCACAAG
Organism: Raddia distichophylla; assembly: GCA_005191435.1. Lineage (NCBI taxonomy): Eukaryota > Viridiplantae > Streptophyta > Magnoliopsida > Poales > Poaceae > Raddia > Raddia distichophylla. The sequence goes on from SPJY01014491.1 coordinate 45,069, forward strand.
GTGCTTTATAATAGTAGAGATAGAGATGATATGCAGATAGACTTTCACTATTTGGGTTTGATTGTTGTGCAATCACGCATTGTTGTGCACTCGTGCACTTGTTTTTTTGCAGGCCCTTCGATCCCAAACCAAAAATGGGAAATAGGGATGTGCATATTTGCATTTTACACCCGCAAATAGCCTCATCGAGTGGTGTTTTTCCACAAAACCTCCCCCCTCGCGAGTCCTGATCCCTAACTTGGGGGAAAAAAAATTTCATGACACCCAATTGCACCCCTTGTTTCCAGAAGACACTAAATTGGCATCTAATTTCTACTAGACACCCAATTCGCAATTTCTTCATTTTCATGACATTTTAGCCGTTTCTCAGCATTTTCGAACCAAATACGTGACCGAATACAGAGAAATACGTATCTGACATGTGGGGCCCACATGTCAGCCTCTCACCTTCTCCTTCTTCCTCAGGCTACGCTACGATAAGCTGAAATGTACAGGGCCTTAATATGGAAAAGTTAAATTTAACAATTTTTATGGTCTTAGAAATGGGAAGTAACTACATCAATTATATTTACATAACAGGAAACAAAACTAAGTTGTCCTCTAATAGTTTCTAGTGGACTTGTGGGCTGTTAGACCATCTCTAACGGATGTGCTTCAGCGTCCATTTTTCTTCTGCGAAGAAATTCTGATGCTCTAACAGAATCTCTTCACCGTTCTCTTTGGAAGAATTTTCTTCGTGCATTCACTTCAAGATGAAATTCTCTCTCCGTTTTCTTCGTAAATTTCTTCGAAGGGATGCTGTTGGAGATGGTAGGAAATGAAATGAAAGAATGTGGGGAATGAAACGGAACGAAGAAAAAAGGTTGGAGATGGTTTTCATTTCAATCCTCCATTATAAAATTTCCTCACCAATAGAAATTGTACTTTTTTTTGTTGATGTTGATCTGCTTGGGCATCTTGAAAACGCATATTCATGTATTCATCGAAGTACAAAAAAACTATGGCCCTGTTCTTTTGAGCTGATCTTAATGGCTGAACGGCTGAAATGACTGAATTTCAAGCACTTCTCGAGGTAGTCTCGAGAAGCGGATCCATTTCGTTTGATTTGCTTTTTAAAATGTTACGACTTACCTTCAAAACAGCGAAAAAACGAACTTTAAAAACTCAAACCATATGGCTTTTTAAAACGTAGATAAATCGTTAAACTGTTAAGTTGAAAAGAACTGGACCTATGTTTCTTTTGCTCACCATCTTTGAATGAATGCAGGAGACTTTTGGATAAAAAAAAAACAGAGCTAGTTATCACAAAAGGCTAGTATTTGTCAAATGTCATGTCAGTAAGGCAAAAACCATAAGGCATGTTATTTCTATCTGATTTCGTGTGCTCAACATTTTGTCATGAAGGAGGCACATTTTGTCCTCCACAACTCGCGAAGCCATCAAGTGCTTCATGAGCCAACCTCAAGTCCATGTACCACCTGTATCAATGGATTTGTCATAATTGAAATTCCTGTTTAGGGAACTAATGTCTGATGATAGGCATCTCTGGCATCTCCGTGCGCTGCAGCATTCTGATAAGATGGCACTCTGCAATTATCTTCTGTTGCAATGTTCCTTGCGGGCACATTCTGCAGATAGATCGCAGTGTATAGCCCTGTACTGCGTCAAACTAACATGATACGGATGCTCCGAACTGTACCTTATATATCTAGCAATGTGTGGTGTGATGGTGTCAATTACTTCCTATCTTGGGGTGTGAAATGCTTGCAAGCTCTGCAGCCGGTAAGCATGTCCTCACAAAAAAGGGCATCATATCCTAAAATTACAAACACATTCTGAAATGAAATCCATGGAAAGAAGTTAGATTATGTAACCTCATCCTCATGTGAGGGCTCTGTGTGTAAAGCATACAGAATCACCTTACGTGTAGCTAAATGCAGCAAACACAACAATTGCATCGAGACTCGAGAGCACAGCACACGCGATGCGAGTTGTTAACAGCGAGGGGGAGGGAGGGGCTTGGCTCGAGCAGGGTGCTGGGCCAAGGGCAGGCAATATAGTGGAGGAAGAAATGCCTGGAGGTGGCGAGGATGGAGCAGGGATTACAAAACCGTGGAGGGTCTCCAAACCTTGACCTGCGCGGAGGCGGTTAACCGCGGTTTTTAGCCGATTTTTGTTGCAAATTTAAAATTACTCCTCTCCGGTTTTGTTCGCGGTTAGCCTCGGTTTTTACGGTTAGCCGGCAGTTTTTCACGGTTAACCACGGTTTCTGAAATAAAACGGTTAAAATAGGTGAAAATTGGTAAAAGTTGATAAAATCCTTTTAAATACACAGTAAAATGTGAAATTTTTTATTTTGTTAGAATTAAAATGTTTAGAATGATTAATAGTATTTTTAGGAATTTTATGTATATTTTATGCTTAAAATTTATTTAAACGAATTTTGGCCAAACCTCTAAACCATAAACCGCCGGTTTTCCAAACCGTGCCTCCGCGGAGGCGTGGTTAGCCGCAGTTAACCGGTGGTTTTGTAATCCTAGGGATGAGGGCTAAGCGGACGGTGACGGGAAATCGGGAGAGCGGATGCGAGCGACGACGGCTGGTGGTGCACGGACGCAAGAGGAGGGTTAGACAGAGGCAAGGCCGTGGCAAGCAATGCAACCAACGAGGGGAGAGAGCGGCCGGTGCTGGAGGAGGCCGAGGCGGTGGCAGTAGTCGGAGGCGCGGAATGGGGAGCGCCGATCAAACAGTAAACAAGGGCGACGCGGTGTTGCCGGCGGTGAGGAAGGCACGGCTGCGGGTGGCAGAGGCCAGCACAGACGGCAGCGGTGGGGTGGGGCGGCGGCGGCGGTGGTGGTGGTGGGAGGGCAAGAGGAACGGGGAGATGGGGAAGGGGAGGGAGGGAGGGATGGCATGGATGGGTAGGGGGTGGAATCGAACGGTTGAGGTAGTCTACTGTAGATTAGAACAGTGGTGTTGATAGATGAAGTGGCGAGCTGGAGGGTACAGGCCGTACATAGACCATGAAGAAAAGCGAAAATTTACTATTTTTATATTTTTATTCATCTAAACAAATATATATTTTTAGTTTCGCAATTAAGTAAATTTAGTTCCTGTCACCCGCTCAGATGACGAAAGGACCCTATCGCCCTTTGAATTAGTGACCGGGTCTACTATCCGTTAGATCATGCTCGTCGTTTGGCTTGGATCAAGATATCGCCCCTTCAAAGGGCAATAGAGCCCTTGCCCTTTTGAAATAGCGACGGGATGATTGACGGAAGGATGATCAAGATCAAGTTCAAGTTAAAGTTTCACCAGGCTGTGTCCGGTGGAGTTTGGTTTTTGAATCTTCCGTGGCGCGCGCTCGTTTCGGACGTGGTTCAGAAGGTTGTCGAGTGCGTCCGGTAGCTGCCTTGTGTTTTCTCCGGATGTTGTCTGGTCGTAACTGGACTGGGTCTGGTGGACTCTATGTTGTGGTTTGCCCAAGAAAGGGGTTCCTCCAGGCGCAGTCCGGTCGGCCCTGGACCTAAGGTTTGGCCCCCACCGGACGCTGTCCGGTGGGCTCCAAACTGTGCCCGGTGAAGTTTCTTTTTCGGAGTTTGTTCCTTCAATCGTTGTCTAATGGCTTCGGACGGGCATTTTGTTGCTTCACCGGACAACGTCTGTTCAGTGGCCGATGGAGTCGCAACGGTTAGTTCTAGAGTTGGGGCTTTAACACCAACCTATCGCCTTTTTGAAGGGCAACAACAACCTATCACCCTTTCAAAAGGCGATAGGGCCGTGCCCACGGCATTCTCCTCATACACTCGACGACAGGTAATGGCGAGGGCATTTCACCTTCCCAAGTGGCGATTGCCCCTTTAAAGGGCGACGATAACCTAGATTTGCTTATTCCCCAGACATAAATACATTTTTTGTTTAAAATAAAAAATAAATACAAAAGCTAAATTTTTAAGAAAAACACGTCATGCACATGGTTCGTACGATGTTTATGTTGAGTGGACTAAATTAAGAAATAAAAGGAGAAAAATGAAACAATATTATTAGGAAAGAAGAAAAGAGTAAATGAACAATATTAAAAAAATTAATTGTTCGAAACTCTATGAATCTTCTAATTTTTAGATTTTCTACTTGAGTTTTTTTGTCTATTTCTTTTCTTCTATTTCTAACTTTATTTTCTAAAGGAAGTACAAAAAGGAAAAGGAGGGTCATTTTTAAATTTCCATTTTACTGAAATTTCGAAAATCACAAACTTTTTATGGATTTTTTTTTGTCCTGTAACAGTTCCATTTGCACAAACTTCCTATTTTCTACATCTTTGGAACATAGGGAAAACAAAGTAGAACAAATATTTTTTGGATTTGAGCTTCCAAATTTTCGGAAAACATTCAAATTTTGTATGAATGTTATTTGTGCTGACAAGGTTTCACTTTTATGGTTTTTTGTTTTTTTAGACTTTTTATGCTGCCTAGGAAAAAGTTGAAAAAGGGAAAAAAAAATTACGGAGCATAAGGGATGGGCGGCGGCGCCAGCGTATGCAGGAGGATTCGTGCGCAGCAAGTGTAATTTGAATTGAAAGTTTGAAAAATGGGTTCTTTAGGATTTTACATGAATTTTAAAATTTGTTTCGTGTAAGTTGGATATGGTATGAAACGTTAATAGATATAAGAAGTTCAAACTTACACAGTTTACTGTAGCGTGAGAGCCTGTCGCTGATTCAAAGTGCGATCGCCCAGCATCCTCCTGCAACCGGTATTCTCATCAATCTGTCGTGCGTTGAGAGTGCGACCGGAACCCTGTCGTTAATTCAAAGTGCGACCGGGGCCTATTTGTGTCTAAATTTCAATCCGCCATATAATTTTGTATAAACGAATAAAAATAAATATAAAAAAATTAAATTTTCTACAAAGTGACAGAGGTAGATTAGTACGTATTGGGCTCCACATGGGCTAGGCATGAAGTTGCACGGCTGCATAGCTATGGGCTGGGCTGCACGTGGGAAGGGGTAAGGGGCTGCCTGGGAGAGGTTGGGCGGTTGGGCCTAGGACCAGGAGACGGAGTAGGACGTTTGGCCCAGGGAGATTGCTAAAACAAGGCGTATCTGTATCAGGCGCATGTATTAAAAAAACAGAAATTCTAAACAACGGGATCCCGTCCGGGCTTGTCGCGACGGGATAGGGAGCGACCGTCCGATTTGTTTTTCGCGCGCGCACTGTGAATCATCCGATTTATTCCTGTACGCACTCCGCGCTCTGCATGCGCATCCCGCGCGGGAGTTTTTTCTCCGTCAGTTGCGCTGCATCTCTCCCACGCGCGCCGTTTCGTTTTTTTGACTTCCACGGCCTGCCATGCACGTAGTACGTACGAGCTACTTATTTTATCGTTTTTCCAAGCAGGCAAGCACGCATGCAATCATGCCTGTACGCTATTTTTGCTCTGAGCATAGTACTTGTTTTGTTAGTTTATTCGCTTTTGATACATGAGTATATGGGGCTTTTGCTCCGTTTAAAACAAAACGCACATGAACTCAATCAAAAGTAAAATTAAAAAGATAATTTATTTTCAAAGCAAGATCCAACTACTATATATGCCTCGATACTGGACGATACTTTTTGATCCGATACTTGATTTTTGACCGATACTCAACGATACTATTTGATCCGATACTCGATTTTTTTGATGAAACCACATGTGTAGCTTGAATAACACATAGATCAACTTTTTCTATCCTAGCCAACCTTGAAAGCACCAACAAAGTTCCAATAAGCGTACACACAATGGTTTTCTGACCTATATCTATTTTCTTTTCGTAAAAAGTGTCCAACTCTAATAGCAGGTGCAATAGAGGTGAGGGTGTGAATGTAGAAGTGGAGGCAAGGTGACCAGATAAATCAATTGTAATAAAATGTGTATTTGTATAGCAAAGGGCATACACTCGAATAACACGTAAAATTACTCCACAGAAAAACCAACTCTCGCAAGTCGCAGATCATAATATATTGGTTCTTAAGCTATAGGTAATGTGATGACAAGAGCTGTCGGACTCGGGGCTTGTAACCTGAGGAAAGCTGAGTAGAGCCAAGGAGCCTTAATTAGGGGCTTGTACCGTGATAGTTTTAGGGGTATCTTAGGTTTGTTTTGGGAGGAATTTTGGTCAGGGTGGCAGTGTCAGCAATGGAGGCGAGCTCGCGACGTTCTCGATGGAGGAGACGAGGACGGAGCTCTACTAGTTGTGCTGCTGTGTTTGCCTTTGTCGGATGCAAGAATAAGGTGACGAGAGCAATGCAAGCACCCTTTGTTTCCTATGACCTTCAGGCCACCGCGGAGGTTGGGGAAGCACGGATCTAGTTAGGGGAATGTATATGTCAGCCAAGGGTAGGCCAAGACATGTAAAGGACAATGCTAACGTTGCTCCTTTGTTGCTGGGGAAGGAGAGGGGAACTGGGGACCAAAAGTGGAGGGGTAGGATTGGACCGCTAGCTGCAGGGTCGATGCCATATAAGAGCATCCCCAGCTCAACCTGCAAACTACTGTGCATAGATTAAATTTCTTCCCGCCCAGGCCAGATAGCGCACTGTTGTATGCCTGTCATTTGAATTTTCAGCATAAACAGTACTTTGCCAGCCAGTCTGATACGGAGGGAGCTGGGGATGCTCTAAGAGGTGCGACCGTTGTATGGCTTCATTAAAATTATCAGGTTGGAGGGGAGGATCGTGCTATTGACAATTGAGGCTTCCCCTGATGCTTGATGGGACGAAGTGGCATGATCTCCTTGTTTGTGGCTAACATATCATGCCTAACATCATAAGGTAGAGAGATATGTATCATGGGAGGGAGAATAGAGACCTAGAACTATACCGTTGGGTGACTAGTTAGATCAAATATGCCTAATGTAGGTGTATTTATCGGCCATTAAACTAGACAAAATAAATGGATCTTGCATCTTAAATCCATTATTAATAGGGTGAGTCAAGAAATTTTTTCCTCTCATTTTTGGACAATATGTTTGTATATAGTTTGGAATGTTTTTTTTCAAAAAAAACATTATTATATATCATTGTACTATATATTTTTTATTTTTATTTTATTTTTAAAATTATAATGTTAGTAAGAAATTCCATCTTAAAGGATCAATGTATTTGCTGCGCTACTATATAGCGCGTAGCGCTAGTACCTCATATATATAGTTTTGCTAGCATCGAGGCGCCTGGAGTCCTGGCTTTATCTAGGCGTCTTTGTTTTCATTTAATTACTTATGGTTTTTTGTCGGGACGATAATGAAAATTTTATGTACTATTTGTGATAGAATATTTTAAATTTATTTTCACTAAAACATTTATTTTATGTTTTTAGTGTTATCTAAAACTTTTTTTGTATTGTTTACTGATTTTTTTTAAAATTTTGTTTATATATTTCGTAGGGTTTATTAATTGTTTTGTATCTTTTACTAAAATGATTTTAAAATATTCTGTAGGGTATACTAAACTTTTTTTAAAGTTGTTTCGCATGCATGCGTGAGCGAGGTGTCCATTGAGGTATTGACTTTGGGATAATCCATGAAGCGTGCATGCATGCATGACTACTTGTGTGTTGTGACAATTAGTCCTGGAAATTAGGCCGTGCTTTTTTGGGCCAGCTCGAGCATGGCTCGATTTTGTAGTCCCAAAGCACGGCATGGCATGAAATAATTTGGACCGTGCCGGCCCGGTCCGAATGGCGTGCCGTGCCGGGCCTGAGAAGGCCGCACGACGGGCTGACTGCCACGGCCCGAACATTTGGGCCATGCTTGGGCTGGCACAACCCGAATTGAGGCACGAATAAGTAATTTGTGTTTTTTGTGTTCTTTCGTTATTTGGATAAATTTTGGTTCTACATTAAAGTTGTAGATAATTTTGAGACACGTCTTTTTCATATATAAAACTTTTTATTTGAGCAATGCATGAAATTATAAAAATATTTAGTGCGCTGGCTATTTTAAAACCCACCTACACATTTCGGTAATTTGCATGTTTTGAGGTATTCCACTGCTTAAATTAACTTAACTTCTACACCAAAGTTGTAGATAATTTCGATACACATCTTTTTCGTATATACAATGTTTTCATTTGATCAATGCATAAATTTATAAAAAATATTTAGTGCGCTGGTCATTTTAGAACCCACATCACCCATTTCGGTAATTCACATTTTTCGAGATATTTTGCTGCTCAGATGAATTTATGTTCTACATGAAAGTTGTAGATAATTTTGAGGCGCATCTTTGTTGTATAGACAATTTGTTTGTCTGAGCAACCTACAAATTTATTAAAAAAACTTTTATCTCTATGTTTTGTCGGACGTGCCGTGCTTGGGCTGGCCCAGCCTGATCGCGGCCCCGTTGGGCTTTTGGGTCGTGTCGTGCCTGGCTTTTGGCAGTCCGTGCTGGCCCGGCACGGCCCGATGTGTTTATCGGACCGTGACGGCCTGTTACACAGCGGCCCGAGGCACGACGGGTCCGTGCCGTGTCGGCCCGGCACAACCCAATTCCCAAGACTAGTGACAATACCAAATCCATTCCGGTGACACAATTATGTGTTATCTCAAAGCTTATTCCCATAAATTATATATTGGTTTTTGCTCAAATTCAATTGTTAGGCCGCTTCACGCATTCGCTGGCGGCTGGGCCCGAGCGTGACGTGCGCGCGGCCCAGACCACTGCGCCGGAGCAGCACCCATTACATATATTGTCGCGTAACAAACATGTCAGCTACACCAGTCACCAGCATCTTACCTATTGCACGGCTGCATCAACCTAGCTCAAGTAGGCAGATGCCTATACATCGAGTGCCACCCGTCACGTTTCACACCCACACTTACAGACAGACACACTAGTATTAGCTAGCACGTCGACGCGCCAGGGCCTCATTGTCTTGGCCTCGTGGGAAAGACATGCATGCAGGCAAAGGCAACGTACCATTCAGTCCTCTTCTTCCACCGTGAAGTCCGGCTCCATGGGCTTCTTGAGTGCCTTGCCGTCGCAGCTGTGCCGGCGGCACCGCACGCCGCCCCCTGCTCCCTGGCGCGCCTGGCGGCCCTCGCGCGCGCTCAGCTCCATGGACGCGCGGCGGCGCTTGTGTCGGCGCCACGCGGCCTGGATGAAGCACGCCGCCCAGGTGCGCCACTGCTGGGAGTAGAAGCGGAACCTGTGGCGCATCCGCGCGCTGTGCATGCGCCTGAACTGCGACGCCACGAAGCGGAGGTCGTCGGCGACGAGCGCGAAGGCCTCGACCTCGGACACGGCGCGCACTGTGCGCGTGGAGAGCGGCAGCGACGCCGGCCCCGGCCGCGGGTGGAGCGCCCACGTCAGGAGCTCCTCGCCGCAGAACTCGCCGGCACCGATGCGGCACGAGTTGAAGAACCCCGACCTGCCGCCCTGCGTCGTGTACGAGTCCAGGTAGCCGCGGATGATGAACAGCATCGAGTCCACCGGGTCCAGCTCCCGCACCAGCCGCGTCCCCCGCGTGTACAGCGCCGGCCGCAGCCGCTCGCAGATCGCCTCCAGCATCCGCTCGTCCATCTCGTCGAACAACGGCACCTGCACCCACCCACGCGACGCGAGCACCCGTGATTCTGAGAGTTTCTCGGCAAAAACGTACGCTCGGTTCGTGCGAATCGTGCGATGCATGCCGCATGCGTAGTGCACGTACTCTCCGGACGAGGTCGAGGCAGAGGTGGCGCTTGATGTCGCGGCGGATGTCCATGGGGAGGTCCATGAGCAGGGCCTCCTCGTCGACGCCGCGGGTGGCGAGCCACTTGTACTGGTGGTACCTCCTCACGCACTGCTTCAGCGGCTGGGGTATCTGGCGGTGCTGCATCCACCGCTCCATGTCCGTCCGCTTCGTCCGCCACTCCTCCAGCCGGACCATCGTTGCCTGGAGGTAAGACTGTGGAGGAGGCGTACGGAACGCAACGGCACATGTCACTTCCTTCTTGTGTTCATCTCTCTCTTTCTATCAGCTGGAGGATCGAGTAGAAGGAGCTTACTTGCATGTTGCCAATGAGCAGGGCAAACAACACCAGACCGAGAAGGCCAATGACGATTGCGAAGCTGATCTCTCCTATGAACAAGCTCGTCGAGAGGTTTTGGCCTAAGCAGCTGCATGCTCCAGATTATTTTTTTTACAAAAGGTTAGAAACACGCACTTCATTATGGAAATGCAATTCTCATGGATCATGACTATCGGATCTCGCTCAACAATCCATGCACTATTCCCGCATCCTCACATGTTTTTTAAAATTCTTTGATTTTCACCTTATTTGTGATCAGCTCTTTTTTTCTCTTTCCCCGTCTCCTTTCCCATCTATCTTGGCCAAGCCAACTCCCTTCAATCAATGCCCACCCCACTGGCGATCACCACCCTCCTTACTAGTGACCATGGAGACACCCTTACAACTTGACGCACCACTAACATATATCGCAACCTAAAAACCCCAGAACATCTTCTCATTCAATGCGCTTTCAGTTCCTACATTTGGAGACGTCTGTCTGCCCTGCTAGAAACACCCCAACTGAACCCGGAGGGCTGAAATTTCGTCCACGACTTCAAGCTGTGGTGGGCGAATGACATCCTACAGGTTGGGTCCTCCCGGGGTATGCTTTCAGCCTTCCTGGCAACTGTCTGGCACCTATGGCTTGAGCGAAACAATCGGATTTTTCGCCAGATCGAGCGACCTAGAGCTCTCTTCTTCGACCACCTTCTAGATGACCTGTGCCTTTGGGGGGCTGCGGGCGCCAATTTTGTAATAGATTAATTTTTGTTTAAGGCCCCTGGCGGGAGGGGCCGTTGTCTCCCCCCGCTCTACAAACCCTTCTATCTTTGAATCAATGCAAAGCAGCTCTCCTGCCCCTTTGCTTCAAAAAAACTAACATATAATTATCTTGGCATAGCTGTGAATGGACGGTGTGGCATTGTGACTCTGAGGAGTTGGCTGGTGTGCTCGTTAGCGGGGAACAAGTGGAAGGGAGCATGCTTAGCCAGGCCGAAGGAGAGAGGAATAAGGAAGGACTTGATAAAAAATAAAACCAAAACATATGCTTTTTTTGCAAAAAAAAAAAAGGGGAAGGGGATCATGATGTCTGATCTTTTGGAAAGTATAAGTGTGTTGTCCATCGTTCTCTCTTAGTTTAAGCTTTTGAGGTGAACTAGTGGTGCACGCAAATTAATATAGTATTAAATCTAGCTAGAGGTCTCGAGTTTGAGTCCTGGTTGATGCGATTGTCGTTCGCTCCTATATCTATATGTTTGTGGCCTACGATTTCATGTGAAGGAGAGTGTTGAAAAGTATTAAATGCGGTCTAGGAGTGTTCGAAAGTATTAAGTGTGTCCGCTCATATATTCCATGTGTTTGAGGCCTTAGCCTCCACGTGGAGTGGAGAGGGGAGTGTTGGAAAGTATTAAATGTGTTGTTCACACTTCCTCATCAGTTAGGTTTTTGGGTGAACAGGTCGGTGCATGCAGCTTAATATAATTTAGCCGCTAACTATTTTTCAAGCCGCACATACAAATGGAAAATCCGTTTCGATAAATCTCATTATTTATTGTCTCACAGTTTCTTAGTTCTAACCTCAGGTTCTTAAGCCCCCACCAGAAGCAGTAGAAGTACTTCTGCGTGAACGACGACGTTGTCAGCCTGGATTCCAGTGCTTCCGCGTAGATCCCAAACTGGTAGAAGCCATTGCTTGGCGTGCACAAGGTCGTTATGTTGCTCAGCTCGTACCAGACCGTCCTGTTGCTGCTCACGGTCTTGCAGTCGAAGAACTGGTTCTGGCACGACGGGCTCTCCAGCCGGCACGCCTGCCTCCAGCACGCCTCCAGCCTCTGCACCGAGAAGAGATACCACAATGCCCCCAGCACCTGCACTCCTCTGAAACACTTCAGTGACATGCACACCACTACGTACGTACGTGCATGCACGCATCGATCAACGCAAAAGATGAAGCAGAGGTAGAGAAGAAGAAGAAATCTGACAACATTACATGGCTTGCAAGCATGTAGAGCACGAGGTTGTACGCGGCTCCGGCCCACGCGTTCTCTGTCATCACGCCGGTCGCCATGACGATCTGCCTAGACAGCGGGAAGATCTGGAAGAGCCGCGGGAGGTACTGGAAGATGATGCTGAATCGGAGGATGTTCTTCCTGTTCCCCGTCGCAGATTCCTTCAGCTTAGGCACCACGATCCAGATCACGAACTTCACGCCAGGAAACACCCGTTGCATTGCTCAGAAGATCTTACAGAGCTTTCAGCTCACAGCAATCATAGGCTGAAGGCCGATCAAGTTACCTGCGGCAGAGGCAGCGCCGTGATGAGGTCGAACCAGAAGGTGCGCACCAGGTACCTCCTGGCGATCTTGTAGGGCTGGATGACGAGCTCCCCTCTCCCGAACACGCGCGAGGACGGCGCGATGAAGGCGGTGCGGAAGCGGAAGAGGATGTGGACGGAGTAGAAGACGTCGAGCAGGGAGCGGATCATGGAGAGCGTCAGCGCCAGCGAGTAGCTGAACTCGACGCACATGTTGCGCTGCGTCCCGGTGAGGTAGAGGAACAGCGGGTCCACGAAGAGGGAGACCAGGCACGCCGCCAGGAACACCTTGTTCCACAGGTGGATCAGGCAGCCGCGGGGGTCGAAGAAGAGGCGGTTGCCGCCGTTCACCAGCGACTCCAGCTCCTCCGAGAACGCCCGCGACAGCACCCTGTCCTTGAGCGCGCCCCGCGACGGCCCCGGCCGGCATTTCTTGGGGCCGCCGTGCGACCTGCCGCCGTGCTTCCGGCTTGGTGGTGGGTTCTCCACCACAGCGCTTGCCTTCAGGTGCTGCACCTCGATGTCATTCTGAAACCTGAAGCAGTAATGGAGGGAAAGAAAAGAGAGAGGTTTTTTGGGAGGGTTAATGGATTTCCTTGGATTAGATTACGCTGATCTCGTATTTTATTCAACTATAGATTATACTTCACACATTCATGAGCTAGCTGAAGAAACATCTGTTCAACAGCCTGGAAATTACAAGTTATATAAACGCTGCTACTATGCAGCCAAACGCGGTCAGCGAATTTTTTTTTTGGGGATATGCCCCGATTTCCATTCCGTTGAGACGGAAACAATAGAAGTTAAATAGCCAGAGATGTTTGCTCAAAAAAAATAGCCAGAGATCAGCGATCTGAAATTTGTTCTCAGTAATCTGTAAATAGCCAGTTAAATAGTACTATTACATTAGTTAAGTTAGCACTGGAAAAAATGTTGTTGTTGTGTAGCTAGGACACGCAAATCTTTGACGATTCAAACGTGCATCCGGCAATGGTAACCTCATAAGTGAGGCGAAAGACTGATCAAGAAGGTGCTCACCTGACGGTTCGTGAAGCGCTGCAAGCCATGGTGCTCTTTGACAGTTTGTCAGTTTGTGGTCAAAACCAGTAAGGGACAACATATAAGCCGGAGTGGTGGTAGGATGTGGAAACAGGCAGGCCGCAAGGTCTTCAGCTATGGGAAAGAAAGTGACTGTAACATTGTGCTCAGCCATAGAACAGAAAGGTCATCTCTGCAACTAATTGGAACAGGGATCTTGTGATTATACTTAAAGGCAACCAAAGAAAATTTTCTTGGAAAATTTCATTCGGAGGGGCAAACACCGACCGGATATGAGTATATGACAGGTTATCTGCATGATAATCTTTAATGTTCTGATTTTCGCCCTCTATGTTACTGATGTATCTTAAAAAGGACGTTATAAATTGCTTGTTTTCTCCCATCTTCTATGATGTTGTTTCATTCAGGATATACATGAAGGAAAATATTATTTCTGTAATGGACCATTCTGAAACATCTTAGTGATATGTAATCTTTTACCCTTTTTTGGCTTTTCAGGCGACCTAAATCGATCATGTAACCTGCAACTTCTAGATTCATTGCAGTAACATACTGAAAGTATAAAGAGCAATAAAAACAGTTCATCTCAAATCATGCCCACAAACAAGTGTTGTATGTAGTCTTTGCTTCTATGTAGATGAAACTCCCTTCAGTTGTAAATATATATCTGTTGTTTGAAGTACGTGCAAGTCCGGGCCTATTCTCTCTAGATTATCCTATTTGACTTATTTACTTATTTCACTTATTTTCTAACATCAAGATCTTGTTAAGATGGTTTGGAGAGCTGGGTTCCATTCTTTGACTTGTTTTACAGAGCTTTTAGGCAAACCTTCGAGATAGAAAAAAGATGGATTAAAAAACCAAATTATTTATATTTTAAATGAAGATAAGTAAATAAGCACATGAACATGGAGAAAGTTTGAAAACTTTAGCCCCAAATGTATTTTGAACTATTTAGATTGAGCACATGAAAACTATATATGTAGATTCGTCTCGAAAAGTACTTTCGTTGTAACGGGTTTCACAAAATAGTTGTACTAGTAATCAATGGTCAAATGTGTATTTTGGAGACCATGTCAATATCCTAAATGACATTATTTGCAAGTAGAGGTACATAAATATAAGAGAGTACACTTATGCTCCCTAAACTTGTAGTCAAATCTCACTTGGTCTCCGGAGTTTGAATTTACATTTTCAACCTCTTAAAGTTTTTGTCGTTTGCACAATTGCCCCCAAAAAGATGTGGCCATTGGCAAAATCCCCCTAAAACAGTTGGACATTGTTCAATGTTGAGGTGGCTGATACTTTTTCATTAAATACCTACGTGGTTGCCACTAGGGCTGGCAATTTGGCTTGAAGCTCGTGAATTGCTCGTAGCTCGTCCGGTTTTGTCTTGGCTTAGGCTTGGCTTATAGGCCAACGAGCCCGAGTTTGAGCTTTTTTTTAGCTCAGTCAAAAATCAAGCCGAGTTGAGCCTAGGGATGGCTCGGTCGTGGCTCGCTTGTAGCTCATGGATTCATGGGTTTCTGAATATATGTTCAGCCCGTATCACTAATAATTGACCCACCTGCTTGCCTACAATAGACATACCACCAACACAATCCAACAATGGTCCTCAAAGGCTCAAATTTAAGGTCTTCCTTGAATGAGCCCCCCAAACTCCCTATTTTTTAAACCTTATAGATTACAGATCAATTTGTTCATCAGGCTCGCAAGCCTTCACAAGCCGAACCGAGCTTTCAGCGAGCCTGAGCCAAGCTTTTTCTTCAGCTCGTGAGATGAATGAGCCGAACCTAGAAATGAGTTAGTCAAGCCGAGCCAGCCCTTGGCCTTGATCAAACTTGCCTCGTTGCCACCCCTATTTGCCATACGTGCCTTTTTCAAATTAAAATGGCAACCACATCATCCCCCTGCCCCCCCTCCAAATAAATTCAACTTAAATAATGTACAATATTCAACTAAAAAAACTTTAATAAAAGTTTAAATTCAAGTTTTACAATTTTTTTTAAAAAATCAGGATTTACATTAATGGAAATATAATAAAACTTTCATTTTCAATTTTGTTGCAGAATATTGAATTTGAGAAATTTTAAATTTGAATTTTACATGTTTCAAAGTTAAAGTTCAAAACTAAATTTTCAAATTTTGTATTTAGTTTACAAAAAATCAAAGTTGATTTCTTTTTAATTTTTTTTATCAATTTTAAAAATTAAAATTTTGACAACTGATATAAAAAATTAAAAATCTAAATTTTAGTTGTAAACTTTCATTTTTGAATTTTGAAAACTTTAACTCGAGTTTTTTTAAAAAATCAAAGGTTGAAATTACAAATTTCAAAAAGTATGATTTTTTTTAAGATTTTGTAGTTTGAAATAGAAATTCTAAGAATTCAGATCAGAAATTTTAATTTTTTTTTTGAACTTGGCGTCCTCATTCTCTTGTAGTCTCTATCACTGACTACATTAGGAGGGGTATTGACTAGCTAATATTGGATGACACTGACGTCGCATACTTTCACTGTTTTAGATTGAGATTATGAAGTGGATCCCTATGAATGCTATGATGGTGACAATTCGAGTTCCGATGGTCAGGACAAGGCTTAGGGAGTCACTCTAGTCGTTTGCAAATATGCATAGCCATTAGAAATACTTTTGTTATCCTTATGTTCCGCTGTCCTTCATGAACTCTGATGATCTTTTTGTAATATGGTACAATATGGCCAGTCAACCGTATTATTAATGAGCATGTAGGCTAGAACCATGTTATATACTATATAACATTCAGCTTGATATTATTTTGTATGTACGAAATAAGGGCCGATCATTGGACCCTGTAGGCACTACAGGAAACGACATCAGTGCCATCAGCCATATTTTCTATGTTGGCGGCCAAAATGCCGACGACAAGCAATGTCGGCGGCCAACAAACAAGCGGACGACAATATTACTTCCCGGCAAGCTGTGTGGGCGGCCGAAATAATACCACAGACACATTCCACGTTCCCTTCTGCGTGCGACACAAAATTTGAATTTCTGAGGGCTTGCACAGCTAGCTCAACATACTGACTGCATGCAAACATACGCACATACATGGAGACCTCGTGCAACATGCATGTACCACTAATGATCCCACTAATCAACTGCATGCTGAACTTGTTGGTTTTTGCTAAATCGACTAAATGCAAATAAACATGCACGATAAAACAACAAGATTAATTCCTAACAATCACCCCCTTAATCTTGTTGTCATTTATTTGAACACCGTCTCGTCGATCTTCAAAGCAACGCCGGCTCCTCATCCGCATCAGCGAGAAGTGCCTCCTCCTCCTTTGCCTTGTGGCACTCCCGAGCTAAGTGTCCATATTCTTGACAGTTGTAGCAGCGCACCTTCGACTTGTTGTAGATGCTCCTCCTTTTCCCATAGCTCGAACCGCCATCCTTGTTCTTGTACGTGGACTTCCATTGGGCACGAGTGAGAAGAAGATGATCATCGTCGGTGTCAGTGTCATGAACGCGCACAGGCTCCTCGTACGCCTTGAGACGCCCGACCACTTCTTCCACTGTCATCGTCTTTATGTCCCCAATGTTCGATGGTTAAGACAATCTGCAAATACTTGTTCGAAACAACTTGGAGAAGTTTTTGCACGATGTAGCTCTCCTCCATCTTGTCGCCAAGGCCACGGATTTGATTGACGAGTCGTCAATCTCATGGCGAAGTCATCCACGGAATCCGTATCCTTCATGCGCAAACCCTCAAATGCACTTTTGAGGGTCTATGCACGCGCCTCCTTGACATGGTCGACACCAATGCATATACTTTTCAGCCCCTCCCATGCTTCTTTCGCCGTCTTCTCAGCCAACATGAAGAGCATCTCATCGGGGATCCCTTGGTAGATGGCCACCAATGCCATCTAGTCCAAGCGAGTGTCGGTGACGCCGGGATCGACAGCTTCCCACCCGCCTTGTGCCTTTATATACACCTTCACCTTGATTGCCCAAGCAACATAGTTGCCCTTAGCATCGGATACTGCAAGGACACGGTTCTCTTTGGGCGCTGCTGCTAACGGTAGCTCGATGCTGCCGCCGGCGACGTCATCATCGATGCGCGCCCTAGGACGTGGTAGCGCCGTGGTGTTGTTCTCAACACCGCATCGTCACCGCTGCCGTCATTCGCCATAGCCGCAGGATATGTGGCTCTGATACCAAGTGTAGTAACTAACACGACCACAGTGGAGAAGATCACATGCATAGAGTTTTGGCACAACACAAACTAGTGCCCTTTTCTCTTGTTTCAACTCAACACTTAACTGCAATATTACATGTGCCTTTATAGGCTAACACACGCACGCACTACTCAGACCACTAACTGATACTCACGTACTCCACGGGCAGCAAGGCTACGACACGTACTCGCATGTTGCAACTAATCAGCACATTTATCGCGACCACTACTCACCTCCGTGTCATGCACCGAAGACTTGGCCTGCTCACTCATCTTGCGGCCGCACACGGCACACCTCGCGTGCAATCCTGGGGACTCGCGCAGCTAGCTCAACATACTGATTGCATGCAAACATACGCACATATATACATGGAGACCTCGTGCAACATGCATGTACCACTAATGATCCCACTAATCTACTACATGCTGGGTTTCTTTACTAAAAAAAAAACAACATGCTGGACTTGTTGGTTTTTACTAACTCGACTAAATGCAAAATAAACATGCACGATGAAACAACAAGATTAATTCCTAACAGACCCTGGCACAATAATTAAACTTAATGCTTAACACATCGCCCTCGATCGGCCTCACCTCTCATTCTCTCAATCGCACCGTACGTGAACGAGCTCGACCTGACGACGATCTCTGTCATCTCATTGCACAATTAATTCCCTTACCTTTCCTCGCCCCGGAAGCATGCGGAGCGTAAGAACGACCTGACACCAAGGAGGAATTAAAATTTCGGACTTTATCTCGCGTGTCTTGCTGGGGCAAACTATCATCAGATGGGCATGTATGCGTGTGTGTCTGTGTGCGCGCGCATGGGTAACTTGCTGGAATGGCTCTCCTAATGATGTAGCTAAGCTAGCTAGTTAGTACTTGGACGTAGTTCTCATGGCACAAGAATGCGTGTGACAAGATGTTGGGAATCTTTCCATCTGGATTGTAGCTAGATTGCGAGATTAATTAGTCTCAATTGCTGGCTTGCTGCCTCAGGAGATGGGGACTAGACGTGCTTAGCTCACGGCCGGCCAGTCGGTTAACACGCAGGAGACACGGGCATAGGACTGAAATCAAGTACGTACATGGCATGGCAACGGTCTCACCCTAAGCCTTCTTCAGTTCGGGCCCCTCTATAAAGGTCTCCGATCATCGTCGCTCCGGTGGCCATATATATATTGCAGAGCTAATTGTGCGCGTGTGTGCGCGCAAGCGAGAGAGTGCTTATTATTCCAGAGGCCGGCCGGCCGGTGATCTATAATTTCGATCGATCCGCCATTGCTGGGTGTTGCTTGTTGATCGATCTCTAGCTAGTGCACTGTTTGGTTGTAATTGGGATCGATGGCATTGAGGGAGATCGAGTCGACACTGCCCCCGGGGTTCAGGTTCTACCCGAGCGACGAGGAGCTGGTCTGCCACTACCTCCACAAGAAGGTGGCCAACGAGCGGATCGCCCAGGGCACGCTCGTCGAAGTCGACCTCCACGCGCGCGAGCCATGGGAGCTCCCAGGTCAGTACTGTAACTGCATGCACATGCTAACACGCATCATCGCCAATCAATTGCTTAATTAATTATTGTATCAATCATGCGTGCAATTGCAATTACATACGTATGCAGAGGCGGCGAAGCTGACGGCGTGCGAGTGGTACTTCTTCAGCTTCCGGGACCGCAAGTACGCGACGGGGTCGCGCACGAACCGCGCCACCAAGACGGGGTACTGGAAGGCGACGGGGAAGGACCGCGAGGTGCGCACGCCCGCGCGCGGCGGCGTCGTCGGGATGAGGAAGACGCTGGTGTTCTACCAGGGGAGGGCGCCCAACGGCGTCAAGACCGGCTGGGTCATGCACGAGTTTCGCCTCGACGCCGCGCACTCGCCCCCCAAGGTAATTACTTGCTTCTAGCTAACTGCATGCAGTCCGTCATCTCAATCAATTTAGCGCTCCCTTAATTTGACCTAATTTTGCTGTGTCCAACACAAAAAAAGAAATTGATTCTAAGTTACACAAACAGCACATGTCATAATAAATAGGAATAAGTACATATTACACCCCTTAACTATATATCTAAAAGGTCCATTCTACACCCTAAACTATAAAATCAGTTATTTAACACCCTCATATATCAAAACCGTTCATTCAACACCCTTAATGGTTTTGGATGGTAGTTTTGGTGATGTGGCATCCGGTTTTGCCCACATCACCGACACATGTAGCTTAATTAGTGATTTTGAACTAAAAAATATAGAAAAATTATATAAAAAAAACTTTGTCATAAAATATGTTCCAAATTTCAAAAAAAAAATTGAAATTTATTTTAAATAAAATACTTTTGCACCTAGAAAAAAATATTTTCAAGAAAATAAAAAATATTCTCAAAATTTATAATGTTCATAATTTATTTTAAAAAAAAAATTACTACTAAAAGTTTTTATTTCACTAACTATTATGCACTAAAATACCTATGAGATTTTTTCAATATCTTTTGCTGAGCAAAACTCACCAATTAGGTCATAAATATATATAACTTGAGAAAATTGGATGTCACATCATCAAAACCACTCTTCTAAACAACCGAGGGTGTAAAATGATTCGGTTTTGATAGATAAGGGTGTTGAATAACTAGTTTTATAGTTTGGTGTAGAATGAACCTTTGGGATAGTTGAGGGATGTAATATGGACTTATTCGTAATAAATAAGTAGCTATATGTTCTTTTCGGATTTTAATGGAATGGTGACGCTTTCGCCCTTAATTTATAGGAAAAGGTTATATGATTTCCACGAGAATGGAGGTAGAGTGACATGTATAAGATATACTTGCTAGATTCTACATATCGTGTATTGCTCTCTGTCATCAAATATGTAGATATATATTCTTCCTTATATATGTTGGCAGCGATACATAATGCATGCATACTTCATTTAGATTATCTGGCATGAGGCATTCATCCTTCAGAAATCTATAGACTACAAATAAGATGAATATATATAACCATGATTGATACTGAATCACTTGTTTTTCTTGATCAGTTAACTTATTAAAGGTAATAGCCTAATAGGTCTGTGTGGGAAGAGCATAGCAATCTTGCTGGAGGCTATAAAATCAATTCGATGCCTCAAGTCTAAAACCGTTCGCTTATACACAACTACTTAATAGTACTGTCTCATTTCTTTCTCCATCTCTAAAACGTCCTTTGCTAATGTATTTAAAGAACTCGAGACAGTCTTGATAGGATAATCAGTTCAGAGCCAGCATTTAAGAATTTAAGATACGAGCACGTACAATTTTTATAATTCCTTTATAAAGAGGAAAAGCCTTCGATTATAATTTTTTTGCGTGTTCATCGAGCCACAAGAGTTGGCACATGGCACAATCGACTACAATTTTTCTGATAGATGGAGCTGATGTTTGGTTAGATGCTACAAGCACAGCGTGCCTTATTTTCTTAGCGTGCCATGGGGACTCTCACACCATATATACTACTCTCATTTCATGCTAAAGTTTGCCATAGTTTTTTAGCCAAAGACAAACCGAGATGCGTACATATGCTAGATCGATCGCAAGGGTTCTACTCCCCCAAAAGCCGAGATACACACAGACAAAAATCAATTAGTTAGGTTTGTTGCCCTTTCACAACTAATCCTTGACTATTCCAACAATTCTCTCTTCACAAATTGCTATCCCTAGCCGTTCAGAACTGAGCTCTCATACTCCTTAATTAATGATCAAGACTATCATAACCTGAAAAGCTAGTTCAATATGCGAGGAGCTTCACCATGCACTTTGTAATTAGGTCTTTTGCTTCCAGTCTTCCACAACTAATTAATGTATTCCAACAGCAGCACGTCACACTTTTGAAAAGAAGAAAAGAGGCATCGTACCTCGTACGTAGAAGAACGAACCAAATGTGCCCTAGGTCTAAACCATCGGACGTACGGTGATCGATTGAGCGGAGCCTGGCCCGTGAATCACGGGTGGTGTATGGCAATTAAGGACCTTTCACTGATGGGAACTTGGGAAGTTCATATGGGGGACATTGACGGCGATATAGTTCTCATAATCTCATCAACACACACATATATATATATATTTTTGAAGGCCAAACAAATGTTGGCTTTCTGAATTAAGTAGAGGGAAAACTGTACAATGGGATAAAATCCCAGAGAAAACAACTGCACCAAGGCACAACTACAGCGCAACGGCTGCCACCACCACCTCCGCAGGCAAGATACACCTGCACCACCCTCTGCACAACAATAAACACCACAACACCGCCTACAACCGACAGCCACTACCACGGGCCACCGCCGGATCCGCGCGCGCCCTCGCCGGAACCCCGCGGCGCCGCCGGCTCCGCGCTCGCCCTCGCCGGATCTGCTCGCACCGCCGCCGGATCCACGCACCCTCGCCGGACCAACGCGCCGTCGCCGGATCCGCGCGCACCACCGCCGGACCCTGCGCTAGCAACTTATAGCATGCAAAAACACTGGCACGTGAAGAAACGCCCTAGAGAACATACACACAGATGAGAGAGGCAGTATAAATATTATATCATGAGGGCATCTCCAAAAGTTGTCCAAAATGAATAGGTCCCACAACTGTAGCAGTAAAATTTGAAGTACACCATTGAGATGATGAATAGTAATAGAGGATCGAGTAATAAATATATATAGAGAAAAAGTGAACAAGAATGGAGCAATGAGCAAAACTATCTTCAATGGTATCTCTTCGGATCATTTTCTTTCACGAAGAGGTTTATGGTCCCTTGAAATATTAACATAGATTCTCTTCACTTTTTTTTTCAAAAAAATTCTTTGCGCATTTTATTCAGAAGAAAATTATCTCTCCACTCTCTCTTCATAAATTTCTTTGAATGGATACTAACTGTATGAGATCATGGTGAATGAAGGACAAAAAATATGAGAAAAGGATTAGAGGAAGAGAATGGAAAGAAGAGAAAATGGCCGAAGGTGCTTTAATAACAGTAGCAATGAAGATTGAAGAATAGTGATGGGACAGGGGGCCCCCGGCCATGTGTCAGCAACAAACCATACATAGTGGCAAGCACGTACGTCGTACGTGCTGTCCCTGACCATGAACAGTATAGCCAGTACACGGACGTACCGTGCGAGTCTGGTCCGTACATCCAAATAAAAGGACGGGGATTTTTTTTACCAAAAAAAACCACACTGCTTGGCCGGCGGCCGGCTGGACCGATCAGTCGTCAGTGTGATCAGTATGGGCGTCGTGCGCGCATATGCATCCTCGTAGAATGGACCAGGCGCATGCGATCGCGCGCGTGTACTACGCCCGATCCACGCGGCCGTCGCTGCATGCGCGGCTGCCGCAGCATTATCATTATTGTTGTTCCTGCATGCGCTTCTCCTCCTCCTGTAGTCCTGTGCAAAGGACGACGCCTACGTACTGACTTGCGTACGACGCTAGCTGTGCACACCGCGCATGAATGCATGGCAGTGGCGGATGCATCATTCATGCACGCACGTACCAGAAAGGCAGAAACACAGAACAGCTGCTGCGACGCAATGAAAGAGAGCTCTGGACCAGCGCAGCGTCCATAGCACATGGCGCAAATTATTGGCGCGCTATTAACACACAGACACGCTCTCCCTCTCTCTCTCTAGCTAGAGAGACTCGAATTTCCCTCGTGAGCTAGAGACACAGCCCATCGACGTCAGCCAGCCGGCCCGCCGGCCATCAATGATCTACTCCCTCCGATCACGAAAAGAAATCGTCATTAATTTTTACACAAGACTTTGATCATTCGTTTTATTCAATTTTTTGTAAATATATAAAAATATAAGTCATACTTAAAATATATTTAACAATAAACTAAATCACAACAAAATAAATGATATTTACATAACTTTTTTAAATAAAACGAATGGTTAAAATTAAATGTCTTCAAAAATCAACGACGATTTCTTTTCGTGACCGGAGGGAGTGCGTGCTGGCATGCGTTCTTCAATGGCTCAATGCAGGCCAAATGGATCCTCGTTCTGTCGTTCAGATGTAAGGCCAATCGCGCTGTACACGGCTTTAAGTCTCACTTGTCTGTATGCATGCGTACGGGCAGGAGGACTGGGTACTGTGCAGGGTGTTTCAGAAGACGAGAGCGGACGGCGACGGCCTGGCCGACGGCGCCGGGGCCTCCTCCCCCACCGTCGCAGGCGGCTCGTCGGCCCACGTCACGCCGGACCACCCCGCGGCGGCAGCGGCGGCCGAGGGCTACTACGACCTCCTGCAGTCCGGCTCCTCCACAGCCGCCGGCTTCGCGGCGCCGCGGCATGACCAAGTGGCCGCCGGCGCCGGCGCCGTGCCGGCGAGCGCGGCGGCGCCGCAGCATTGTTACGGCGGCGACGCGGTTCTTGATCACCATCACGGCCCATGCTTCCCTCCGGAGGTGGGCGGCGCGCTGCCGGGGTTCGGCACGAGGGGGGCCGCCGGAGACGAGTACGGGTTCAGCAGTTACTTCGACATGGGCTTCGAGGACGTGGCGAATCTTGGGGGCATGAGGTTCCCGCAAGGGTGGGATTGATCGTGCGAGCAATGGAGATTTCCGCTTGTTGATTGACGCTTTCTTCTTTCAAGAGATGGATAATTGAATTAATTAATTCCATTAATTGTTCTTGTGAAGTTTGAAAGGTCTGGGTTTGCAAAATTGGAGCGGTGTGAGATCGAAATGGTGCATGTGGATTCAAAATTGTATGGTGAATATTCCTACTTTGTGTAAATAACTATATGCGCTAATCGAGACTTAGAGCATGTACAATGATGCATATCAGCTGTCCGTCCATAAGGTTTGTTACGTAGGATGGATAATCATGTGGAGGAGAGAGAGTGCGCATAAAGAGTTGAGTCGTCTCTGATGCAAGAGATGACTCTACACACAAATTAAGAAATCTTTTGTGTGATTAAGTGGCATAAAAAATGTGCATATGTCTCTACGCCATCTCTACCATTATCAGCTGTCTGTAAGTCATTTTTATAAGTGACAGGACAAATGGTTACAGATGACTATTGTCTCAAGCATTGTATATGCTCTTACACTTCTAGATGCATACATGCAAACTGCAACGCAGTTATACACTCATTCTATTTACAAATAACAATCGTTTTAGATATTGACATAACCTTTAGAACATAACTTTGATCATCAATTACCATCACAATTTATTTATAAAGTGTAACAAAATGATATCATAAAAGTGTTTTTCAAGATGAATCTATATGTGTGGTTTTCATGTGCTTGGTGCAAACAGTTCAAAAGATTTTGTAGATAATGTTATGCAACTTTAATTTAGAATAAGTCTAAAACGACTTATATTTTAGAATAGAGGACGTATCTCTATAACAGATATTACTCGCTTGCAATTTTTGGCTTTGAAAAGAACAATTAAAGCACGCAATGCACAGAACATAAGGCACATACATACCACTTTAGCACACTTTACAGAACACGAGTGCAACATACCAATTCTAGAAAAACACATAAACAGAATCCAAACAAAGTCTATTAAGAATAGGCAAGGGACACACCGTCCACGCCACCTACTTGAAGAGCAGAAAAGAGCATAGTTAGTGTAAGGAAAGTATTATAGGAAAGACCCAGTAAGTTCAGACAATATGCTAAATTCTATGATATCACAGACATTGCGGGCCTAGGATCAAACTAAGTATGGATTACACAAAGCAAGTGAATTTGGAGGAATTGTTTTTGTGCGATAAAAGTGATGTGAACTATTAAGGAGGGATCCACGTTGAACACGGTTTTCCCACATGTATAACATTTTTCATGTGTATCGATATCCATCTATTCTCGCTATGAGATGTGTGCAAGTAAAGGAGAGAAGGAAGAGAGAGGGGGAAACAAATTTCTAAGTGATATCTAATTGTTCCCATATGTCTATGGGAAATATTATAGCTTGTGAACCAGTGGTGAGGCGTATCTCTTGGCCTTTCGAAAGACCCACGCTCATAGCAAAACTAGGCAAACTGAATGGTGAGATGGTCTTGAAAAAAGGTTGTTTAGTTTTGAGAACTTTAAGTGGTTGTTTTGAGATTTTTTTGTAAAAAAACTGGGTGTAAGAACTCAAATAGTTTGGCTCTTTGAAACTGCGACAAGGTATAAGCCATAAACCCCTTGGAGCACCACCTTACGCTTTGTCCTAACCTATGGATTGGAATGTTTCGAGAGTCTAGCCGAGAGCCGGATACCTTTCTAAGAATAAACGATATCATATTACTTCTTACTAAGTCATATTAGATGTGTTAACTTACTCTCCTCCTCCACAGAGTGCTTGACTGTTTTTTTGCCTTCACACTCTCGTTATTGATATTCGAGGATTGACCATTTATAATGTGTCAATGGCACACGATGAATCCTAGCCACATGTATTGAACCATGAATAGAAAAACCAAATGTTATAGAAAGCACTAAGTGCTTGTCGGGAGACAGGTGGTCGGCTAGTGCCTAGCCTAGCCAAACTGAAGTAGCAGGGGGTAGGGATGGGTTGGAGAAAAAGAGGAGGAAGGAGGTCGAGAAGAGAGTGTGGTGGCAGTGAGATGATACTAACAGAAAACACTACATTTGCCTGTCGGTGTATATAACTTGAAGTATAACATATTGTGCCTTAGCTTTCTAGCTCAACATGGCCCTAAAATAGGAATATACTATCAAACCCTATGTTCTAGTAGTAACACAACATTTCTCACTGCCTCTATGCTATCCTAGTTCGAGCACTGCTACCTCCAACCCTATGCTTGATCACCAAGCCCTGGCATCGTTGCCTTCGCCTTTCACTTCTATTTTCCCTCCTCTTCCATTATCTCCTATTGATTATATGTCTCCTAGCTAAACGGTGATGAGTAGGATGGTGTCAACTATGATGAGGAGCCAAAGTCGGAGTCCCAGTTAAGAGATCTATCATGTCAAGCTTTGTGACATCCTAATAAATATTAGAATGTCCCAAGTTTTCTCTAAAAGTAAAAACCAAGTAAAAAGAATTTTTATTGTTCTTCTATATGAAAATCCCTAAATTATCAAACGATTATTTACGTATAAGAATTTATTTTTATTTATTTTCATTATAATTTACAATTTACAATTTAGAAAATTCCAAAGTTTACGATTTCAGATACAAAATGTCTCTCCTCGCTTTTATTCGTTCCTCGGTCGGAACCCTGATTTTTGTCTCGATTGAAACCCCGGCTCGATCATTGATCAAAACCCTAAAAACCCCTCGTTAATCCAGCCGATTATACGAAGTTATACGACTAGGACTCACCAGCGGGTCACACCTAGGTGACCAATCTTGGTCCAAAATCTCCAATTTAGACATCTTTGAGAGTACTCAATCCTCAAACTTTTTCCTTTTTTAGAGGAGTTTATGGGAGTAGAATTTATTTATTAGAGATAAGATGAGTGAATTTGTTGGAGTTGTTGGCAACACTTCTATATGAGTAGAGGACTAAACAATCATATTCATCACTCACTATCATATTCCTTTATTATAACAAATAATAGAAATATATTTATGTCAGAAGCCTTACTTGCAATTAGGGACGGTGACAAGGTATTTCATCACCATCTTTTGTGACCCAAAAATTTGTTATTCCCCATCCTAATTCAAGACTCAGTGAATGATCCCTAATGGATCAACACATCTGCACGCATGATAGCATCGGCTGAGTCCATGATATATAAAATTACTAGCATCGGCTAAGAGCCACCACCTTCTGTAGGACAACCTATCTGGATTAAGGAATCACCTCATCCTAATCAAATGGGATCATCCAATGAATTTTGGTGGGATGACAACATTCCTCATTTTGAACTAGGTGCCAAATAAGGTAATGATGGATGGATTCATTCCATTCTTCAAAGTAAACAAGTAATTGGTTAATTCACCTTCTCATACCTCAAACTAAACAACTCCATAGTCTTCCATGCCGTACCTGCCCTAGCACCATTGTCTTTGTTCCTGCTTTGTCTCCCCCATCAATTGTGTGCGTCGCTTCTTCCATCATTCAAGTAGAGGCAGCATGGAGTTGGTGAGGAGAACAAGAATTTAGTATTGCACATCAGGAAACGCGCCAAATTTTGACGCCACAAAACAACATTCAAGTCTCTCGCTAGTCTCGACGGTCATGCAGTAATCGTCGAGAGGCTTGCTGGCTCCAGCTGATGCTTTGGCAATATGGCCATGCTGCGAGCCACTCTTGACTTCTTTGGCTAAGCGGTTGGGAGTACCACTTAACTTGGCCATGAGCTCTAAATTTGTTCGATCAGGGATGCCTTTCGTTCGAGGGCCATCGAGAGAGAGAAAATAGTGAGAAAGGGGAGTCATCAAGAAAACATCAACCGAGGAAGTGACACGATGGGCCGCCTACTATAGGTCCACTACCGTACTTTCAAGGGTATGGTGGTCGAAAGTTGTGGCACCTGCCACTTAGTGGCCTCACAACTGGTTTCACATTTACTCTTGACTGTGCCTTGTCGGCTTGTCGTAGCATTGAGAATAGTTCACTCAATAGTCGGGCCATCGAGAATAGCCACTTCTCTCGACTTGATTGACTTGATGATTGTTTCTTGATAGCCGGCTATCGAGAGTAGTTTCTCTCGACAATTTGGGTCGTTAGGAAATCTGGTGATTCTTGTATTTCGGGACTTTGGACTTTGGAGAGTAGATTAGGGGCTGACCGATGGGATTTTAAAACCAAATTTTAATATTTTTCAACCTTTCCAAACCCTTATCAAGAGGCCACAAATGTTTAAATTATAAAGGCGCTACTTATTAGAAATACTACAATTAAGATCTTTGAAAGGCTTATTGATCAAGACCAAAAATTGTTGTGAAGTGGTGCTCATTTTCTTAGATCCATTACAAGATTTCAGTTCCTTTTATAAAAGAACCCTTCCATAATAAAGAATTACAATTTCATCCTCTAAGAGCCTTCATGCTAAGGTCAACAAACATTGAGCTCTGCCTATAGCACCACTGTGTTTTCCACTCTAGTAGCTAGCACCATCACTCCCCAACATCGGTCTTCTCCGACTTCGTCCATAATGGGAAGCGGATTCAGGGAATCAACATCCAAACACAATTGTGGTGGCATAGAAGCCTGACTCGAGCAAGGGCATAGGCAAACCACTACCGTCGACAAAGAATAAAGAACTAAAGAAGACATGCAGATAGCCACCTAAAACTGACCACATTCACCAAACACAAGAAGCTCATAGGATTACCCCGAGCTCACCAACCAAACGAGGGAGATCCAATCCCTTCTTTCCCAACTCCAAAATCCTTCCAGGGCTCCCTTAAACACTCGAAAATGAAGACCAACTTGTGACCTGAAGTTCGATGCCGACCAATGCGCACCGATCGAATCCTAGGTCAAAGTTCTACATCCTCCTCCATCGCTGAACCACAGCAAGGCCTTTGATAACTACAACCAAAACACAACTACTTATCGTTGTACTCATTGGCATTGATCCGCCGACAACCTCCCACGGCGGCAAGCCGGATGCCATAGGAGGTGAAAGGCAACTACTCACAGGCAGCACAGATGCTCGTAGCTGAGTGGATCCCCTTCCACTGACACCGAAGCCACCGTTGGAAAAGGCACTGCCTAATCATTCAAGTTTTATGCCATAGTTGAAGGAGACACAACCACGTGAAAACCTTTGCTTGAGCCACCGTGGAGGTCAAATAGTATATAGCAACCCTAGCCCAACCCTGTTACTAACACTTTCACTATGCAACTCCTAGCTTAGATGTACCTTCCCCTTGCCCCCAACAATTCCCTGAGGGTTGACGTCGGTAGGGGAGATGGATGGATTCGAGTCAAGATGCATTCTCCTACGTGTCGCCCTCCTGCTCATCCTCGAAAGGATATGAGGAGACCCTTTCCAAAACTAGGCGATTAAAGTCAATCGGAGCTCATTTTACTGTAGGTGTGTTGCTTCAAGGATCAAAGGTTATGCTTTCCTTACAAAATCTCCAACGGTGTCCCTATATGGGTATCTAGATATCTATTTAGGTATTTTGTTAAGAAAAAGCACTCCATCAAGAAGTAAAAAAGTCTCAAAACAAGATAGGGCTATGAATAGAGTAACCATATTTAGAACATTTTAACTCAGCCAAATTATTCGTTCAGTCTAGCCACTCTGAACATACTCTAAATATAGGGCTCAAATTTCAGGGCTTCTTGTTGGAGTCAACATGTATTTATAGGCTAAAAAAGTTTTGGAGCATCTATATACTTAAATATAAGCCTTGTTTATTTGAGCTGAAAGTTGTTGAAAACTTTAACTCGAAAAAGTTGTGACCCCTCGAAAGACATCTTAAAAAGTTCAAAATAATTACAAAAGCATTATTTTACAAACTCTACGAAGAACTATTTTATACCCCACAAAAATGATTACAAAGTATTTCATTATTTGGATTATACAATAATAACACAATTTAATTTAATTTAATTTAAGCTGAACAAACAATGCCATAGGGTCTGAGTTCTACTCCCTCCGTCCCAAATTATAGGTCGTTTGACTTTTTTGACACTAAGTTTGACCGGCTCGTCTTATTCAAAAAATTTGCAAAAATTCAAAAAATTCCAACTCATACTTAAAGTATATTATATGCTAAACGAAATCATAGTAAAAATAAATAATAATTCCAAAATTTTTTGAATAAGACGAGCCGGTCAAACTTGGTGTCAAAAAAGTCAAACGAACTATAATTTGGAACAGAGGGAGTAGGAGTTATAGATGGAGATGCTCATTTGAATTTATTTTAAGGGAGGGCACAATGCGTTGGCCATTAACCGCCTGCTGTACGTACGCATCTTGCGCAGGACGGCCCAGCTCGTTCATCCAATAGCGCAGGGAGACCCTTAAAAGCCCAGTACAAATTCTCGGGCCTCACACGTACCAAGCCGCCATAGATGCAGCCATCAATGGCCGAACCGGGGAACACGCCGGCCGCCGCGCGTCCCGCGCCCGGCCGTCCTGGTGGGACTCGGGGACTTGGGGGGTGGAGCGAGGCCGGCCAGCTACGCGACACCGGGAGCGCAGCCCAGTTTCGCTCCCGCCGGCACGTGGTGGACTGGTGGTGGTCCGGCCCCTCGTCGTCGGTCGGACTCGGGTCCGTACGGGGCGGCAGAGCCCACAGGCCTACATAGGCTGCCCGCGAGGACGCAAGGACCGCGCGTGCCCCCAGTGGCCCGCTGGCCCGCCCTGGGTCAAACGAGCAAGCACGCGGTCAAGCGCGCTCTGCCCTTGTTCTTTTCAGCTGCCGAAAGGCTGTTCTGAGTTCGGACTGTAATTAAAAATGATTATGGGCTTGTTTCTTGGAGAGGGCCAGGGTGTAAACGGACGCGGAAAAGCATATAGATTAAGATATGGGAAGAGCAATATCTGATCCGTATCTGACTCGTATCCGCAAATATGAGAAACCTCAAAGATATCAATGTGAAAATTACTCCATTCGTTTCACTATGTTTGTTCATGGTCTTGAAAAAATACGTTTCATAATGTTTGTCCATTGCGAATATCAAGAGTATATTTATTGTGATGTTTCCACTCTTTGTCCCTCGATTAAATGCTTAGGAAGAAGAAAAGTAGTTGGAACGTAATATTCAAAAGAGGTATGATGGTTTTTGTACATGATTTTTTTTCTTGGAACTAATATTTAATTTCTTGGTCGGTGCTCATGGTATAACATATCCGTTAAAATAAATATATTGTATTGAACATGTTTAACTGATTAGAATTGTAGCTAACGTTTCATGCAGTATTAACATGTCGTTAGCTTTTGTATTAAGCATGGAAGCTTAATTGATATTGTTATAATGGTAAATAATAATGCCGTATGCTATTTTTTATATATGTGAAATATCCAATTGTTTATTTGAACTCTACCCGAGATCAGTTCGTATCCATCCTGTATTCATATTCCGAACCATCCAGATTTGAATTCGTATCCGACTTATTCGAGGAAAAGGTATGGATTACGACATGGGATGGGAAGTATCAATCCAATCCGCTCCGTTTACACCTCAAGCAAAAAGACCGAAAAAATTATTTAAACAAGGGGTCTCATGCATCTGAGCAGCTAAATTTTTTAAAACAAAATATCTTTTTAAGATTTAAATAATTATTTTTTTCTCAGATTTTAGTTATTTTATTTTCTTACTATGGTTGAGATATTGACTTTGACTGTAGAATCAATACGGTGGCTAGAATAGGATTGAATGGACACCAGATTAGTTTTGACGCTTCATCGACAATGCACCTCAAAACTCATAATATATTGGAACTATTCTCAAATAGTTATGGGAGCTATCAAGGATAGATGCAAGTCAACAAACACATAAAAAAAAAACAAGACTAGTGTCCACTTTGATTCGTGTTTTGGCTTTGTTTTGTTTTGTTCAGTCAAAATCTGAAAACCTATAAAAGTATATAGATGCGAAAAGGCCAAAGATTTTTAAGAAAGAATGCACAAAGTCTTTAAAAATTAATACAAAATGTAAACCGAGTGATCTATGCAAAAATAATAAATTTAATTGGACTTAATAAAATAAAATAAAATAAAACAAAACAAAACAAAACCATGAAGCAAAGAGGATCTATATGATGGCAAGAGTGCCGAAATCAACCCTCGAGTCATGTGATAAAGAGATAAAATTAGTAGATGGCTTCAAGCTCGACAAGCTAACACAAAAATAATCACTCCGTAATCATATTTTAGAAAAAGAGAGATAAAAATAACAAGCTAAACTGCTTCCGAAAAGGATAAAGAACTTTCAGCAGAAAAGTCACGACAAAAAAAATCAATCTAAGATTTGGACCATATATGGAACAAGGAGTCACGTACGCAAGCATGCACATACTGAAAATCACATCCAAATCATGCCTAAATAAATAGAGCGAAAATAACACACTTTGGTACATGCATGGAGAACTAAGAACTGTAAGACAAAACAGTTGGAAATCGGTAAAACATCCATAGCATCCAAGTCGTAATTTATGTGAACACTTCCAATTTTTACAAGGTATATATGGAAGTCACAGATTTACCTAATATATCACCTTCATCCATGAAACGAGCAAAAAGAAGCAAAAACCACAATCTCTTATGTACAATAATTCCAGATAGTAACAAATAGGGACTCGCGAAATTAAAATTCCATGGATTTTACACTGTCGCTCCGATCCCATGCATTTTTTTTTATCACAAATAGATCTGGAAGTTAGGAATCCAATATAAAAAAATCACTTTCATATCATGTTGGATCATGGGCGTTCCTTAGAGCTTATGTGCTGCATACAGGTGTGATCATATTGACCACAGGAGATGAAGAGTTAAGATAAAATATTAAGATAAGCTATAGAAAAGAACGTTGCTGCGTAGAAAGTCTGAACCGACAAATTAGAGCATGAAAGAAAGAGTTTGAAAATTTTCATCTTAAACTTAGTCCAAATCATGCACATAGGTTTCTACGGAGTATTAAATATGATCGATAAGGTCTACCCACTTGTCACGAAAAGGATGAACTGCCACAGGGTTTACACACAAGAGCAATAAATTAGTTCTTTTTATTAGTCCCATATTATATGATAATTAACCTTCGTACATATGAAGTATTTTTTTACTTACCGTAAATCTTTCGTTGGCATCTCCTTTCTCGATTTTTGACGTAGATGCAACACACAGCACCAATCATAGATTTAACTAATAAACTTAACTTTATCATTAACTAATACGTCTTAGATAAATGAACATTCCATATCACAAAGGGAAATAAAAAAACTTGATATATGATCTATTCCACACATTTTATTGGTAGGAAATTAACTAAAACCTCTTAAATTTATTCTTCATTTAATTATCTTCACGGCACCTCTTGTTGCTTGCTTGCTAGCTCTTGTTCTTCCCACTTATGCTTCTTTTCTTTGAACATCGTTTTCTCCAAATTTAGCTTCTTCCATTCATTTTTGAGGTCCTCTTGTGCTTGTAAAACTATTGCGTTCTCTTCTCTATCTCTTTCTTCATCTTGGTTAGCCTATCGGCCAGCGTTTTGTTCTTGGTCACAAGCATCTTGCTTGAGTTCTCTAGTTTCTAGCTTTTTGTTTCGTTCGTACTGATCGTCATGCCATGCTTCTAGTTCTTTATTTTTCGACCCCAGTCTTTTTCAATTGTTTAATGATATTTCTTTCTTGTTGTAACACAATTTGTTCACCTTTCATCACCTCATTTTTCTTTAATATTTTATCGAAAGCTTTGGCGGAGTTCATCCTTATCAGTGATCCTCCTGTGTTGGGTACTTGGGTTAACTGAACCTTTTCGCTGTTGTAAGCCTTATTTTTGTTCTCCTCGGTGACAGCAATAGTGTCGATCTCTTCCAGGAATACTTCCGCTTGTGATGCTTTTGCTAAATATAAGAGATCTAAAGCTTGTGTGTATCTTGCTCCCACCACGAGATGTTTGTCTGTTTCTTCGTATGATCCTATTGTATTCGGCTTGGTTATTCCCTGGGAGAATACTTGTTGCGTTTTGATAGGTAGCAGAAAGGTGGATATTCCAGCTCTTTCTCACGTATGTCTTCCAAGTGAAGAATAGCTTTTCTGGCAGCAACTTGGTGAGACTCCTCTTCATCATCTTCAAAAGCGTTGAAGCGGTAGATTAAATCTTCCTCCTGGTTTTTTGATTTTATGGCGAGTATGGTGTACCATGGGTAGTTATATTATAGTCTCGTACGTACTCGCTGTCGTACATCAGCTCTTCAGTGTAGCCCTAGGACGTGTTTAATTGATTACATCTATTTATGGGGGGACTGACTGGCGTCACCTACATCTCCCTAGCCTACCTCAGATGAATGCTGTTGGGTTGCCCGCTGCCACCAGTGGATTAACCTCCCCCGAGCCCGTCGGGCCCCAATGTGTAGCCGCCAGATCAAGCTCCCCACTGAAGAGAGGTGGAGAGAGGGAATTGATCTTTCGATAATTAGAATGAGGAGTACAGGATACAATATATAGCTTGATAGAGGGGACGGGCTAGGCGTAGATTAGGCAGGCCATTAATGACAGTTAATGCACGCGTAATCAGAGGGATTACGCGTAGCATATTCTACGACATATTCTAACACTTCCCCGCAGTCCGAACAACGGAAGCCGTCGTTTGGACTGGTACAAGAAAGAAACAAGAAACAAGTACTAGCACTCCCCCGCAGTCGGAACGGCAGCAGCACGGACGTTCAGGCTGAACCGGAACTCGGTGAAGACCGAAGTAGGCAGTCCCTTGGTGAAGATGTCCGCGTACTGCGAAGTCGTCGGGACATGGAGAACGCGAACCTGGCCGAGAGCCACCCGCTCTCGGACGAAATGCAGGTCGATCTCAACGTGCTTGGTGCGCTGGTGCTGCACTGGGTTGCTGGAGAGGTAGACCGCGCTGACGTTGTCGCAATAGACGACGGTGGCTCGGCGAAGGGGACTCTGAAGTTCCTGGAGAAGGGCCTTGTTGCAAAAGGAAGATGAGCGGGGGGTGTTTCGTCCAAGCTTGTTGATCTTTGAAAGATGTGGCCTTGTCATGTTTTGCCAATCACGGATGGCAATTAAATAATAGACTTTGTAATGCTTAATCATTTTTATCTTCGCATTGTGTCAGTCCTCTTTTGTTGAGGATCTTTTAGGTGTTGGTACTGTAATGTCCATTTGTTGAGGACTGTGTGACTTTTGTTTGCCGTATACATCTTCGGATGTAGAGGCTGGATTAATTTCCATTATCAAAAAAAGAATAAGCATATAGTTAGGTAAAGGTTGAGATAAATTAATGAATAGTTAAGAAAAAAATTTAAGAAATACTTTTAAAGCACGGTTATCCCATAAGGTTAATTAAAAGGTCAACTAGTTACGTTTCTAAAGTCAGCGTTCTGATATCAATTCTGTCACGACCCTTGGTATTTCTACTGAATCACTATGATTGTATATATATTAGTACCAAAAGATTATAGCTAGTACATCACATTAGACAGTTAAGTTGGATATCATCGCAGCATGAATTAACTAACAAAGTACCAAGTTTAAATACCATCCAATTTACATAGATAATATGGTCCAGTACTAAATAATAAATAAAGACAATAAATCATAGTAGCAACAGAAGATAATGACGATATCTAGTCGACCAACTCGGAATACGCAGCTAATAGTTCTCGTCACCTTGGAAAACATCCTCTTAATCCCAAACTAGACTTAAATTTTCTGCTAAATCAAATTATTCGTGATTGATATAATGATTAGATGGCCTCCTAGCAAGCAATCATTAATATGAATACAAAATGATGGGTTGGTTGTTTTTCTAAAATAAAACCTGCTTTCTCAATTTGTTGTGATAGCTAGCATTATTATTAGTTGAACACGAGGTAAACACCCCTCTTATGACACGAGCTTAGGCAAAGGAGGGCTAAATGGCTCAACAGGCACTTCTTGACTCTAACAACGTGAGCTAAATAGCCAAAGAACCATTAATCGGCTCAACAGGGACTCCCTACCTACGCTATCCTAGCAAGTTTATTTATTAACTATGGCGAGACTACCATGTGAAACTTTCCTCCCGTCTCTTACCGTGAACATGGCTATCACGATAGTTTTAACTCTGCAGAGTGTGTAGACGTTTCCCACATGCCTTGTATCATCTCAAAGAGAAAAACAATACAAAACTGTTCACTTGCTACGTCTAGCACTTCATGCACCCTATCTTTTGGTTTTACGACTCACCCCATACACTTTGATTACATTCGACCATACCATGGTAACATACCGGAAAATGTTAGTCCTCGTTGAAGCCATTGGGATCGGTGATAGCTAGTCATGTCTTCATCAGCCTACAAGTACACGGCTACATAGGTCTCACAAGCTAGTAAGTTTGGGCCAGAAGGCACAAGTGGCTGTACTGTTTAGTTCGGGCCGTTAGTCACAAGTGTAGGGTCATTAGTTTAAGAGACTCTCAAACTAGCCACAAACCCAAATCCCACCTCTTATAGGTCTTCACAATTCAACACACACCATGTTGATTTTAATTTATTAATTATAAATCGGCAACATATTCAGTGCAAAAGAGTATTCAGTGCACAAATGCAAACATCAATCCTCGGCCCTTGGATCTCATCCCAACGGCCCAGCCCCAACCCGCTCCCCCTGATTGATCTCATCCCAAATGCAAGAGATATATGCAACTTATAAATCAACACTACCAAGCCAAAGCTCCATGATGGACAATTAATTTATTATGTGTCCCCTCTGACCCCGGCTCGAGCTTCTTAAGCTCGAGCTCAGGCTTACGAAGCTCGAAGCCAGCGACCCTACGCGCTGCGTAGAGGCAACGTTGAGCCAACATGACTTCGATACCAAGGCACGTATCAATGCAAGATACTCTGAAGGATCTGTCACTGAAAAGCCGTGGGGCCCATCATCATGTGCAGATAGCCTCTCACTATTACCCGGCAGACTACACAAAGGATCCCACATAACAGAGACTATGCAGCCATTGGCTAACAAAGATCCGCATGCCCCAATAACCCGCCAGGAGATCCACAGCGTGCAAATGGCTCGCATATAAAAGGGGCCAAGAAACAAAGAGATAGAGATCATCCAACAAGTGTAGAACAAGCTCCTCCTACCTTTTTGACGTCAACACCAACCCAAAAGAATAGCTAAGCATCTACTCCGGTCTCTAGAATATGCTAAGGAAATTAATAACACGACTACCAATGGTAGGCAATTCAGAGTCCACGTAACTGATATGGTGGGCAATTCAACACCTACTCTAACATGCTGGTTCATTAGATAAAAAGATGGACATGTTCATTGTAAAAACATTGAAAAATATAAATATGTTGAAAATATAAAAGAATAGTTTATGTGTGTTGCAAATAAATGTAGGAGACAAAAATACGTAATAAACAAGGGCAAGAAAAAAATAATAACAAATTCACATGTGCATCTCTGAAACAAACTTCTTACAAATATGTGAGTTGCAATACAAAATGGAATGAGTATTTATGCTATTTTTTTAACCGTAATCGGTGCATATCACGAGTAGATCTGAGCCGGCACCGGTAGTAAAAGCACGTGTGGTCAAAAAATAGGACCACACATAGCGCGCGGAAATGCAAAAAAAGATTGTGTATTCTCTTTCCTACGGTCCCTATGGATAAACCTTAGATCTTCTACTCAACACCATCCCTCCATCCTCCTGATCACCGGTCCCCTGCTCCTTCATCCCCATCTCCTCCGCCATCACCAGTGGCAGATCTATGATTTTTTTTAACCTAGACAAATTAATAAATATAACTTAACAAAATCAAAATATTTAACTTATTAGGAAATTTTCTATTTTAGTAATGACTTATTACCGAAATCTCTAATTTATTTGATTACAAGTTTACTAATGAGGTCTAATTCGACATAATGTTGATGGATAAGTTTTGATAATACAATGTAATGTGATAGAAGGATTTGATGATACATAAAGCCTCTATTTATACTCTTATTATACCGTTGTGTTGTCGCCATGTGTCACAATCCAAACCATATAAAACTAAATCTAGAATCATCTACGAAAAATCAATACTTTTATGTTTGCAAAAATATCTAGGAAGGATCGTTGTATATTATCTTATTCCTATTTTTTTACTTATTGATCAAAAATAATACTACACAATAAATATTTATTTTCTATATATTTATATATTTCATAGGGTAAATTACATCAATACTATTATAAAATTTTCACTTTCCAAAAATTTCACTCTTCTGTCAATGACATATGGGTCCAGAGCACACATTTTATTGTTGCATGGGGTGGAATTTTTTACGAATCAACAACTTTATAATGGCATGTGTATAATTTTCCTATTTCATATGATGCATTTCTATGTAATATAACTTATAAAAAATATATTTTTAGAATATTCTAACAAAAGTATGAATATCGACTTTCAATACAGATTGCACCTAGTTTTTGAACTACATGTCATTATGTCATTGTTTTATTTGGATTAAATCATACAATATTGATGTGGTGACGTCTTGCACCGCTTCATCTCGGGGCAGGTCCGGATTAAGGCTTGCCCCCACCTGACCCGGACCTGGTTCTGTATATTATGTTACTCGTGAGCCTAGCCCAACCCATTAATCGTATTGATGCATGTATTACTATCACGCCATTACTTTATTTGTGTATGTGGTTGTATTTTCATGTAGCTAAATGACTGGATTTGTGTATTTGATGGTATTTTTATATGTCTAATTGCCTTTGGTTGGGATGACGTTATGTGAATCTTCTCTGCCCCAGCTTGGGTCGGGGCACCGCCAGTGCATCGGTGGGCTAGGACGGGTCAAGTTTTTGTACATCCGGGGACCAGGTCGGGTCGGGGTAGGGCGGATGTTGAGAACGGGTGGGACAGGTCGGGTCAAGTCGATGCTTGACATAATCTCGCCCCGCCTCATTAAGAACTCTAAACATAAGGTGTGGCAAAATTAGGCAAAGCTAACCTCCAACCAAACAACTCGATCTGCGAATACAATGATTATCCAGTCGATCATATAATTACTTTCTTATAATTTCACCATTAGTTTTGTTACTTATTTTCAAGGCTTGTAATTTAGCAGCTATGAAATTGCCATTATGGGAATTAGCAAA
Organism: Raddia distichophylla; assembly: GCA_005191435.1. Classification (NCBI taxonomy): domain Eukaryota; kingdom Viridiplantae; phylum Streptophyta; class Magnoliopsida; order Poales; family Poaceae; genus Raddia; species Raddia distichophylla. The sequence goes on from SPJY01014491.1 coordinate 84,414, forward strand.
CAGGAGGATGGACATGTGTATCTGTAATGTGTGGCTCGATAATATTTCAGACCATATTTATATTTTGGTTGCGGGTGATGTTAACTAGTCGATTTAGGTGTTGTGCCTGTTTCTTAAAAAACTTCGCCACCATAGTTGTTGCTCAAACTAGACCTATGCACTGACCGTGTCGAGCTTGAAAAAGCTCACTCCCACTGGACTAGGCCCAAGCCCATCTCAACCCAACCAATCAGGTTTAAAAATTTAAGCCAAGTCCAGCCCAACTACAATTTAGACGATGTTTGTTTTAGCGTTGAATAAAGTTGTTTTACTGTGGCAAAAATTGAGAGTCCTCAAAAAGAGCTCTGATAATTCAAAAAAATAATAAAAAAATAGTTTTATAATCTTGAGAAGAACTACAAATTACTATAGCATGTAGGCTATATAAAAATAACAAAATTTGATATAATAAAATTCAACTTAACTTTAAGCTCAAACAAACACGACCTTAATTTGTGTTTTCGTTGGGCCTAGGCTCGGCCGGCCTGACAAACGGACAGGTCGGGCGCAGGACCGGGCTGGCTAGGTCTTGCTGGTCCCATGTCCGATGTCTTTCTTTGCCTCGCATATTGCTGATGCCTCCTCCACGACGCCGCCAGGCCGCCGCCTCTGTCCGCCTCGCTCGCTTGTTGCCTCCTCGTTGGCATCGCCTCGTCGCTGTGCGTTGCCTCGCCTCTGGTATTGCTGCCTCACCTCCTCTAGATCCCAGATCTAGTGCCGCCTCTCTTTCTCTCTCGTTTGGTTTTCCACTTGTCGTGTGATCTTGGATTTGATCCGAATTTGACGGAATAGTTTGTGTGTTTTTTCAATAAATAAATTTTTTTATTTTAATGATGAATCCTAAATCCCCTGAACATTCACGAGAGCCCAGACAGCTGCCCACTGCCCTGGCGGTGGATCCGCCACGGGCCATCACCCTCCCCAAGAATCCGGCCATCACTCTCCCCAAGAACCCTAGCCGCCGCAGCCTCCTCTCCTCGGCTCATGAGTCATGGCTAGGCCTCCCAAGCTCCCTTGGCGACAGTGACGTGATCGGGCCGTGCAGCACGGCAACGGCAACGGCGACGGCGACGCGAGGGGCAGCGCTGCAGTGGTGGTGGCGGCGAGGCGACGACGAGCAGGAGCAACGACTCCGATGCTCCCTTTCCACGATCCCCCACGTAGCGCCGCCCACCTTCCTCCCATGGGAGCTCCCCTCTTGGGAACGACGACAGTGCGACACGCTGATTGGGTAGAGTGTGCTGCTACGGGAGAACTGGAGAAGGCGGCGGCTGTCCGGCTGCAGTGCGGAGTGCACATCCGGTTCGTCTAGCTTGTGCTCGTGATCGGTGGCTAATCGATGGTCAAGTTTGCTATCTTTTGTCACTTCGATGGTTTGATGGATGAAAGAAACTGCTTTTAGTGGTCAATGAAGTGGTAACTAATTGGTTAATTTTGACTTTTATTTTCTTCATGGTGCGCCTTTTTTTACGATTCGAAATAGTGTTGGCTGTAGCTTCAACCAGCACAAATATTGCTTGGTGTCTATGAAGCTCTTTCATATGGACTTTCACTTTTTTAGGTAAAACCTGATGGTGCCCAATATTACTTGGTGTCTATGAAGATCGCGAAGAACGGAAGGAACATACATACATACATACATATATATTGGGCACTGGCTATATTTTAGTAAGACGAACAAGATCAACGGTTCCGATCAGTTGTTAGGCATCTCGGATTTCAAAAATACGTTGGGAGTACGGAGAGATCCGTACTCTGGGATGTACGCTAGCCTTTCTCTCTCTCTCTCTCTCTCTATTTATATATACAGTAAAAATACTTGAGACTCCATGGAGCCTGTGCTCCGTGCATTTTTTGTAAACAATTAATAACGTAGTTATTGCATTCACACCTTTGTATGACAAATAATAGTGTTGTCGTGCATGTAATTACTTTGTGTGTACGAATCTTGATGAAATCCAACGGCAACAAGGAATGGAGCACTGACTCTATGAAATTCCATTCCGTTTTCCTACACACACGCACACACACAGATATATATATATATAGGTTTTTTTTGTTAATTTGTACAAGTGTGATAGGAAATTAAGACGCTCAACAAACTTTATGCAGGTCAGCGTTTTGCAAACATCATTGCTATGATCCTTTCTGCAAACAATTTGTGATAGTATATGCATGGCTTGTACCGTCAGTCACATACTATTATACTATCAATGTTAATAACAAGTAGAAGGCAAGTCTAACTAAGAAAATTAATAAAAACCCGGATAAGTTAAAATGTACTGTTTTCTCAAGACCAACATATATAGGGATCGTCAATCCGTGTTCTTTGCTTGCTCGACAATTGAAAAATTAATGTCTAGGCCACACAAACAATTAGTAAAAACCAACGTGATTTAATTTAGGATAATGTTTCATAGATTCAACTGTGCAGAAAAATATTTTAATTCATGCATAACTAAAGGAGGAACAACCATATATATGACCCTTTTTTTTCAAAAAAACTAAACCCTAACTTTACATTGAAATAGTGAAATTTGTGATAGTTCATTTTTGCTGACGTACATATCGAAGCATTTTTCAAAAACACTTTAGTAATAAGGAGCTTTTCCTTTTATATTACACATAGCATATCGGGAATGTTTATTGTATTTGGTATGAACATGGTGCACACCGATTCTTTCCACACCTACTGGAGCAATGTCTATATATACACGTGTATTGCAATTAATGGGATCAAACAAACAAAAACTATCGATGTAAGCATCGTGAAAAAGCGGATAGGATTATAGAGCCACCGGTTCAAAACATTGGAAGGGTTGGGTGGTTGATCCCAACCGTAATACTCTAAATGGTTAGTCAACCCATAACAATTGAAGCCAGCTTCCCTCCAATAAATTATAAATTAGTGATGTACAACGGTCTACAATTCTACATCTATTGTCTCCAAACCGATCTATAATATTTGCCATGTAGAATGTATTACCATATAGAGAAGAGAGAGGGTACTATGCATACAAATTTAGGTCAACGACAATGGAAGAGTGGACTCTATGCAAGAACCAAAAAATTTTGTATGTGACGAAGCTGTCTATATAAACGTGCATCAAAGACAACAACTGTCACTGCAACTGTAATGCCCAAAGAGTGAGCAGGCAATTAACTTCTTTTGTTTCGTTGGGCTTTTGTTTGAATGGATCCCGGCCGCTCAAGTTTGTAGCTGGCTCAATACATTGGAGCAAAATCTATCTACCGTTGAATCTGCTTACATAGCATAGTATTGAACCTACCTTGGTTTCAATACATTAGATATGCTCTAAGTTATGTTTAATCTCTTTGATCGTCATTCTGACTGTTACCACTGTGTTAATGCATAATCATTAGTGACACAACCAACTTATTATTTCTCAAAAGTAAACAAGAAAGTGAATATATAATGAGTTAATCCTAGCGAGGACAGACTCTATTCTGCCCTATATGTGCGTTCTCAGATCTTTTTTCCCCTTCCCCCCTCTTTTGACTGAATTTGATCCTTGTTAACAACATGTGGGGCCTTGGTTGGCTTATAACAAATACACCACCATTGTATTTACAAGCATACGAAACAATTTAATGAGGGTTTATGCTTAAAATTTTCTCGCATAAAAGTTTAATGAGGGAAATAACCCTCTACATGTAGATCAGATGACAGCCACGCATTTCAAGCTTAACATCTTTCGCATAGCTAAATAGAATCAGCTGGTATTATTTAATTGATTGTAGTCATGTGACCTATTGCCTTAATTAGAGTCTATAACTCTTGGGCTTTGTAAAAAGTGTTGAGCAAGCAAAACATAGGGCGTAAAAAATTTCTAATCTTTTCAGAAACTACCTATATAGATTTGAATGACATGTTTCTATATTCATGGTTTTCAATATATAGATCAATTAACTAATATAACGTCTATATAATATATAGTCTGACTGGACTTCATAATGACCGACAAAATTTTGCTACTCATGCACGTAGTTTAATAGATTATAGGAAGCTATGAGTCATACGATTTAAAGTCAACCAATAATCAATGAATTTATACTAAAAAAAGGTGAACTGCACCTATTTTTCTTAATTAGCTACCCAGAAGATGCTACAAATCTGACATGCTCTAAATATGAATGAACGTACTATACATGCAAAACAATCAAATGAAGCATGCCATTTTATCATAAAAATTGCATGCTTTTCATTCTCTCCTGCTCAAAGAATAGGGCCAGAACTCCTGTCAATTATTAAAAAAAGCCTTTCCTAGACGGAAGGAAATATATATTGTTGGTGAGAATATGAGTACTGTTATAATTGATTGATTATCATGTAATTTCTATGATTTATTTATGATTGGATCAAAGAGAATTTAAAAACGAATAACTTTTGGGTAACTAACGCTCAAGGGCATATTTTGCGATTCATCTTCGAGTCTGGCATCTTACTGTTTTCAACCATGATTGCTGATGTAGTGGAATTTTCCTAGAAGTACTAATTGAAACAGGACTTCTGACAATATGCTTAGCGCCTTCAGTATGTAAAATAAGCTTAGTGATCGATCTCATAAATTAAGTATGCAAAATAAATTAAGAAAAGCAGACTTGCATCAATTAATACCGAGTAAAAGTACTATATGGACAAGAGTGCCTAATTAGTACATAAAATTAAGAGGACAAAGTGTAAGAAATGCCATTAACATGATATACTAATAGATATTAATATATGAAATACTGTTCTAAAAAGGAGCTAATCGTTTTCTTAAAAATATATAATACCTAGCTGTAATGTATTGTAAAACGATCTTTATTGGATTTGACGAATTAAGTCTAGATTTTAATTTTATTGGGAAATACAATTATTTTTATTATTTTTCACATTAATATGCGGATATAGTGGTTAGAATGTAAAGAAAAAAAGCAAGTTTAACTCCACCCAAACAGAGAGGTTATAATTTCACAATGTATTGTACAACATGAATCTTAGAATTAAGGAGAGTGTTTTGATGAAAAATCAAATACTTTATTAGTAAGTAAATAGTTCAATAATGATGCGTTGCATTATTTTAAAAAAAAAGGCCGCAGGGACTAGCCATAGACATTTTTTTTATAGAGACTAGCCATAGACATATTACTCAAAAGAATATGCACAAGCCGGCAAGAACCATAGGAAAGAAAAAGAAAAAATAATACGAAAGAACAAGTGACAACAAATTGATCAGCTTGCAACATACAAAGCCAAGAGCATTGAGTGTATTCTTGTTCTACACCACGGAAATTGCACTATGCATATCCAAGGATGTCTACAGTACTTCATGCTTCAAGTCATATACCACAATCATGCATGACACATATATATCTAGAAAAGCCTAGATATATCATAACTAGTTGATCATCATTTGCAAGTGTAGCGCAGGCACTACGCTGATGCTCATACAAATGTTAAATCTCCATGCATTCAATATATGATCTGCTAAACTAAAGCTCAAATTTGGACTGGGATGAATTCATTGATCTTGCATATTTTTTATTTCTAGCTTACAATAATGAACTTATACATGATGTCAATTAATAACGTACCTAACTAAACTCATAAAATTTTAGAGTCTCTCTCCATATTAATTATGTATCTTCATCTAAACCTTGTGACATTTCTGCAACCATGCATGCATTTAACTAGATAGCCTTACCTCTCGCATAAAATCAGGGACCGGGAAACCAAACAGACCAGTGAAATCTGAGGAGAAAATATGGCAGTACTGTACCAATCATCCGCATCAATGCAATTTGGCAAGACCCGCTAGCCGCACTGTTCGTATGCACAGTTAAGCATGCATGTACCACCTGCCCATCTCCTCGATCGTTTGCTTGCCCTTCTCGATCCGCCCCCTATATACACGCCGGCTGGATATCAAGTACTGCCATGCAGAGTAGTCCATGTACACCGGACGGGGCAAGGCACGGAACTATTCGCCAACTTGTTGACGACGACGTACCCCTCTAAACGAGGCGGCGCCCATGAATGTAGACGATGATCGATGATCGACGACGGCGACGGCGACGTACGCGCGCGCGGAGGCGAACAGCAGCTCAGAATCAGATATGCGCAGGCCGCGCCAATGGGGATCGAGCAGCAAGTGAGCAACAGTGGCGAGTGGCAGCCTGGGCCGGCTTCCGTGCAAGGCGCACAGTGCGTGCGCACGCGCCGGCGGCAGGCGGCGCAGCACAAAGCTCGGCGTGGCCAGAGAGGGAAAGATCAAAGAACGGGGGAGAGAGTCAGAAGCCCAAGCGATTTGTACGTAGCTGGGAGCTAGCTGCCTGGGGATTGGACTTGACATGCTGATGCTGCACATGACGCGCGCAGGTGTCCGCAGCGCGAGATCTGCCACCAACAAGAGCTACAGGAGCAAGCAAGGGGGAGTGATTGCTAGATGCATTGCACCTCAGCTGATGCAGGTACCACCAGTCACGTACCACTCTCAGTCTCTCTCCCTCTCTCTCTGTTTCTCACTGATCACTCTCTCTCTCTAGACTTTGAGGGCACAGTACGTACTATATACTACACCCCATCAACATGAGCAGTGAAAAGTAGTAAGGCAGGAACAAGGCGATGACATTCACTTCACTAATTGCTTCCAGCAGGGGTAAACTTAGCACAAAAATTAAGCCGGAGAAAGCTAGGTAGAAACAAGGAGAGCAAATAACAATGTAGCACGATCGGGTAGAGTCTGGACTACTCTGGACTGGAGCAGCTAGCCGCGTAGAGAATGATAAACCATGCATGCATGTACGAGCAATTAATCAGAAAACCTACATAAAATATGCTCAATCCGGCATACCAAATGGGTACGTACTAGTCCTCGATCAGCAGGCGGCGCCGGCGGGTGGCGGAGGCGGCGGCGGCGCCGGAGGCTGCGGCGGGTGCGGGTTGCCGCCGCCGCCGCCGCCGCTGGTGTCGGCCGGCTGCGGCTTCTTGCGCTTCTTCTTCTCGTAGCTGACGCCGCGCGCGCGTGCCTGGTGCTCGCGGACCTCGCGGAGGTAGAGGCGGACGGCGCGGGCGGCGAAGGGGTTGGACTCCGGCCGGCCGCCGTTCTCCTCGAAGGCGGCGCGGAGGCGACCGACGAGGGCGTCGAGGCTGCCCCAGGCCTGGCGCAGCGGGCAGGGGCAGGGCGCCGGCGGGTTGGGGTGGCCGAAGAAGGGGCACGCCGCCGTGTGCACCTTCGTCTTCCCGAACTGGTCCAGGTACCGCAGGAACTCCAGCACGTGCGCGCCGCTGCACTGCGCCAGCGACAGCGGCGGCCGGTGGTTCCGCAGGTACTGCCCGAACGTGTTCCAGTCCCGCCGCTTCTGCGCCTCGTACCGGCTCGGCGACTGCGGCGTCCCTCCGCCGCCCGCCGACGAAGACGGCCCGCCGCCGCCGCCGCTCGATCCTCCAGCGCCGCCGCCGTCTCCGCCGCCGCCGCCGCCGCTCGCCGGCGGCGGACTCTCGGGGTTTGGCGACAGGTCCATTAATCTGACACCCAAGAAACACAATCTCCCTCTTTTCATTTTCGGCTCGAGCGATGAAGCCGATGACGACATCACGACACATGCAAACTCAATTAGGGCGCGTGGAGAGACAGAGAGATCTAGTCGGGACTCGGGACTGCTGGTGCTCTGCTCTCAGAGCCTCCCTTCCTCGTTTGTGTAGATGCTGTGCGAAAGTGAGAGATATATATATCCCCACAAGAAACAGCGCATTTATGCATATGCACACATGTGGGGGACGACGGCCGGATTCTTTTTTTTACCGCGGGGCATATGTATCATCACTTCATCCAGTCGTTGCACGTCTATACCTTTTGCGGCGATGGCGGCCGATCTCTTCCGCGGCGGCGGCGGCGGCGGCGGTGGCGGCGGCGGGGGAGACGCCACCGGCGGCGGGTGAAGAAGCTGGCCTTATTAGAATCTGCAGCGGAAGGCGTGGACGGATGTACAGGAGTAAGACCGAGGAAAAGGGCATGTGCTTCTTTTGCCACCTACCCTTGCTCAGTAGGAGTGGTGGTCGCGGCTGCTTTTACTTCTCTCCGTCATAAAGCCCAGTAATCTGAGCTGCTGATGCGCTTGCAGCCGCAGCCGCAGCCTCAGCTCCAGCTCCAGCTGGAGGGGAGGAGGATGGTGCAGCACCTGCGAGCGAGGGATTGCGTTTGCATGCCAGCCGCTGCTATTTTTAGGAGGGAGTGAGCGCAGGGGGCGGTGGATGGATTGTTTGGCCTAAAAAGGGGAGATCCGTGAAGTGAGTGAGAGATGGAACAGAGAGGAAGAAGAAGCAGTAAGAGAGAGAAGCTACAGGTGGGTGTGTGGAGGGCACTGTTAGGGCTTTTTGGTGAAAGGGAGGAAAGGGACACTGCGAGGTGAGAGGTGACATGACTAAAGGTAAGGGAGGAAAAACTATTATTTTTTGCTCCTTTTCCTCACTTTGCTCTCAGTGGTGGAGCTGGGTGAGGCGCACCGATGATCAGCGCTCTCCCCTCCCCCGTTTGTACAGCCCAGGGGGGAGCGGAGGAGGCGAGCTCATCGGCGGCCGTCGGCGGCGGCGCGGACGGCGGGGATCGGCCGGCGGAAGATTCCAAGGCGCGCCCCATCATGCACCGCACAGGACGCATCTGAGGCGTCCAGCATCCGATGGACGACCCGTAAAGAGGTGGGGCCGGCCGCTGTCCGTACGAACGGCGACGGCCCGGGCCCACCGCGCAGGAGCACAACCCCCTCGGAGGCCGTAATGAATGCACGCAGCGGCTTGCTTGTCCATGCATGCTGTGCTGTGGAGGCGACAAATATAAAACTCTGATATCAGTGTACTCAGGTATGAAATGTTGAATCTTATTGCGTGTGTGCGCGCGCGCATATAAAACCGACGCTCCGCGCGCGGGGTTGCATATGCCCACGGTCCAGCCTTAGATACACGCACGTGAGTGATCCGTGGACCTGGATATTCGTCCGGAGCACAGGAATTGTATCAAGATGTTTAATTTTAGAAATCAGTTCAAACTAAGATGTATAATATATATATTTGTTAGTCAGATGAGCGCCACCTAGCTTATTATAAAAAACACACTTATTTGCTGCATTTCTTTTTTTTTTTTTGTCTTAAAGTGACGTTTTCAAATACCTCTAATACATCTGACAAAAGATGTGTTTGTTTCTTCTAAATCACACTCGTTCCTTCACTGCATATTTATATATATAGATATATATATTTCACAACGCAACACCACACGAACTCAAGCTGACCTTTACAGGTATGATTCATGTACTTTTTTGAGCAATTAATGTGCATGGAAAGAAAAATGTATGCGGATACATATGGAACTACGCCATATCAAATAGTTTAGCTCCCTATAAATACTCTATAAAAAGATTCCCTCTGTATATTACTACCATCTCTAACAACACTACATAGATTTCACTTAAATATAAACCATGAAAGAACCCTATTTTAAGAATGGGGAGAGATAACATTTAAAATATATATCGCTATCGAAATTCTGCTATAGCGACACATGATCACAAATAGAGATCCTAAGTAAATAAAGACTCAAGATGCTTTTTATAGCAGCAATTTGTTACTAGATATACACCTTTCGTACATGATATAACAGAATATTTTTTGATTAGGTATATGGAATATTACTCGAGTGGTTGTACGACCAACAGTGGCTTTGTGCTCATGCATTTCCTGATTTAGTTTTTGCCAACTGTGGTTGTACGACCAACATAGATTTCCTTTTTTTTGCTTATTTTTTAATATGTGTAATGCATAAACTTTAGCTAGCTCTCGTTCCTAGAAACTTGTATATTTCTTTGGTAGAATATCAATGATACATTTACAATTGTAATAATAGAAAATATTGGTCATGCATGTTTAATTAATGCGATTAGCATATATATCAAGGCGCAACAAAAATACGTAAAAATAATTTACTTGGCTTAGTTTAAAATGGATTATAAGATATAATAGATTTGGGTTAGGACAACCGGCAATGTGTGAAATGGTTTATCAAAATAGAAGATCATAACCAACAATTTTAAATTAATATGTCTCATGGAATTATATCTATAATATATTGTAATAAAAATAGACAACATGTGACAATATATCGCCAACTAAGAGGAAAAAATATGTATTTGCAAGGCAAAAAATTATTTGGATTTAGGTGGGAGCTTTTTGTGAAAAGGTCTATTGTGTCATTAGTCAAAGAATTTTCGTAATAATTTGTGAGATGTTTTTTGAATTTTATAAGTATTTTTTGCTTCTATAAGAACATTTATTACGTGGGAACAGAAAAATACTATTATATGTTATTTTTGTTCTATCTATCATGTCCTGTTGATTCTATGACTCAGTGGCATCTATTTGTGGGACCCATAGTTTTGTCTTATCTCATATGTACCTATAAAGGTTACCTAGGATTTTCCATTTTGGTACCATGGTGTGTGGTTGAAATTAAAACCCCACCATTTGCCTGACATGCACACCGCCTGCAAGAGTTTAGGGTACAATGATTGGGTGGATCAGGGGATTTAGTTAGCAAGTTTTCAGTTGAAAAGTCGTCTTTTTGCTCTATATCTTTTTGAAATATCTTTTACCTTTTCAGTGGATTCCAATGGTGCACAGTTCTCTATCATCTCGCGGGGCCAGCTAGCAGCAGTGCCACTGTTATTGGCTGTACGTAGGCCGCTGTGTCTGTACCTCGCATATATTGGCCCGTGCTGCTAGCCTGCTGCTGCCTCAAGTATATCTTTGGGCATAGATGTAAATTACTAAATTAGTTACCTTTATCTAGGATTCAATTAACCAATCGGAGTAATAAGAAACTTGCTTGTTGTCAGACGTACATCTTATTATCTAGTCATCCCAGACCAAATTAAAAAAAAAAATCATTTCTTCACAAAGAAAAAAATATGGACACAAACGGAAGACGATGATTATAACAAGCTGGCTCATGTTTTTTTTAAACATGGAGCTTTTACATGTGACCTCAACGATGGCTTTAACTTAGCTTTCGGCTGGAATTAAAATCTGCCTGGAATATGGCAAAAGTTTCCACTTGCTAGCTGCCGTGGTTTTTCTTGGTTCGATGCATGCATGCATGCGTGTATGTATATGTTTCACAGTGCAGATTCTTTTTTCGATCTGCTCTCGACCAGAAGTCTGCACGCTGCGTGTGCGTGCGTACGTACGGGGTAAAAGGAGTACGACAGGTCGGCCATCAGTGGCCCGGGGTAGCTGCCCGGGTGTTTAAAGGGATTTAGGGTTTATCATCAAAATTAAAAACTAAATTATATATATTGAAAACACACCCAAACTATTCCATCGAATTTGAATCAAATCCGAAATCACACGATAGGAGAAAAACCAAACGGTATAGTAAGAATATAAATAGAGGCTTATTGTATCATCAATCACGTTACATTGTATTATCAAAACTCCTCCATTACCATTATGTCGAATTAGACCTCATTATTAAACTTATAATGAAATAAATTAGAGATTTCTGTAATAAGTCATTACTAAAATAGAAAAATATTAATAAGTTAAATATTTTAATTTTGTTAGGTTATATTTATTAGTTTCCCTAGGCTATAAAAAATCATAAATCCACCACTATCGGCCATGATTATCAATTATCTGTAATAATCAGTACATCGCATGCTCTGTGTACTCAGTTTTGAAGCTCTCTCTTCCATATCAAATGCAAAAAGGCCAACCTTTTTATTATTTACCAATGCAACGGCGCCTGCTTGTTACAGTTCTACCTTTTGCGCACGCAGTACGTAGTACGATGGGAATAACACTAAATCGTATGTAAGAAATTTTCAGAGATAAGACTATACGTGTATGTGCCAGCTGATCGATCGAGCTGAGCCAATATAGTAAAATGAGAGTACAATTACCTGCTGATCATCTAGCTGGCACGTTTCAAGAATCAAGATCGATCATCGGATCGAAACTGCGTAAAAGGAGTGAGCATGCTATCTTTGGTTTCCGCCTCGGCCGCATGCCGTACGTATGTGATTTGGCAGCTGTACTCGGCGCTTCTTTGATTCACAGGATCTTGAGAATTAAAACGTGGGGATAGAAAGGTTGTAGGGTTATGCGTGATCCAAATTTTAATGAATTTACTTGTTGTAGTGCTGGATTGTACCACAAAAAATTATCTTTAGAACATAGAATATCATTTTAAAATTCATTCATGTTCTTTGAAATCTAGTTAGCAACAAATGCATGTTGTGCATTTTAGCAGAGAACATAATACATAAAATTTTTTGTAGAAGGTTAGGCATCACACCAAATTTTCGTTAGATAATTAATGAAGGTACAACTCTTGTTGCCTCTACATCGATCATGCAACCAGAAGAGGCGTGTCAGGCTATGAAAAGACATGAGGAGGCCAATTCTGCTAGGTGGAAATTTTAATATTATTCGTCATTTTGACTTCATGAAGTTATCAAAAAAAAAATAAAAACAATGTAAAGAACCTGTAAACACCAGTTATCAACAGGATTGCTACCATGTAATAAATTTTTTATTCTCTTGTTTCTATTGTCATTGATATTTTTTAGCTATGGAAAAAGTTATTTTTATTTTTTAATATAATAATAATTGAAACGCTGTGCATCTGCTTTTATGAACACATATAAGGAGAAAACAGAACCTTATTTATGCACTTTACCTACACGGATATGCTAGCTAACTTGTGGCGTTAAATAAAACCTAACACAAAGATGATGAATTACTAGACTAGCTAATGGATGTTGAATTCACTTGTGTATGTTTTAATTCCAGCTAACCTTCTACGCAATGATACATAGCCAATAGTAAAAAGAGTGTGGATTATGTGCGTAAGCCGGTTTAACTATCATCAATGGTATAACCTACTCAGTGAACAACAAGAATCATAGGGGGTCAGGCCCATGCTAGCACCCGTATCCATTAGATGCACACAACCATTATAAAATCATAAGTTGAAACTTAGAACAATTGTTACAAATCAAAGGTTAAAAACCAAAAGTGCCAGTGACAAACAAATTATCACGCTAAGACTACCCTAAGAAAACAAAAACAATAATTATTTGCGCTAAGACTAGCCTAAGAAAACAAAAAAAAGAATTATCGGTCTTCCAACTCAGAACAATAAAATACATACCCCTGGCATCCTGACAGTTGTAGCTATAATCACTCTCTTCGTTGAAAACGCCCACGGGGCTTTATTGCATTCATCTATTGTTGACAGGAACACACCGAAGCCCCAATTTACAGAATTTTTCAACACCACTCAAATGGAATTAGCACCGAAGGAAATTATATAGGAAACTTTGGCCTGATGTCTTAACATTTGGAATTAGCACCAAAGGAAAAGCTCTAAAAATGAGCATCAAAGACAAAAAGAAAGCGCAAACATAAACTTCTACAGCACTCAAATCCAATATGGAATTCCTTCAAATTAAAGAGGGCCTATATGGAGTTCCAGCTAATTAAAGAGGGCCTTAATTTTTTGGTACTATACAGCTTGTGTTGTTTTCGTCTTGATCATCAGGCATGCATGCATGGGGGACAGACCCGTACACCGCGAAAAACTCCCGACGTCCAGGACAAAGGCGAAGCGAGGCGTGCATGCATGCATGGACCATGGCTGGCCAGTCAATCTGACAGTTTATTTCTCTCTTTTCTTATCATGCTGCATGCGTATATATGCAGTGCACTGACTGTGAATTTTTGAGAGATGGCGCTGGCTGTGGCGCCTGGGGTCTTATTTAACAAGCTATGCATGACGCTTTGTTGGGAACCTGTCATGTTGTGGGTCCTTTCATCGCCTGGCATTTGTTCATGTCTTGCTTCCCGAATTATTGCATGAGGAATTGTTCGTGCGATTGCCTTTCTAATCTGAAAGATCCAAAGGAAATGCTCATGTGCGTGCTAGCTTGCACAGGCCGGAGAGGGGCTCATGATTCGTGGACAGTGTCACGTGTATCCTTTTTATTAACGAGCATGGTGTCCCCGCTTTTACACGGATATAGATTTTTTACTTAAAATTTATGTTTTTATTATAGCTGATATAAATTTTTTATCTTCATAGTTACCATGGTTGCTTATTTATTTATTGTCTTTTTGTTTTTTTTGAAGAAAGCCGAGATGGCCAATTCATTCAAAACAGAAAGAAGACAGAGTGCAAAGATTACAGAAGGATTTGGTCCTAATATAATCAACAGTGTAGATTTTTTTCTATTCAATTAATGTGGTGGCTCTGTTTAACTCTACCTTAATATAATAATAGCTGGATTGATTAATACAGTGGCTTCAATGGCTTGTATTTTAATTATATCATCATAATAATTGATTGTTATAGTTGATATGAAGTCTTTTTTGGCCCTATAATTGCTATGAACTATTTATTGAAATTTTTATTGCAAAATTTAGTTGTTTATTTTTTTGTTTTGTTGAGACGAACTCCTTTTCTAATTTTATAATTAATATGAACTCAGTTTTATTAGTTTTATGTAATTTATATATCAATGATTTTTCTAGTTTATTTGTTTATATAGACCCATTTTTCTGTCTTTTGATATTTATCCAAATCTATATAATTTTAGTTCAAAATTGTAGGTGATATTGGTACTTTCTTTTAATCTGACACATGCTCTTACTTCTATTATTTTCTATTTCAAAATAATGTGATTTTATTTTTTATTTTTGTTTGCATGGATTAATTATTTCTATTAGTTAGACATAGACTCTTTCTTATTATTTTTTATTTATAAATTTATATAGTTTTTATTTGTAATTGCCATTGATATGGATTATTTCTATTGATCGGACGTAAACTCTTATTTGTTTTACAAATTTATGTTGTTTTATTTTAAATTGTTACTAATATGGGCTCTTTATATTAATTTATCTAACTTACGCTCCTATTTCTGATTTCTTTCTTTTAAATTTATGTAATTTTCATTTGTATTTATAGCCGATATAGACTCTTTGTATTATCTAACATGGACTCTATTATTTCTATTATTTTATTGTATTTTTTATTTATAATTGTAGCCGATATGATCTCTTTCTATCAATCCGACATGGACTCTTATTTCTATTATTCTTTATTGTAATTTTTTTATTTTTTGTTGGAGCTCATATGGATTCTTTCTTTCAATATGGTATGGACTCTTGTTTGTATTTATTTAAATTCATATTTTTTTAGTCTAAGCCACTATAATCTGGCCACACTAAAATGAACGGTGCATATCTTTTCTTTTTCTTGATTTATGTGAGAACTTATATGATTAATGCGGCGGCTTTGTTGGCTCCTGGTTAAATTATATATAATTGGAGCTGATATGAACTCTTTCTTCAATCTTGTAAGGACTTTTATTTTTATTTTTTAATTCTGAATTTATGATATTTTCTTTTGATGTAAGCCATTATAATGTGACTCCACTAAAATCAGTAGTGTAGATCTTTTATTTTTCTTGATTTATGTGAGAATTGTTTTGACTAACGTGGTGGTTCAGTTGACTCCTATTTTAATTATATACTAATAAAATACATAGCCTAGTTAATTAATAAATAAAAGTATTCTATGATTTTTTGTTTGCATGGATTAATTATTTCTATTAGTTAGACATAGACTCTTTCTTATTATTTTTTATTTATAAATTTATATAGTTTTTATTTGTGATTGCCATTGATATGGATTATTTCTATTGATCGGACGTAAACTCTTATTTGTTTTACAAATTTATGTAGTTTTATTTTAAACTGTTACTATTATTGGCTCTTTATATTAATTTATCTAACTTGCGCTCTTATTTCTGATTTCTTTCTTTTAAATTTATGTAATTTTGATTTCTATTCATAGCCGATATAGACTCTTTGTATTATCAAACATGGACTCTATTATTTCTGTTATTTTATTGTATTTTTATTTATAATTGTAGCAGATATGATCTCTTTCTATCAATCCGAAATGGACTCTTATTTCTATTATTCTTTATTGTAATTTTTTATTTTTTTTGGATTCTTTCCTTCAATCTGGTATGGACTCTTGTTTGTATTACTTTAAATTCCAAATTTTTAATATTTTTCTTTTAGTCTAAGCCGCTATAATCTGGCCACACTAAAATGAACGGTGTATATCTTTTCTTTTTCCTGATTTATGTGAAAACTTATCTGATTAATGCGGTGGCTTTGTTGGCTCCTGTTTTAATTATATATAACTGGAGCTGATATGAACTCTTTCTTCAATCTTATAAGGACTTTTTTCTATTTTTAAATTTTGAATTTCTGATATTTTGTTTTAATGTAAGCCTAATCAATGTGGCTCCACTAAAATCAGTGGTGTAGATCTTTTATTTTCTTGATTTATGTGAGAATTTCTTTGATTAACATGGTGGTTTAGTTGACTCTTGTTTTCATTATATACTAATAAAATACATAGCGTAGTTAATTAATAACTAAAAGTCTTCTTTGATTAATTAATGCATCCAGAGAGTTGATTAATTAGACTACTCGTAGGATGAAAATTGCAACCCCCCTCCCACCAAGTTCCTGAAAAGACGATATTTTAGGCACATACGAAATTTAAAGTTTTAAATTTTATCTATAATTTTATTTTTATTTTTCTGCATTGGACACAAGAAAATTATACATTTAGATTCGTCTCGAAAAGCGTTTCCATCCGTTTTTCTAAAAACTTAATATTTTATGCTTGTCCTAAGTCAAAGTTTTATAACTTTATAAATGAAAATATGTTTCGCTATTTGGATTGTGCACATGAAAATCATACATTTAGATTCCTCAAAAAAATACTTACATAATATGGTAATTTGTATGAATTTTACAAATAAACTACAATGCTAATTAGGAGCAAATATGTATTTGAAGGACTGTAATAATATCAAAACATCATATTTTTAGAAACTAGAGATAATATCATACTTTTTAGATTTTATAAATTAATTGCAATGTTAACTAGTAGTTAAAGGCGCACTTAGAAGATCACATTGATATCCAAAATGCCAAATTTTTAGAAATAGAAGTGAGTTTCACACATCATTCACCAATTCTCGACATATATATAGCTACACAGGTATTGATCGATCAGATAATATCAAAGATATGGAAAAGTTCTTTACCTCTTCCTAAAAAACTTATTTACCTCGCATAAACATTAATTACCATATGTTTTCTAGAGTATTACCGTCTTTATTTTTTTTCATATTGTGAGTAGCTCAATTTGCACTGACGGAATTCTGAGATCAAACTTTCATATCTCATACATAGGAATAAAAGGGAAGCAAATAATATTTGGACCATTTTCGTAGCTGACATTCATATTTTTAAAAATGGTAAAAAAAATTTAGTATTTGGTGGATATGGATACGAAATATGAAAATTATTGAAATAGGTGATACGGATAACATAGCAGTTATGATATAAAAAATATCAAAGAAAATGGAGCAAATGTGGATATTCAAGAAAAAGGACTCTCAATACATAAATGGATACCTGTATTCTAGAGATTTCTACTTGCTGGCTGCAATTTGTTTGGCATCATATGATATTAGTTTGTTAACAATGTGTCGATGTGCTCCTAATCTTCTAAATTGAAACTTATATTTATGAATAATCATTTGTGTTATGTTCAAACAATGTACGTTAATAATAAATTTTTTATGTACGATGATATATTACTGTTGGTGATTGATAAGCGGCCCACCTTGTAATGGGCCTTGGGCTGATTCCGTACCGGCCCACCGCACACACAGAAGGACCAGAAGACCGCCCCTGGCCGTACTAAAGGAAGCGTCTAGCCCGCCAGGATCTTCCCCGGGCTTGACTAGGTCAACCAGGCTCCCCTGAAGCTCTTACCAGGGGCGTGGCGTGTCTCCCGGGCTATCCTTAGCCCGGGAGAAGGCCCCGTGGACAGTCCGTCTGTCCGTAGGCAGGTGGCGACAACTGTTATGTCCTACCGCACTTTTCCTGGCCTTGACCGGAAAAAACTGTGCATCCCCGGGAACCCGCAGCCCGGGGAGGGAGCACGCGGGCAGCTCGGTTGTCGTTTGCCCACTTTGGCAGGCGGCGAATGGTTGTTACGCTACGCGACGCCCCCAACGGGCGGCGCGAGGCTGGCCCGGTCCAGTCAATGCTATATTGAGGGTAAAGGGAAAGTGCTTTCTCCCTAAAGAAGGTTTCTCCCCGTATCGGCATTACAAGACAAACACGTGTCCAGTACTAACCTGACCAGCTTCTCCCTGCAGGCTCGAGACTAGACAGAGCCCCGGAATGAGACAAGAACATCGCCACTAAAGCAAAGACCGGCGTGGGACCCGTCGCATCATCTCCGGGTGATCCGCCGCGCCTATAAAAGAAAGATCCCTGGACATTCGAGGGGATCCCGACTCCATCCCGCAAACGCCCAAGCAACACACGCATCCGAAGCTTCCTTAGCAGTAGCCATAGTCCTTAGTCGCCACCTTTGTAAGCTCGGGATCGGTGCTTTCAAGCCCGGTCTCGGCACCCTTTGTACTGTTTTCCACCGTATAATCAATAAAGCTGGAGTAGAGCTATTACCCGGCAGTGGGGGCTCGAACTAGGGTAAATCGCTTGTGTCTTCACAGTTTGTGTTGTTTCCTTCCTTCATCTCTCCCATTTCCTCTCTCCCTTCACCGTACGAAGGACCCTTACCCGGATTGCCAAATCGCACCAGGCTTAGTCCGGGAAGACCGCGCGGCCTGAGCCCCCGCAGGCTCAGCCGCCACCCGGGCTGCTGAGAAGGGTTGTCGTTGGGCCTCACACCAACTACAAATTCGTCTGCCGGTCCGTGGACCCGCTGCTCTTCAGGAGCGCGATTCCCAGACACCGACAATTACTATCTGACTAAATATTCATTTTTGCTTTTACTCATTATGCATCCCATTACTATCTAATTTTGATTGAAAATCCAATCTGTTTTGATATTATCTAAATTTGTATTCGTATCTGAGTGATAAAACTATGAAGAAATTTGGTAAAGCCGTAGTTCACCACATTTGTTTCTAAAAGTGCATCTAGGCCCTAAGTGATTTTGGTGATTAATGAGTAACAATTATAGAGCTAATATTTCTATTGGAGAATTGTGCACAGATGTTATACAGGTTATAATCCATGAGGTACATATTTACATGTGATGGTGTACCCCTCAAAAGTGAATGTATTGCAAGAAGGCATCAAGACTAGTAACTATTTGTAAATCTTTATTTATTGAGTCATAGGGATGCCGTACTATAAAGAGGGATGCAATGGAGAAGCATATAAAAGTTCCTAAGTGCTCAAAATAGGTATCTCGAAGTTCGTGTGAGTTTTCCACTCCAAATACACCTCATACAGAACCTATATCATCAGAACATCTGACGAGGGTCGGAACATCTGACGGTGATCCAGTCTGCCAGTTTTTCATGCCATCCAGTAAGGGTCCATCGGAACTTCGGTCGGAACATCCGATGCCATCGGAACATCAGACGAGGTCTGAACATCTGACGCGTGATTAACTGCTGCAACGGCTAGTTTTTCGAGAATCTCTATTTAAAGCCTTCTCTAATACCTGCCAAAAGGTTACATACTCTGATTACATCCTGATTTGAGCCTAATTCATATTCATCTCTCTCAAGAACCCTAGCTTTGTCTCTCTCTTGTTCATCTTGTGAGATCTAGATCTAGAGAGATCAAAGCAACCCAAGTGCTCCACGAATTAGAGTCAAATTCTTGAGCACTTAGAGATTCCTACTTTTCTTCATCGCATTTGTTACACTTGGAGGCTTGAAGGGCTCCTAGACGGCTAGGTATCGCCGGTGAGTCACCGATCTTTGTGTGGCGTGTCTCCGGAGTTTGTGAAGGTGCGAATCTACCTCCGGAAGGAAAAGGATTCAACTAGTGATCGCCGGTGAGTGCTTTGTGCTTCGCCGGGCAGGGGATTAGGGTCTTGATGATCCGGGCTTTGTGCCTTCCCTAACGGTGAGTAGGATCTCCCTTCAAAGATCCGAACATCGGTAAACAAAAATCGCCGTGTTTTTGTCTTGGTCTTGATTTGGTGTTTTTACTATTGGTGTTGGCCTGTTCTGAGTATTCTTGAATAGATCTAACCTTGGTTTTGCGAGAAATCAGTTTTTACTTCAGGTTTTCGACAAATCCAGAATACCCAGGATCGGAACATCCGACGCCGTCGGAACATCCGACTCAGATCAGAACATCCGACGCAGGGGTTACTGGACCAGGTCGGAACATCCGATCTGCATCGGAACATCCAACGGGTTGGTCACTGTTTAAGTTGTTTTAATTCCGCAAATTCTTTTTATTCGCCTATTCACCCCCCTCTAGACGGCATAGCGATCCTTTCAGTTTCCATATACTGGAAACGTGGAAGCGGGAATTTTAAGTTCTTGTTGAGAATTGCAATGCATACTTAAAACTTCTGGAAGAATGGAAAGTTATATGGAGAAGATGTTTACCATGAACCAACATAACATTTATGGTTAAGTAATATAATATATATAGTAAGGTGAAAGCATCTAGAGTTATGTATCATGATGTAGTGAAGAAATATCTAGAATAAATATTTATGTGTAAGGGATATTTCTAGAATAGAATATCTAGAAATATAAGAGTGTAGATATTTAGAGAGAAGGGGGAATGTTCTAGAGCTAAGTAGAGCTCTCCATGCACACTATATATATAGGGGTGGCTCCCTCCCTTGTAAGTGTGCTCATATGTGCCTCATAAGTGTAGGTGAGCCTCATGAAGGATCGCCAAAGGGCCAAGGTGTCGTTTCCTGAAAAATCAAAATAAAAAAAAACTATATTTCAAGAGCATATAAAACCATAATTTTATGTAGATGCTCATAAAAGAATTAAGCATTTTTTTAAAAAGTTAGTATTCACAAATAGTTGAATTACTTTATCTATTTGCACCATGTAATTTTCTAGGGGTAAGATTCAAAAAGTATGAAGAAAAATCAAAAGTTTACTTGTGCCTTACGAAACTAATATTACGCGACACCGACACGTAAACCTCGCTAGTCAGCATATCCTCTAAAGTGACATAATAGTGAATTCATACTACTGACATGTGGCTTCTCTCAAAACTTCTATCAAAGTAGATTGCAATGTTCTCAGGTGCTCCCTGTGAATTCATATATATCCTGTGCAAAAAGAGCGCATTAGGGTAATATTATGCACCACATGCATTTAGATGGCTTTGGTATTACTTTTTTCAAGGCAAGGAACCGGTTGTTTTAACGATAGAATTCTCATTCATTCACCACATGTTGCAACAATTGGGAAAAAAACCTTTTACTATGCAATACCACATATTTAACCAACACACTTGAATTAATATTAAGATTAACTTGCATTCTTCTTATCCATATCTAGCATTTGTAACATATGTTTGGTATACTAGTGTCATAGGCCTTGTTTGTTCTGAAGGATAACGCGGTGCTACACTAACCGAAAAACAAAATTTTCCTACCGCGAACACCCACAAATTTAGCAAGTCAAGAATAACAGATCGTTACCCTTGGAGCGCGTTAGCAACGGAAGTAGCCGATCCTCTTGATCAGCGCCGGCGCAGGAGCAACGACGCCTCTACGGTATCCCGCACGTCTAGGGGTGGAACGCAGCGCATTGGTGTGCTAGCACCTACGCGTGCGGCGGCTAGGGTTTTTGTGGAGAGGGCGCGGCGACGGCTAGGGTTTCTTGGTGGGAAGACACACCCACCCCGTGCCCCACCTCTCTCTTTTATATAGCGCTCTAATGGATCTTTCCTCCAGAGAAGCCCATTAGGACTCGTGCTAATGGATCTTCTACAATAGAAACCCATTAGAACGCAGTGGATCAAAATCCACATAAAACCCATTAATGGATCATATCCATCAGACATGTTTCAACCCGTTAAGTGTGTGACCCATTAGGCTCATGCACAAGTTGGCCGTAGTCCCGGAGAACTCTTTCCCTAGACCACAAGTCAATAACGGTACCTAACAGCACATATTGACCCCCGAATGTATACAATGATCGAATCGACTGAACCTTGATACACTCACTGTCGTGACCCAAGTACTTGTAAAGGGAATCCAGCACCACGAGTCGATACTAATCCCAGTTTAGTATCTCATGATGGACAATACGATGAAATCATCACAGTATATTTAATTAAAGTGAAATATGAGTAAACCATAGTATTTTATTACAAAAGCAAACTGGAATACCAGTTAATAGTCCAAACGGAATTAAACATTAAGCAAGAAAACATTAGAGAGTTCAAATTAAATCACAACAACAACAACAAAGCCTTTAATTCCCAAGCAAGTTGGGGTAGGCTAGAGTTGAAACCCAAAACGAGCCGCCAACAAAGGGAGAAAGAGAAGAAAAAGAAGAAGAACAGTCCTAAAAAGATAGAAGAGAAAACATGGCATAAAGCCTAATCAAGGTTCGGGCACGTGGATAGCTGCTTTCCAAGCACTTCTATCCAAGGCCACCTCTCTCGTTATATTCCAACCTTTTAGGTTCCTCTTGACTGCCTCCTCCCAGGTCAAGTTTGGCCGCCCCCTACCCCTCTTCACAATATTGTCGCGTCTTATGATGCCGCTATGCACTAGTGCCCCTGGAGGTCTCCGTTGTACATGTCCAAACCATCTCAGCCGGTGTTGTACAAGCTTTTCTTCAATTGGAGCTACCCCTAGCCAATCACGTATCTCATCGTTTTGAGCTCGATCCATCCTTGTGTGACCACAAATCCAACGCAACATACGCATCTCTGCGACACTTAATTGTTGAACATGTCATCTTTTAGTAGGCCAACATTCTGCACCATACAACATCGCAGGTCTAATAGCCGTCCTATAGAACTTGCCTTTTAGCTTCTGTGGTACCCTCTTGTCACATAAAACACCAGACGCTTGACGCCATTTCATCCAACCCGCTTTAATTCTATGGCTAACATCCTCGTCAACATCCCCATCTCTCTCTGTAGCATCAATCCCAAGTAACGGAAGGTATCCTTCTTGGGCACCACCTGACCTTCCAAACTCACATCTCCCTCCTCATGTTCTTAGTTGCAACCATGGACCTTTTTTATTGCAATTATGTATTTTGTTTGCAATGTTTGTTGGAAAAAAATAGCTCTGACAGGATTCTTGCTAAACCTCAATGTTCAGGGCTGTTTGTTTAGTTGGTGATTAACTAAAAATATGCAGTATGGTCTGTATCATTTTCTGTGCTGCGAGTAGTGGTGGTGCAATAGTAAGCTATACTATTTCCTGTGCTACCTTCCTTTCTAAATTCTGTCGGCTAAGTCTTTTTTTTTTGGTTTTGCAAGCAATGTTGCTTGCTGCCAACAATTAGCAGGTGAACTGGCGCATAATAACAATGCCCATGTTCTGTGAGGTAGATGATGGGCCTGCGGTACTACAGTTATATAGATGGAGAAAATCACAACCCCAGCTTGAACTATCACAATTTCAAGACGCTTTCATATCTCCTACAAGGCGTCTATTTGGACTACTCACAGACCAGGGTGAAGCTTTATTTCTTTCCATTATTTTCTGTTACCTTGCTGGAACCCTTCATTGTTTTACTTCCGTATTTTTATTTTGTTTGCTGATTATGGGTTCACAATCCAGGAGATCTTGTCTTGTCAACAGCAGATGTCAATCCATCTCAGGTTGAATCACCTATTGCGTTCTCAGATACCTGTGGTCTCGCAGGCTTTGAGTGCTTCTATTCTATTCCTAGAGTAAAGTCTTTAGCATGGGGGCACTGCTCTGATGCATCTTGTCAGCTTGAGGATTCAGCTTTTAATGAATTTCTCATTGTATCTAGTGATGATTCAATCACAGTCCATGCATTTCGTCATCCTTACAAAAACTCGTATAACTTCGTATAATGTATGCTATACGAAGTTATTACGGTACAAACAAATGAATTAGAGTGGGCCAAAGGTGACCGCGGGGTCGGCCCATTTGTTGTTGGGTTCTACCACATGTTTTCGTAGCAAGGCCCAAGTCACCAATCTAGCCTTGACGTCAAATCCAGTTAAGCCCAAAAGCCCAAATCGCCAAGCAAAGATGGCAGCCCAAGGCCCACCGCCACCTCACGTGACGGCACGTGCATCGGCATCCGATCGTTCCCCCATGAATGAACGCGAAGCGAAGAGGACGACTGCCGCACGGCGACACAGACGCGCCCGACAGCGAGAGAGACTGGGCCTCGCCGTGCGCTCGCGGCCACCGC
>SPJY01014491.1:109016-258538 GCA_005191435.1 Raddia distichophylla
GCGCCCGCGCCCCGAGCCCTGCCGCCCCAGCGCCCACCCGGCCGCCCCCAGCCCTGATGCGCCCGCCGCTCCGATCGCTGGCGTCGGCCGCCCCGGTCGCTGGCGCCGGCCGCCTCGCCCTCGGGCCTCGGTCCCTCCGTGGCTCCGCCTTTGGTCTACCTCCTTCAGTGACCAGTGCCCGCAGGCCACCGGCGCCGGCGCACCGCCGCCCAGCGCCCCCGGCCGGTGTCCTCCATCCAGTGAGCAGTGAGGTGACTAGGTGAGGTTGGTGAGTTGTTTCTGTCTTCTCTCTTCTAGTCTTCTGTGCTGCAGATCTGAGAATTGATTGTGTTTGACTGATTGTGTATGTGATATGTCAATAGGTTTAACTTGTTTAAATTAGAAGGTAGAGGATAAAGAGACCTCGAACATCGGAATGTTTTATCAATCGGCAATAACACCGGTTACACCATAGCCAAGTTCCAATGAAAATCTTCAAGACACAGTGGAAACTGGTGCTACTAACAGTGGGAACTGTCTTAAAAAGGTACTATATCATTTTAGATTAGCAATCTTTCTTTTAATTTCTTTGTCACTTTTTTCGATTAGACAAATTGAGTTGTGTGATTGAACAAATTTTTATCTTACATTAGTATGAACATAATTTCTAGTTCGATATACCAATTAGAATGGCCGGTAGTTGGCCCGGGTCTTATCAAAATACTGGGTCCACTACTGAAAATGCCCACGGGGCTTTATTGCATTCATCTATTGTTTGACAGGAACACACCGAAGCCCCAATTTACAAAGTTTTTCAACACCACTCAAATGGAATTAGCACCGAAGGAAATTATAAAGGAAACTTTGGCCTGATGTCTTAACATTTGGAATTAGCACCAAAGGAAAAGCTCTAAAAATGAGCATCAAAGACAAAAAGAAGACGCAAAGATAAACTTCTACAGCACTAAAAAAAATATGGAATTCCTTCAAATTAAAGAGGGCCTTAATTTTTGGTACTATACAGCTTGTGTTGTTTTCCTCTTGATCATCAGGCATGCATGCAAGGGGGACAGACCCGTACACCGCGAAAAACTCCCGTCCAGGACAAAGGCGAAGCGAGGCGTGCATGCATGCATGGACCATGGCTGGCCAGTCAATCTGACAGTTTATTTCTCTCTTTTCTTATCATGCTGCATGCATGTATATGCAGTGCACTGACTGTGAATTTTTGAGAGATGGCACTGGCTGTGGCGCCTGGGGTCTTATTTAACAAGCTATGCATGACGCTTTGTTGGGAACCTGTCATGTTGTGGGTCCTTTCATCGCCTGGCATTTGTTCATGTCTTGCTTCCCGAATTATTGCATGAGGAATTGTTCGTGCGATTGCCTTTCTAATCTGAAAGATCCAAAGGAAATGCTCATGTGCGTGCTAGCTTGCACAGGCCGGAGAGGGGATCATGATTCATGGACAGTGTCACGTGTATCTTTTTATTAACGAGCATGGTGTCCCCGTTTTTACACGGATATAGATTTTATACTTAAAATTTATGTTTTTATTATAGTTGGTATAAATTTTTTATCTTCATAGTTACCATGGTTACTTATTTATTTATTGAAACTGATATTAATTATTTTTAATCTAATACGTTATAATTTGCTCCTAATATAATCGACAGTGTAGATTTTTTTTATTAAATTAATGTGGTGGCTCTGTTTAACTCTACCTTAATATAATAATAGCTGGATTGATTAATACAGTGGTTTCAATGGCTTGTATTTTAATTATATCATCATACTAATTGATTGTTATAGTTGATCTAAATTGATTGTTATAGTTGATCTAAAGTCTTTTTTTGCCTTATAATTGCTATGAACTATTTATTGAAATTTTTATTGCAAAATTTAGTTGTTTATTTTTTGTTTTGTTGAGACGAACTCCTTTTCTAATTTTATAATTAATATGAACTATGTTTTACTAGTTTATGTAATCTATATATCGATGATTTTTCAAGATTATTAGTTTATATAGACCCATTTTTCTGTCTTTTGGTATTTATCTAAATCTATATAATTTTAGTTGAAAATTGTAGGTGATATTGGTACTTTCTTTTAATCTGACACATGCTCTTACTTCTATTATTTTCTATTTCAAAATATTGTGATTTTTATTTTTTATTTTTGTTTGCATGGATTAATTATTTCTATTAGTTAGACATAGACTCTTTCTTATTATTTTTTATTTATAAATTTATATAGTTTTTATTTGTAATTGCCATTGATATGGATTATTTCTATTGATCGGACGTAAACTCTTATTTGTTTTACAAATTTATGTTGTTTTATTTTAAATTGTTACTAATATGGGCTCTTTATATTAATTTATCTAACTTACGCTCCTATTTCTGATTTCTTTCTTTTAAATTTATGTAATTTTCATTTGTATTTATAGCCGATATAGACTCTTTGTATTATCTAACATGGACTCTATTATTTCTATTATTTTATTGTATTTTTTATTTATAATTGTAGCCGATATGATCTCTTTCTATCAATCCGACATGGACTCTTATTTCTATTATTCTTTATTGTAATTTTTTTATTTTTTGTTGGAGCTCATATGGATTCTTTCTTTCAATATGGTATGGACTCTTGTTTGTATTTATTTAAATTCATATTTTTTTAGTCTAAGCCACTATAATCTGGCCACACTAAAATGAACGGTGCATATCTTTTCTTTTTCTTGATTTATGTGAGAACTTATATGATTAATGCGGCGGCTTTGTTGGCTCCTGGTTAAATTATATATAATTGGAGCTGATATGAACTCTTTCTTCAATCTTGTAAGGACTTTTATTTTTATTTTTTAATTCTGAATTTATGATATTTTCTTTTGATGTAAGCCATTATAATGTGACTCCACTAAAATCAGTAGTGTAGATCTTTTATTTTTCTTGATTTATGTGAGAATTGTTTTGACTAACGTGGTGGTTCAGTTGACTCCTATTTTAATTATATACTAATAAAATACATAGCGTAGTTAATTAATAACTAAAAGTCTTCTTTGATTAATTAATGCATCCAGAGAGTTGATTAATTAGACTACTCGTAGGATGAAAATTGCAACCCCCCTCCCACCAAGTTCCTGAAAAGACGATATTTTAGGCACATACGAAATTTAAAGTTTTAAAATTTTATCTATAATTTTATATTTTTCTGCATTGGACACATGAAAAGTATATTTAGATTCGTCTCGAAAAGGGTTTCCATCCGTTTTCTGAAAACTTAATATTTTATGCTTGTCCTAAGTCAAAGTTTTTAAACTTTATAAATGAAAATATGTTTCGCTATTTGGATTGTGCACATGAAAATCATACATTTAGATTCCCCAAAAAATACTTACATAATGTGGTAATTTTTTTGAATTTTACAAACAAACTACAATGCTAATTAGGAGAAAAGATGTATTTGAAGGACTGTAATAATATCAAAACATCATATTTTTAGAAACTAGAGAGAATATCATATTTTTTAGATTTTATAAATTAATTGCAATGTTAAGTAGTAGTTAAAGGCACACTTAGAAGATCACATTGATATCCAAAATGTCAAATTTTTAGAAATAGAAGTGAGTTTCACACATCATTCACCAATTCTCGACATATATATAGCTACACAGGTATTGATCGATCAGATAATATATCAAAGATATGGAAAACTTCTTTACCTCTCCTAAAAAACATATTTACCTCGCATAAACAATAATTACCATATGTTTTCAAGAGTATTACCGTCTTTAATTTTTTTGCATATTGTAAGTAGGTTAATTTGCACAGACTGAATTCTGAGATCAAACTTTCATATCTCATACATAAGAATAAAAGGGAAGCAAATAATATTTGGACCATTTTCGTAGCTGACATTCATATTTTTAAAAATGGTAAAAAAAATTTAGTATTTGGTGGATATGGATACGAAATATGAAAATTATTGAAATAGGTGATACGGATAACATAGCAGTTATGATATAAAAAATATCAAAGAAAATGGAGCAAATGTGGATATTCAAGAAAAAGGACTCTCAATACATAAATGGATACCTGTATTCTAGAGATTTCTACTTGCTGGCTGCAATTTGTTTGGCATCATATGATATTAGTTTGTTAACAATGTGTCGATGTGCTCCTAATCTTCTAAATTGAAACTTATATTTATGAATAATCATTTGTGTTATGTTCAAACAATGTACGTTAATAATAAATTTTTTATGTACGATGATATATTACTGTTGGTGATTGATAAGCGGCCCACCTTGTAATGGGCCTTGGGCTGATTCCGTACCGGCCCACCGCACACACAGAAGGACCAGAAGACCGCCCCTGGCCGTACTAAAGGAAGCGTCTAGCCCGCCAGGATCTTCCCCGGGCTTGACTAGGTCAACCAGGCTCCCCTGAAGCTCTTACCAGGGGCGTGGCGTGTCTCCCGGGCTATCCTTAGCCCGGGAGAAGGCCCCGTGGACAGTCCGTCTGTCCGTAGGCAGGTGGCGACAACTGTTATGTCCTACCGCACTTTTCCTGGCCTTGACCGGAAAAAACTGTGCATCCCCGGGAACCCGCAGCCCGGGGAGGGAGCACGCGGGCAGCTCGGTTGTCGTTTGCCCACTTTGGCAGGCGGCGAATGGTTGTTACGCTACGCGACGCCCCCAACGGGCGGCGCGAGGCTGGCCCGGTCCAGTCAATGCTATATTGAGGGTAAAGGGAAAGTGCTTTCTCCCTAAAGAAGGTTTCTCCCCGTATCGGCATTACAAGACAAACACGTGTCCAGTACTAACCTGACCAGCTTCTCCCTGCAGGCTCGAGACTAGACAGAGCCCCGGAATGAGACAAGAACATCGCCACTAAAGCAAAGACCGGCGTGGGACCCGTCGCATCATCTCCGGGTGATCCGCCGCGCCTATAAAAGAAAGATCCCTGGACATTCGAGGGGATCCCGACTCCATCCCGCAAACGCCCAAGCAACACACGCATCCGAAGCTTCCTTAGCAGTAGCCATAGTCCTTAGTCGCCACCTTTGTAAGCTCGGGATCGGTGCTTTCAAGCCCGGTCTCGGCACCCTTTGTACTGTTTTCCACCGTATAATCAATAAAGCTGGAGTAGAGCTATTACCCGGCAGTGGGGGCTCGAACTAGGGTAAATCGCTTGTGTCTTCACAGTTTGTGTTGTTTCCTTCCTTCATCTCTCCCATTTCCTCTCTCCCTTCACCGTACGAAGGACCCTTACCCGGATTGCCAAATCGCACCAGGCTTAGTCCGGGAAGACCGCGCGGCCTGAGCCCCCGCAGGCTCAGCCGCCACCCGGGCTGCTGAGAAGGGTTGTCGTTGGGCCTCACACCAACTACAAATTCGTCTGCCGGTCCGTGGACCCGCTGCTCTTCAGGAGCGCGATTCCCAGACACCGACAATTACTATCTGACTAAATATTCATTTTTGCTTTTACTCATTATGCATCCCATTACTATCTAATTTTGATTGAAAATCCAATCTGTTTTGATATTATCTAAATTTGTATTCGTATCTGAGTGATAAAACTATGAAGAAATTTGGTAAAGCCGTAGTTCACCACATTTGTTTCTAAAAGTGCATCTAGGCCCTAAGTGATTTTGGTGATTAATGAGTAACAATTATAGAGCTAATATTTCTATTGGAGAATTGTGCACAGATGTTATACAGGTTATAATCCATGAGGTACATATTTACATGTGATGGTGTACCCCTCAAAAGTGAATGTATTGCAAGAAGGCATCAAGACTAGTAACTATTTGTAAATCTTTATTTATTGAGTCATAGGGATGCCGTACTATAAAGAGGGATGCAATGGAGAAGCATATAAAAGTTCCTAAGTGCTCAAAATAGGTATCTCGAAGTTCGTGTGAGTTTTCCACTCCAAATACACCTCATACAGAACCTATATCATCAGAACATCTGACGAGGGTCGGAACATCTGACGGTGATCCAGTCTGCCAGTTTTTCATGCCATCCAGTAAGGGTCCATCGGAACTTCGGTCGGAACATCCGATGCCATCGGAACATCAGACGAGGTCTGAACATCTGACGCGTGATTAACTGCTGCAACGGCTAGTTTTTCGAGAATCTCTATTTAAAGCCTTCTCTAATACCTGCCAAAAGGTTACATACTCTGATTACATCCTGATTTGAGCCTAATTCATATTCATCTCTCTCAAGAACCCTAGCTTTGTCTCTCTCTTGTTCATCTTGTGAGATCTAGATCTAGAGAGATCAAAGCAACCCAAGTGCTCCACGAATTAGAGTCAAATTCTTGAGCACTTAGAGATTCCTACTTTTCTTCATCGCATTTGTTACACTTGGAGGCTTGAAGGGCTCCTAGACGGCTAGGTATCGCCGGTGAGTCACCGATCTTTGTGTGGCGTGTCTCCGGAGTTTGTGAAGGTGCGAATCTACCTCCGGAAGGAAAAGGATTCAACTAGTGATCGCCGGTGAGTGCTTTGTGCTTCGCCGGGCAGGGGATTAGGGTCTTGATGATCCGGGCTTTGTGCCTTCCCTAACGGTGAGTAGGATCTCCCTTCAAAGATCCGAACATCGGTAAACAAAAATCGCCGTGTTTTTGTCTTGGTCTTGATTTGGTGTTTTTACTATTGGTGTTGGCCTGTTCTGAGTATTCTTGAATAGATCTAACCTTGGTTTTGCGAGAAATCAGTTTTTACTTCAGGTTTTCGACAAATCCAGAATACCCAGGATCGGAACATCCGACGCCGTCGGAACATCCGACTCAGATCAGAACATCCGACGCAGGGGTTACTGGACCAGGTCGGAACATCCGATCTGCATCGGAACATCCAACGGGTTGGTCACTGTTTAAGTTGTTTTAATTCCGCAAATTCTTTTTATTCGCCTATTCACCCCCCTCTAGACGGCATAGCGATCCTTTCAGTTTCCATATACTGGAAACGTGGAAGCGGGAATTTTAAGTTCTTGTTGAGAATTGCAATGCATACTTAAAACTTCTGGAAGAATGGAAAGTTATATGGAGAAGATGTTTACCATGAACCAACATAAAAGTGTATATATTACACTTTATGGTTAAGTAATATAATATATATAGTAAGGTGGAAGCATCTAGAGTTATGTATCATGATGTAGTGAAGAAATATCTAGAATAAATATTTATGTGTAAGGGATATTTCTAGAATAGAATATCTAGAAATATAAGAGTGTAGATATTTAGAGAGAAGGGGGAATGTTCTATAGCTAAGTAGAGATCTCTATGCAACACTATATATATAGGGTGACTCCCTCCCTTGTAAGTGTGATCGTAGTGCCTCATAAGTGTAGGTGAGCCTCATCAAGGATTGCCAAAGGGCCAAGGTGTCGTTTCTTGAAAAATCAAAATAAAAAATAACTATATTTCAAGAGCATATAAAACCATAATTTTATGTAGATGCTTATAAAATAAAAAAAGTTAGGATTCACAAATAGTTGAATTACTTTATCTGTTTGCGCCATGTAATTTTCTAGGGGTAAGATTAAAAAATATGAAAAAAAAGTTTACTTATGCCTTACGAAACTAATACTACGCAACACCGACATGTAAACCTCGCTAGTCAGCATATCCTCTAAAGTGACATAATAGTGAATTCATACTACTGACATGTGGCCCTACAACACCATAAACTATGCATCAATGGTTTATATTAATCGACATATGGTGCGATATGGATGGGCTGCAATCGTAAGTTTTTATTGCATGACGCTTGACTGACTCTTATCTTATTGCCTAATCCCCGAGATGAGAATGAGAGCAGTGATCTACAATGGATATAAAATTTTTTGGTTAAAACTGAATACTTTCGCATGAGATTATATTCAAAAATTTATATTGAATTTATACAAATTTAGATTTAGTTCAAACATGCCCTAATACACGATGGCACGCCCATCTACTTCAACGATCTCGAAACAAAATTAAAAATGAAAAAGGACCAATCAACTTAAGGATGAGGCTGCATCTATACTTGTTGCTATCTTAGAGTTTGCTTTTGTTTAAACTGATTTGCATATCGTATATTTTCTCTGCAGTATATTTTCACATTCATGCACAACAAAAGTGGCTTCTCTCAAAGCTTCTCTCAAAGTAGATAGCAATGTTCTCGGGTGCTCCCTGTGAAATCATATATATCCTCTGCCAGATAGAGGGCATTAGGGTAATATTATGCATCACATGCATTTGGATGGCTTTGGTATTACTTTTTTCAAGGTAAGGAACTAGTTGTTTTAATGATAGAATTTTCATTCATTCACCACATGTTGCAACAATTGGAAAAAAAACCTTTTACTATGCAATACCACATATTTAACCAACACACTTGAATTAATATTAAGATTAACTTGCATTCTTCTTATCCATATCTAGCATTTGTAACATGTTTGGTATACTAGTGTCATAGACCTTGTTTGTTCCAAAAGAGAACTCAGTGCTACAATAGCCGAAAAAACAAAAATTTTCTACCGCGAACACCCACAAATTTAGCAAGTCAGGAATCACAGATCGTTACCCTTGGAGCGCATTAGTAGCGGAAGTAGCCGATTCTCTTGATCAGCGCCGGCATAGAAGCGACGACGCCTCTACCGTATCCACACGTCCACAGGTAGAACGCCGCGCATTGGTGTGCTAGCACCTATGCGTGCGGCGGCTAGGGTTTTTGGGGGAGAGGGCGCAGCGACGGCTAGGGTTTCTTGGTGGGAAGACACACCCACCCCGCGCCCCATCTCTCCCTATTATATAGCCTCTAATGGATATTTCCTCGTGAGAAGCCCATTAGGACTCATGCTGATGGATCTTCTACGATAGAAACCCATTAGAATGCAGTGGATCAAAATCCACATAAAACCCATTAATGGATCATATCCATAAGACATGCTTCAACCCGTTAAGTGTGTGACCCATTAGGCTCATGCACAAGTTGGCCGCAGTCCCAGAGAACTTTTTTCCAGACCACAAGTCAATAACGGTACCTAACAGCACATATTGACCCCCGAATGTACACAATGATCGAATCAGCTGAACCTTGATACACTAACATATAATCTTTTTCCCACATGATATCAGTAAAGCTCAAGGCGAGATACGTGCCACCTTGTGACACTCGATCCATTCACTCGTCAATGTAATGGATATAATCGTGATTAACTCTTTAATCACATTGGCATGGTCATGCACTTTTCCCTATCCATCCACACCGAGGGGTCCAGAGATATCTCTCCTGTTATCATGGAGGTGCAAATTACATCTTGATCTCTTAACCTAATGTCATGTTTCATGGTATACCCGTAAGCTAACTTTATAACTTTCCTGTTACGGTGAAGCGTTTGATAGTTCCAAAGAATACGACTATCCAACCCTATGTTTTCTAACATGTGTCCACATTATTGATTTGATATCTCTATATCTATAATATGTGAAACATTACTATCAATCAATACATGTGCTGTTCAAATCACTATTGTTCCATATAATGGCACGTGACCAGGGATCATTTAGAATAATATCATATTGACAATGTGTTTCACAATTAAGTCGTACTCAATGAACAAAGCAGTGGTAGCTCATTCACCTCAACTTCTCTGTCGGACCTTAGCATGTACAATGGTTGAGACAATAATTGTCTCTAACTATTTCTATGTCACCTGGAGACAACGTCCACGCTAGAGATTGCATATACAATGGTAAAGATAGCTGCAAGTTTTTATAGATAATTTACTCTCGCACAAAGTTTATCTAATTCTCATATAAAATCGACTCTTTCTTAAAAGACGACTTAAATATCTATGCACACTTTATTCTTCACATCATTAATTAGCTGATATGATACTGTTTACAGATGGTTTAGAGACTGCTTAGCTAGGTAAAGTGTTGTACATGCTCTTACAAAAGCGAGCTCAGGGCTAGCTAATGGCAGTTTAATTGGTTGATGGCACGAGTCGTCGTCAAAGTTAATCGGCACTAGAGATGTGATCATTGGTTACAATTTTTACCGGCCGGGGTAACCGATATCAACGATATTACTGATTACTGGAAAATTTGGTGGATCTAGTCCGATAGTTCCAAATAAAAATTCGAATTCAAACCAACTGTGACCAAACGTCGTGATAATTGGCCGATATAACGAGAACAGTAAGGGGAAAAAATCAGCTGAAATTTGCAAGAGCTACAGAGTAGTCAAGCAAGCACAACAAACACAAATCTACCCACCCAGAAATATCACAATTTCAGCCTTGATTCACATGCGCGCATCACATCTCATGTCGATCCACCCGTGCGGCCGTGCGCAGAAATCTTCTCCGTCGCCCAAGTTAACATCTGTGATTCTTGCTCTTGCCGCTCTGCTGCTCCCGGCCGACCGGGAGGTCCGGGACTCCGCCATGTTCGGTTTCCCGGGATGAACGCACACCAAGATGCATGCTTCAGCCATTAACACAAACTACTTGCACGTACATCCATACATGGCAGGCCAGATACACGTGCAAACACTCGGGATGGAAGAAAAATCTATGGGTAAGGGTGCCCATGGGTATCCAATCCGATGGGTATAGGTATGAGTTGCAACCTATATCCATGGGTTTTTCGGGTTCGGGTACCCGAATGGATAGGGTTCGGGTATGGGTACCATTTTGTACCTATGGGTAACCCATAGGTAATCTGAATTCTAACAGATGGGCCACATGTATGTATATGTTTGTCTCCACCGTCACTCCCAGTCTCCCATGGACCACAATGCCCATTAGGCCATTACCAAACCCCCTCCCCAGTCGGTCAGTCCACCCAAAACCGTAGTTCCCTCGCACCCCGCAGAAGCTCCCGCAAAAACCCCCCTACCGCGCCCCTCCCTCTCTCCCCTCCCTCAGGCCACCACTCGCCAAGCCCGCTGCCGCCCCTCGCCTCCCCATGCCATTGCCGCGCCGCCCCAAGCCGGCGCCGCACCTCGCTCCGAACGCCAGTGCCGCGATGCTCCTCCCCTCCACCCCGGCGGCACCGCGCCGCCCCTCGCCTCCCCATGCCATCTTCATGCCGCCTCTCACCGCCCCATGCCAACTGGTTAGCCCCCCATCTCTACATGCATCTTAGTGACCCAAATAGTATATCTGCTCCTTACAATTTGCGATACATCATCGATGGCAAGGCCTCCTGCCTCACCATCGACACACCCGCTCCTTGCGTTACTACCGAGCCCTGGCCCCTGCCGTGCCCCCTTCCCTCTCTCTCCTCCCTCTCCCCACCTCTCTCTGGGTACCCGTCGGGTATCGAGTACCCGTCAGGTTCGAGTATGG
This sequence comes from Raddia distichophylla, assembly GCA_005191435.1. NCBI lineage: Eukaryota > Viridiplantae > Streptophyta > Magnoliopsida > Poales > Poaceae > Raddia > Raddia distichophylla. The sequence goes on from SPJY01014491.1 coordinate 120,355, forward strand.
GTGCGGGTTGGTACCCTTAGGTTTTTTTCGGGTTTGAATATGGGCAGTATCTTTGGATTTCGGGTTCGGGTGTGGTTGAGGTGTACCCGGAGATACCCTTCCGATTTCCATCCCTAGCAAACACCAACTAAACATGTTATCAACTTCTCAAGAGATTAGAACTAACAAGCCATCTAGTTGCTTCTTCTCCATGAAAACATTGTCTACTTGCATGTACAACCATATATACTAAGACGCCATCAACTTGTTTCAGTCACTACAAGAGATTTGGCCTTCTATGACGTTCAGAAAACGTCACAAACAGGGGTTTTTATGTCACAAAACGCAATCTATGACGTCGCAGTGACGAAAATCCCATCGTCACAGAAGGTGCGTCTCTAAACACCTTCTATGACGAAACAGTGAAAAACGTCATAGATTTTATGACAATTAGTCCGTATGGCAAAGCGAACTAGCAACATACGTTCTTACTAAACTCACATCAGATCTAATCACGAAACACATATGTGATAAACAAATTTTTTTTTATGTCGTGCACATGTACTAAACCGGCAGGTTTTTTCATATATTTATACTAAGAAAAATATAAGACTCATACTAAGGCCTTGTTTGTTTGAGCTTCTAGCCAGCTTTTAGCCTCAGAAGTCATAAGCGCAAACAAACAGCCAGCTTTTGGAACCCCTTTCAAAAAGGCCAAAACCACCAAAAGCCCAATTTGTATTGTGTTGGTGATTGATGAAGACCCACTTTACGAAAGGCCTTGTGCTGATTCCGTAACGGCCCACCACAGACATAGAAGATCCAAAAGGCCGCCCCGACCATACTAAAGGAAGCGCCTAGCCCGCCAGGGTCTTCCCCGAGTTTGACCAAGTCAAAGCCATGCCTTAGTAGGCGCCGCACACCTCCCGGGCTAGCCTTAGCCCGGGGGATAATCCCGCGGATAGTCCGTCTGTCCATGGGCGGGTGGCGACAACCGTCGCGTCCCACCACACTTCCTCCGGCCTTAACCGGAGAAAACTAAGCACCCCCGGGAACCCGCAGCCCGGGGGGAAAAGCACGCGGGCAGCTCGGTTTGTCGTCTGCCCCCTTTGACAGACAGCGAACGGTTGTTACACTACGCGACTCTCTCAACGGGCGGCGCGAGGCTGGCCCGGTCCAGTCAAATGCTATATTGGGGATAAAGGGAAAATGCTTTCTCCCTAAAGAAGGTTTCTCCCCGTATCAGCATTCCGAAACAAGTACGTGTCCAATACTAACCTGACCGGTTTCTCCCTATAGACTCCAGACCAGACAGAGCCCCGGAAGGAGACAAGAGCAGCGCCACCAAAGAAAAGACCGGCGCGGGCCCGCCGGATCAGCTCCGGGCTACCCGCCGCGCCTATAAAAGGATAGCCTTGGACCCAGTCGAGGCAAGCAATCTGGAGCAATTTGAAGCAATTCAAGCAGCCTGAGCCAGACGCCGCTGCGCCACCACCCAAGCATCCGAAGCTTCTTTAGCAGTAGCCGTAGCCTTTAGACACCTCTGTAAGCTCGGGATCGGTGCCTTCAAGCTCGGTCTCGGCACCCTTGTAATGTTTCCCACCATATAATCAACAAGACTGGAGTAGAGCTATTACCCAGCAGTGGGGGCTCGAACCAGGGTAAATTGCTCGTGTCTCCGTGGTTTGTATTCTCTCCTTTCTCCTCCTCTACCCTCTTCTCACCTTTCACCGTACGAAGGGCCCGTACCCGGATCGCCAAGTCGCACCAGGCCTAGTCCGGGAAGACTGCGCGGCCTGAGCCCCCGTAGGCTCAGTCGCCACCTGGGCTGCTGAGAAGGGTTGTCGTTGGGCCTCACTCGAACTACAAATTCGTCTGCTGGTCGGTGGACCCGCTGCTCTTCAGGAGCGCGATTCCCAGACACCGACAGCTGGCGCCCACCGTGGGGCCCATGACTAGCCCTCAGCACTCCGTTCCCTCGGACATGCCTGAGATTCCGAGCAACGATGAGGCCTTGGACCTCGAGTTCGACGAGTGCGATGATCTTGATGACCAAGGCTGGCAAGAGGGATACCTCGCCGTAGTCGGGGCCGACGAGATGGAGTGACACCTTTCTCGCCCCGGGGGTAGATTTTCGCCCCGAGGAGTCGCTCCCAGAGCTAGACCCCTCCGTCACCCACGTCAGCGAGACTCTCATGGAGTTCGAGCTGCTTGGTGACACCGCCGCTTCTGCCGACGACACTGGGACATTCCCCCCGGCCTCGCGCACATCCCGCTGCGTTTTCGCGGCCGCCGTCGACGGCGACGCCAAGATTGAGGAGGCCCAGGAGCAGTTAAGCCACCGCACAGAGGCCAGGAAGTTCTTCAACGATGTCGTCCGCCGCGTCATGGATGGGATCTGCGAGGAGGACCGTCACCAGCGCACCCCTCGGGGCTGCCAACCGGTCAACTCCCTCGTTGAGACCATGATGAACCCACTCCTGCGCAGCCAGCAGAGGGCGTGCGCCATCACCACGGTCGTCCGCGACCTGGAGAGGGACCCGCGTGGCTTCACCATGGCGGACCTGTGCCCAGCCATCGCCGAGGGCGTCGGCGTCATCACCTGCAGCATCGACCAACACGAGCAGCAGACTAGTGGCGGCCGCCCGGACGTCTGGCGAGGAAACGAATCTGACCGCCGCAGCGCTCAAAACCACTCCGGCCAGGGCGGCGCTCAGGAGCGTTCCCGCCGCCGCCGCAGTCGTTCGCGCCAAACTCAAACGGCCTCCTCTCCCGAAGGTTCGTCGCGTGCCCCAGGCGTAGTCTTTTCGCGCCTAGGGCCGCGTCAGGATGCCTCTCCCCCAAAGGCCGCGCCAGGATGCCCCGCCTTCTCCCACGCTCTCCGTGAAGCGCCATGGCCGCCGAGATTCGAGCCCGGGCCAATCGAGAAGTTCAACGGGAGCAAGAATCCCGAGGAGTTCCTCTCCATCTACACCACTGCCGTCCGGGCCATTGGGGGAGACGAGGCTGTCATGGTCAACTACTTCCCCACAGTGCTCGAAGGTATGGCCCGAACCTGGTTGTTCAACCAACGGCCCGGTTCCATCTGCATTTGGGCTCAGCTACAGGACGCCCTCCGCACGAGTTTTTAGGGGTGTTACGCCCGCTCTGGGCGCCTCCAGGACCTCAAGTTGGTGGTGCAGCGAGACGATGAGAGTCTCCAGGATTTCGTGTGCCGGTTCGTCAGAGCCCGCAACACGATCCCCAGCATCTCTGACGAGGCAATCATCAAGGCCTTTAAGGACGGTGTGAGGGACCGGCGCTACACTGAAGACCTCGAGCTCCATCCGGTCTACACTACGAGTGAGCTCTTCCGCACCGCAACCCTTTATGTCAACGCCTCCGAGGCGGTTGAGCGCAAGAGGGGCCGCGCGAAGAAAAAGGCCAAGGTCGGCGACGGCCCGGGCAAGGCAGAGATGGACAAGAAAAAGAAGAAGCGGCCGGAGCAGCCCGACAAGTTCATCGCCGCCGTTGAGCCCAACCAGCCCGAGTGCCCGCCGCCACAGCGCCCCCCACCGGTGCGCCCGCCACCGCTGCGTCCGCCGCAGTAGCGACCACAGCGACCTCCCCAAGCCGGAGGTAGGTTGCGTGGCAGCCAAGGGCCTCCCCAGGGCCGGCCTCCCCTCCCGCAGCAGCAGCAGAACAGAGGTGAGGACCTGTTCCACGACCCCAGTCTCTTCTACCGCCTACACCAGCGCCCCGGCCACGACCTGCGCAACTGCCGCACGTGGGCCCGTCAGATGGAAGATTTCTATGCTAGCCGCAGTCCAATGCCCGACCTACCTGAGGGTACGCCCGCGGCACCTCTCCTGCAGGGCGGCCAAGAACAAGGTTTGGCGGTATGTCAGCCTACACCACTCGCCGCGAGCTGAAGGCCGCGACTCGCGAGGTCCTCCACATCTCCCGCGGCGAGCCCGCTACAGAGTCTCTGCCTTGGTCCAGCTAGGCCATCACCTTTTCGGTGACGGACTGCCCGGCTAGGCTCTCCAAACCGCAGCGCCGCCCGCTGGTGCTCTGCCCCACCATTGGCAACACCCGAGTCGACCGCGTCCTCGTGGACAGTGGGAGCTCGCTGGACATCATCACGACGCGCGTTCTGGGCCTCATGCAGGTCCCGCGCTCCAAGATCAAGGACATCACCGTCCCATTCCACATGATCGTCCCGGGATCGTCGCTCCGCCCCGTCGGGTAGGTCGTGCTGCCCGTCACGTTCGGCTCCTCCGCCAACTTCCGGACGGAGTACATCACCTTCGGTGTGGTGGAAACCGAGCTCCCCTACAACGCCATCCTGGGCCACCCCGCGCTCTCCAAGTTCATGGCGGTCTCCCACCATGCCTACCATTGCCTGAAGGTGCCGGCGCCCATGGGAGTCATCACCGTTCGGGGGAACCACAAGACGGCCCTTGACTGCGACGAGAACGCGCTAGCCATGGTAGGACAGCTCCCTGCCCGTGGTCCCAGCGACAAGGAGCGCGCCACAGCGCGCCCTAAGGTGGCACTGTAGCCGCAGGAGCCCACCAAAACCATCGTCCTCACGGAGTCAGACCCCTCCAAGGTGGTCCACGTGGGGACAACCCTTGAGCCTCAATAGGAACTCAAGCTCATTACCTTCCTCCGGGCTAACAAGGACGCGTTTGCATGGGAACCGTCCGATATGCCCGGTGTCCCAAGGGAGGTGATCGAGCACAGGCTAGCTGTCCGGCCTGACAAGAAACCGGTAAGGCAGTGTCAGAGGCGTGTTCCCGACTGGAAGGCCAAGATCATCCAAGACCAGCTCGGCAAGCTGCTTCGAGCGGGCTTCATCCGCGAAGTTCAGCACTCCGATTGGCTTGCGAACCCGGTCGTCGTCCAGAAGAAAGGTGGCAAGTGGCGCATGTGTGTCGACCACCGCGACCTTAATTCCGCCTGCCCCAAGGATAACTTTCCCCTTCCACGCATAGATCAGCTAGTTGACGCTACGGCAGATTCAGCTTTGATGAGTTTCCTGGATGCTTATTCCGGTTACCATCAGATCGCGTTGTGTAAAGAGGACGAAGAAAAAACCGCCTTTGTAACGCCTTTCGGCACATTTTGCTATACGACCATGTCCTTCGGTCTCAGAAATGCTGGCGCCACGTTCCAGCGTCTCATGCAAAAAACTCTCCCTGATCAAATAGGGCGCAACGTAGAAGTCTACGTCGACGATATCGTAGTCAAGAGCAAAGACGCCCGTGACCATGTGTCCGACCTAGCTGAGACCTTTGACAGCCTGAGACAGCACCGGGTCAAGTTAAACCCTGAGAAGTGCGTCTTTGGTGTCAAGTCCGGCATGCTCCTGGGCTACGTAATCGGCGGGGCGAGCATCGGTGCGAACCCCGAAAAGATCGAGGCCGTCGAAAAGATGAGGTCGCCGACCTGTGTAAAGGACATCCAGTCCCTCACGGGCAAAATGGCGGCCTTAAGCCGTTTCATCTCCCGCCTTGGAGACCGAAGCGCGCCTTTCTGCAAACTCCTGCGCAAGCACGATAGTTTCGAGTGGACTGAGGAAGCCGAGGCCGCGTTTTTGCAACTCAAGCAGTATCTCGCCTCGCCACCCGTCCTCACTACTCCCAAGCTCGGGGAAGCCCTCCTGCTATACCTCTCGGTGACACCAAACGCCGCAAGTGCGGTGCTGGCAGTAGAACGAGAAGGGAAGCAGCAGCCCGTCTACTATGTGAGCGAAGTACTCACCGGGCCAAAGGAGCGCCAGCACGAAACGTACACACATGGACCCTACAAGTAGGAGACCTGGTTCTAAGACGAATTCAGAACCTCGCAGGCTCTACCAAGCTTAGCCCCAAGTGGGAGGAACCGTACAAAGTAGTCAGCGCAGCGCGCACGGGCTCAGTACGCCTCGCCGACAAGGATGGGAACGACCTCCCTAGCTCATGGAACATCTCCCTTCCACAACGCTTCTACACTTAATCAGGTCGTAAGTTTCCTTCATTTCAGTTCAATTCAATTCCAAAAAAAAAAAAACCTTCCCCCAATCACGAGTCACGTAGGATTCAGTCTTGACTATTTCAGACAAGCCCGTGGCCAAAATCCAACGGCTAAGGATAAAGCACTCCGGAACACTTCCACGACGGGGTAAGCCGACATCTCGCACCCTAGTGAGTTTCCGCGCAGTGTGGAATTCCCGCGGTCTACGATATAATAAGCCCACGTCAGGTTTGTTTAAATGGCTAACTGGGCCTCGCAGCGCTCGGGGGCTGGGGGTTTTCACAAATTTTCCCTAAGTCCTTAACTTCGCCAAGCCCGCATCGCTGCGAGGCCTAACGTAGCTCGGGGGCTGGGGGTTTTCGCGAATTTTCCCTAAGTCCTTAACTTCGCCAAGCCCGCATCGCCGCACGGCCTAACGAAGCTCGGGGCCTGGGAGTTCGCGTGAATTTTTCTAAATCACTCTAATCTCTAGACCGCGCCCAACTCCAAGACTGCACTTGGACTTGGCCACAGCCCGGGGGCTGGATGATTAGGCGCACCAAAAACAAAATCTTCCAAAGCAATCTGTTCGCTCAAAACTTCCTAAGTTCTCCTCAGAGCTTCGTTACTGTTCATCTAGTTCCCCTGTTTTGCATTTCAGATTCACACAGGAGTAAGGGACGAACAAGCGAGCTGGATTAACAGGGCGGATTCATTAAAGAAGATGCATTCCACAAGGAGAAGATCTTACAAGACAAAGAATGTGCAAGCAAAAGGGGAGCCCGGTGTCCCCGATCTACCGCAAAAGAGGGCGCCGCGCTACTACAGCTATGGCGGCGCCCAAGTCCTACAACTACCTCGCCAAGCCTACCAACGGCGCTGGCGACGAGCCGGCGGAGCAGCAGACTATGCAGACAACGACGACGTCAGTAGGCCCGGCGAGGGCGCAGACGGTCCTGGCGCGCTTGGATGGCGCCTACGCCGTCCACGGATGGGGTCACCCACGAGCACCCACGGCGCCGCATCAGAAGCCTCCGCCATCGCGGCCTCCTCCACCACGGGCTCCGGTGGAGCCTCTTCCTTTTCCGCCGCCAGCGCAGCGGCGTACGCGGCGTCGGCGGCGATCTGCACCGCCACCACATCCTCCTCCTCCTCCTCCTCTGCCGTGAGGGCAACCGCCAGCGCCTTGGCTGCCTCCTCGTCGGCGTGGAGTTGGGCGTGCGCCGCCAGTGCGGCCACCTGCCCTCAACGACGGGGGTCGCGACGGTGGGAGCCACGGCGATGGGGCCCACGACCTCTTCCTCCTCCGTCGCGGGCCGGATCGGTGGCGACGGAGGGACTGGCGGGTTTGGATCCACGAACAAAGCCTTACGGAACGCTACCGCATAGCCGGAGTTGTATTTGAAAGACATGGTTTCAAGCTATCTTCCCCTCCATTCCCTCTTTGATCTGCCTCTGCTCGGGTCTGGCGCTCTCTGTTTGCTATTCTAAGGCAAGCGCAGGCAAGGCGTAAGGGTCACACAACGTGCCGCGCCTTGCTTTATAGACCGGCGGCTGTGCAGCGTCCTATCGCGTTGCAGGCTACCCGAAGCGTCGCTGCGCGCGAAGAGATGGCAATTCAAACGCACTGCGCGAGCTGAAGAGACGCACGCGCACGCGCCGTCTCGCGGAATATCAAACGCGCCAGTCGCTGCGCGACACCTACCCTAGTCCCGCCGTCGGTGGCGAAGGAGATATCATCATGAGACAAAGCCTACTGTGTAGGCATGGCCCACCGGCGCGAACAGGCCCAGCGCTGCTTCCGCAGTCTGACGCGTCGCCTAGGCCGGGTGCATGAACCGGCGCTGGTGGTTTCGCCTCCGTATCTGTGCCTGGCAAGCGTGCGCGGAACACTGTGCCGCGCTGCAGAGCTCACAGTGCGCACAATTTGACGCAATAAACTAAGGCAGAAAATGGCCAGGCCCTTCGGCCACCATGTATTGCGCAACGCTTATCCGATTAAGCGGGCGATTAAAAGGAAATATACAAGTATTCATGGCAAAAAGTTTGGGAACAGGGAGCCCGGCTCAGGCTACGATCTGCGCTGCAATTTGAGCCTCTCTAGCTCGGTTTCTAAGTCCCGGACTTGTTTCTGTACCTGAAGCAGCTCTATGGCTTGCGAGGCCATGTCGTTTCGGGCTTCGACGAGCTCCTCCTCCTGTTTCTTCAGGGCTTCTGACTCCACCATAGACTTCGTCCAACTTCTCGAAGCGCAGCATTCTCCGCCGTGAGTTTGTCGCAGGCTCCCTTGAGCCCGCGCACGATGGAGTCATGCTCAGACTGAGTGGCCGCCAGCTCTTTGATGGCCGTCTCTCTGCGTTTGGGCTTCTCATCGAAAGCAACCCGGGCCCTGTCTGCTTCTTCACGAGCCGCCTGGGCTTGGCTCGTCACCAATTTCTTCACCTCCTGGGCTCGGGCGAGCCTCGCCACGGCCTCCTGCTCCTTCTCCTGCGCCGATCTTAGCACGGCCTCTAGCTCAGCTACGAGTACCGTGCTACGAGCCTCAACTTCAGCAGCAAGCCCGTCCGCGTGTTTTATCTGAGCCCGGGCTTGCGCTAGCTTGGCCGAGAGACGCTCGATCTTCGCCGCGTCATCATCTGACTGCCCGCCTATTGCTTCCATCAGTGAGGACGCGCCTGCGATAAGAGTGTAGAGCTGGAACGGGAAAAACCGAAACAAAGCACGAAAAAATTTGGCGCTTAAGCATAACGCGCGGGGTCGAGGATGTTACCTTCCTACTTAGAGCAAGCATGCTCTTCGCCCTCTCTCCAACAACGACACGCACACTTCTGTCAAGCCTGCCGTCCTGAGCCCCCTGAGGCGGCGGGGGCAGATAGCCAACTGACTCCTCGCTACCCTCCTCCGGCGGCGCACAGTGTGGCGACGCAGGTGGCGCTGCTGAAAGCAAGGCCGTTGTTCCAGCGGCGGCCGCCCGCCTCTCAGCGTCCTCCAGCTTGGCCGCCAGCTCGGACTTCGCTGCAGTAGCTCGCTCCGCGGCCAGTTCGGCCTCGCTGAGCCGAGCCTGGGCCCTCACCAGCTCGGTTCTAAGATCGTCCGCCATCAGCTTGGTCATCGCGAGCTCGGTCAGATCATCCGGCTCGGGAATGGGGTAGATCTTTGGAGATGGCAGGCCCTTCCGGCCGGTCTCCTGCGACCTGGCGGCATCCTGCTGCTCTACCCATTCTGAAGTGGCGGAGATCCAGCCTGCAGACGCCAGCGGGGCCACGCTAGGCATCACAACGCCTGTCCAACCGTCCGGCGTGAGCACACGCACCGGCCAAACCCAGTTGACCAGCAGCATCCGCCGGTCAGGCGTCGGGAGCGCTTTTCCAATCGGAGTCTTGAAGTGGTCAGCGATCCCCGACGGTCGATCGGCCACCACCCATGTGCCGTGCGTCCTTCAACGCACAGGAGCGTGATCCACAAGGGATTGTCGCTGATGACGACTTTCACCGTTTCCGCGACCTCGTCGGAAGCATCCAGTACTGCTACCGGTAGGCATGACAATGGCCCTCCGTGGACCGGCAGGCTCTTGCCCCGCGAATCCGCCGACCTCATCAGCCCGGTGGCCTCTAGCTGCCGCAACAGGGGCACCCCTCCTCTGGGCTCGACCGGTTCATCCTCAGCCGCCACGGCCTCAGCAAGGGGAGATAACACGTCGGCTACAACCTTGGTGCTACGCACTACGATAAAAAACGCAACAGTCAGACACGAAAGCAGAGTAATAGCGGTCAGCACGGCAAATTTACGCGCTGGTTCAAGCTCGGTGTCCTCGTACGCCCCTGGCGTAGGATGCAAAAAGAGCTCTGTCTCTAGCCCGCCAACGTGGCTTGTGGAGGGCAGGGCCGCTTTCCTTCGGCCCACAGGAACCTTCCTCCTAGGTCCCCGCCGTGGCGCCTCTACCGGTGATGGACCCGACACCAGCACGACCTCCTCGTCGTCACTGCCTGGGTCTTCGTAGACGCCGCTCCCTGGATCCACGCAAGGCAGAGCTTAAGGGCCGCTAAGTACCCAACACTCAACCCATGTCAGAGAAGGGAGGCTTACCTGCGCAGGTGCCACGCGTTTCCTCGCGTGCGCCTCTGCACCTGCCCGTGCTGAGCTCGCCGCGGTCGATCGCGGCGCTAGGTTTCCTTCGTCCGACATCAGCGACAGAGCCGACGCCCCGCCGGGCGCTGCCGACACTCTCCTTAGCGGCGAGCGTGCCGCCGGCGGTTGCGCTGACGAGTGCCCCTCGGTGGAGCCCGTGGCTTGCGTGGTCTTCTCGGCTGCCTTCCACGTCCGCTGCAAAACAATTGACGCAGTCCGTCAAGACCTCAAGGGCGCGCACAGCCAGGAATTCGATTGAACACCTTATGGGCACTTATCTCGGACAGCTTATCCTTCACGAATCGTATGGGATGAGGGCTCCTGTCCATAGGCAATAGCATCCCCGCGATCCGTGCGACCTCGCGGGCTGGGAGTCCTACGTAGCATCACTGACGGTCACAGCGTGCCCCTACCTAAAATCAAACATAAGGATGCAGTTCGCGCCTACCTTCATGGAAGTCCCGGTCCGGATCTTCCCAACCGCCCATGTCACTGACACACCGCTCGCGGCGCCCCAGCGGACTGATCCGGTGCCGGATAGAGCCAACGACGACGTCGTAGCCCGTCAGACCTTTCTTGACGAGCCCCTTGATCTCCTGCTCCATGACTTGATCCTCCAGCAGGACCTCGCTGCGCTGGAAGATTGGGGTGTCCGGCGCAGCTGAAGAATATTCCAGGTTCGAGGCCCCGCGGTTCAGGTAGAACCACCGCCGGGCCCAGCCATCGACTTTCGTCCTCACCTCGTACTCCGGGTACGATTGGCTCCCCCGGGCTCGGCGCGCGGTCAAATAGAAGACCCCGCCATTTCCCACGCGGTGGCCGATGGGCTTCAACTCAAAGTAATGCTGAAGAAGGCTCACCGTTGGCCGCACTCCGCAGTGCGCCTCACACAAGAACGCGAAGATGGACAGGTGAACGTATGATTGCGGAGACAGATTCTCCGGCCTCAGCTCCGTGAAGGCGAAGAAGTCCGCGATGAACTGCGACTCCGGCATGCGGAATCCGCAGATGGCCGAACTCTCGAAGCAGACCAGCTCGTCGGGCGTAGGCCTCGGCTCCGGGTCCGCGCCGGGGAGCCTCCACGAGCCCGGCTTAACGAAGCCGTCCCTCTCCAGCTCCGCCATCCTCTTCCTCGTCAGAGCGCTCTCGCCGATGACGACCATGGCGGAAGTGAGTAGGAAGCAAGAAGGCAAGAGGCGAGTTTGGAAGGTGAAGACGGAGGCAAAGGGGATGTTTCTGCCGTAAGAGTTCCCCCTGAGAAGCGCTGCCTTATAAAAGAAGACAACGGTCGAGGCGGAAACCATGGGGATCGTGCCCAAGGGGGCGTAACTGCTCCGCTTTTCTATCAAATCAAATTTAATGCTCGGAGGCTCCCGCGACTCCCAAAAGCCCGAGCCGAATCTTCCTGCACGGCACGAGGATTTTCTCTAAACGTCAGACTGGCTCGCTGCGCGACCCGCTCGAGGCTCGGGGGCTGGCTGTTGGTGATTGATGAACGGCCCGCTTTAAGAAAGGCCTTGGGCTGATTCCGTAACAGCCCACCACAGACATAGAAGATCCAAAAGGCCGCCCCTGACCATACTAAAGGAAGCGCCTAGCCCGCCAGGGTCTTCCTCGGGCTTGACCAGGCCAAAGCCACGCCTTAGCAGGCGCCGTACACCTCCCGGGCTAGCCTTAGCCCGAGGGACAGTCCCGCGGATAGTCCGTCTGTCCGTGGGCAGGTGGCGACAACCGTCGTGTCCCACCACACTTCCTTTGGCCTTGACCGGAGAAAACTGAGCGCCCCCGGGAACCCGCAGCCCGGGGGGGAAAGCACGCGGGCAGCTTGGTTTGTCGTATGCCCCCTTTGGCAGACAGCGAACGGTTGTTACACTACACGACGCCCCCAACGGGCGGCTCGAGGCTGGCCCGGTCCAGTCAAATGCTATATTGGGGATAAAGGGAAAGTGCTTTCTCCCTAAAGAAGGTTTCTCCATGTATCGGCATTCCGAGACAAGCACGTGTCCAGTACTAACCTGACCGGCTTCTCCCTGCAGACTCCAGACCAGACAGAGCCCCGGAAGGAGATAAGAGCAGCGCCACCAAAGCAAAGACCGGCGCGGGGCCCGCCGGTTCAGCTCCGGGCTACCCGCCGCGCCTATAAATGGACAGCCTCGGACCCAGTCGAGGCAAGCAATCTGAAGCAATTCAAGTAGCCTGAGCCAGACGCCGCTGCGCCACCACCCAAGCATCCGAAACTTCTTTAGCAGTAGCCGTAGCCCTTAGACACCTCTGTAAGCTCGGGATTGGTGCCTTCAAACCCGGTCTCGGCACCCTTGTACTGTTTCCCACCGTATAATCAACAAGACTGGAGTAGAGCTATTACCCGGCAGTGAGGGCTCGAACCAGGGTAAATTGCTCGTGTCTCCGTGGTTTGTATTCTCTCCTTTCTCCTCCTCTACCCTCTTCTCACCTTTCACCGTACGAAGGGCCCGTACCCGGATCGCCTAGTCGCACCAGGCCTAGTCCGAGAAGACTGCACAGCCTGAGCCCCCGTAGGCTCAGTCACCACCTGGGCTGCTGAGAAGGGTTGTCGTTGGGCCTCACTCCAACTACAAATTCGTCTGCCGGTCCGTGGACCCGCTGCTCTTCAGGAGCGCGATTCTGAGACACCGACATACTGTGATCTGAGTTTTTCTCAAAAGCTAGTTTTTTGTGGCTTTTTGTAGAAGCAGCTTTTAGAGAAGTTGCAGCTCAAACAAACAGGGCCTAAAATTAGAACTATTAATTCTAAACGAGCTCCATCTACAATACTTCTAATTTTAGATAAACCTAATACTAGTCATATAGGGCGGAGTATTGATTGTTTTAGCCCCGCACGAAAAAGCGAAGCTAATAATCTGAACGGCTGAACGACTGAAATGACTAAATTTCGAGAGCTTATCGAGGTAGTCTCGAGATTTGGATCCATTTGAGCCGTAAAAATTCCAAAAAAAATCGTAGTGTATTTTAAGACATGGAGAATTTATTTAAAAAAAGTCTAGCTATGATTATTATGAGCATTTTATTTACCTTATTTACTTCGTTTTTGGAAACACATAGAAAAATTCCAAACTCATGTCGTGTGGGACCCACTAACCAGGTTGATAGTGGGACCCACCTACAGGTGGCCATCTTCCCAAAAAATCACTTATGACAAAACAATAATGTCATAAACTTATTGAATTGGTTCACGACAAATCACATCGTCACTAAGCAATATAGCATTCGTTACAAAATTGGCATTGAAGCAATTTGTGACGAATTTAGTGACGCACGTTTTAGTTTCGTCACTAAGCCATGCTTCCCTCCAGAAAACGTCATAAACAGAACGACTTAATGGCGAATTGCTCCACTGTCACGAGATATTCGTTATAGAAGGTCAAATTTCTTGTAGTGAGTGCTAAAGCGAAGACGCGACGCGATGGACCGGCAAGGAGGCTGCGGGGGCACGGCGGTCGAGCTGACTAGTGGTGCAACTTCTCCCGTTGAAAAAAAACCTCGATTAGTCGATTCATGTTGAATGGTTGTACCTGAGCTTAGCATCGGCTGACCACATGACAGATTCCCAGTCTTCAAAAATGTTTATGCTATGTCCTTCGCATTATTAGCAATCATCGGCTTTAAGGTAGTGAAAAAAGCCAATGACTCATCTGTCATAGCATGATGAAAAGATTGATGAATTGCAGCTGATATTTCATCATGTGCACTCTAATATTAGCTACTTGTGATAGGTCCCGATGGTTAGAAAGCTACTCTTTTGCACAAGAGCACCATTAATTTCGGCTTTTTATGGATAATCTACGCCTGTTATGAACCGACACATATTTGATCCATTCTATGCCAATTTAAGATTATAACTGACACAAATATATTTTATAATATTTTTATCTAGTCTAGATAGCACCACACGGATCATAGCTAGGCTACTACAACTAACTGCTACAACCCTACATGAAAATGGTAGCAGCGGCAATGCAGCCACTCGTTGGCTCAAAGTTCAACCAGTATTTGGGAATGTCATCGTCATGGCACACTGCCATGGTGTACCCTTTGTCAGACCGTAGGACCCATCTGATGATCACCACTTCCTCTAACTCCTTATTGAAAGAGTCAACAAGGGTGAGTTCTTCGTCTTCGTCACCACTATCATCATCCTTTGACGACACCTCCTCCTCTTCCTCACCTATGGAGCCGCACACCCGATGAATTTGAAGATGTCGGATCCAATGGCGATGTGGCCCTCGGCCGCTTGGGCATCAGCTCCTCCTCACGGCGATTGGTTCCTCCTCATGGGGTGTCGGCCAAATAATCAATAGGCTATGGTAACCATCGTAATGCCAACTACGGCAGCGAGGCGGGTGCAAGAGAGGGATGTAGAAGCAAGGTAGGTAGAGAGGGAATCGGCATCAAGAATGAAGAATGTGATTGGACCATGGTGAAGTAAGAAGAGACGAAGATCTAGGAATGGGAAGTAGCGGAGAGATCAATCAAAATGAGGGAGAAACTGTCAATATTGGTATAAGATTATACAGATGTGTAAAGGGAAAAATATGCCTGTGAATTTTGTGTGGCGGTTGTAATTACTAACCAGTGCATATGAATATGAAGAGACATCTCTTCAATTAGTGGACATGTGAAAAAATCTTTATATGTATTACCAAGAGCACACATATATGAATTACACATATAATTTGTAGTTTATAATTATACATCTAATTACCAACCAGAACCGGTACCGATGTACATGTACAGCATATAAGACATGTTTTGTAATCACTTCCCGTTGCACAATATCGATTCTTGTTGCCTCAAGGCGGAGGGGCCATGATTGATCGGCAAATTAGGGTAACATGTGATATGTACAGATTACATTAACTATTGCATATGTTACATTCATGCCATTATAACTAATGACAATTATACCCCTTATATGTGTGTGTGTTGCCATGCAAATACTACTCCCTCCGTTTTCTTATAAGGCCTATTTTGTTTCATTAGGACAAGACTTTTACCAACAATTACTTCATTAATATGTCATTTATGTGATACAAAATCATACTCATGTGTAAGTACTTTTGAATACAAATCTACCAACATCAATCTTGTGTCATAAAAGTTATGTATTAATGAAGCAATTGTTGGCCGAAACTTTGTCCTAACGAAACAAAATACGCAATATAAAAAAACGGAGGGAGTACTATAATATAAAAAAATGATAATCTCATATGATATGAACCACTGTGAAGAACGGACAGTCAATATTTACTGAAGTGTGCCCAAAAATTATCTTGCTATAACATTCCTGTCCTGTACGTGTCCAGTGAGTCCTTTAGGCCTTTATTTTTCAGCGTATGGTTGCGTTTGCGTATTATTATAGCAAATTTGAGAACTCTCCAAAAGAGGTCTAAAGATTTCAAAAAATAATTAAAAATAGTTTTAGGATCTTTGAAAGAACTATTACAAGCCACGAAAAAATCATTACAAATTATCGCAATATATAGACTATATAAAAATAACAAAAATTGCTACAGTAATAGTAATACGTAACGGTGCGTAAAACTGAAAAGACCTTAGGCTAGCTCCTTTGGTAATTACAAGGGTCGGCCGAGGGAGGCAGCTAGCGGGTACAATGTCTTTAAATTGAACCATTAACTGATATGGACTGGCGTGTTTAGTGAAGCACATGCAAAGATCTAGAACAGCAGTCGATCATAATGAACGGTTCGATTGGAGCACAAAGGCCGTACGTGTAGGGTTGGAATCAATCAATATCTGTACTGAACAGGAGTATTTTGTAGAAGAAGCTCAGCTTCCAATACGTGTTTTTTTTTTTTTCTCGAGCGTCCACGTTGGTAAGAGACCGTTGGCCGTCCGATCTTCACGTCAGATAATATCCGACCATTCTTTTTATATTTACATAAAAAATAAATTCTCCACAAACAAATGGACAACTGTTCAATGTTATCGAGACTCTCCCACCTGGAGTGTTCCCCACTGCGCCACAAGGATAAAGCTGTATAACTGCACATTTTCACAAATATAAAGGATGTTCACACGTGTTGCAAAAAGAGAAAAATTACATCGTTGCCGTCGATCGAACCGGGTGTGCTCACCACACTGCTCCTGCATCACAATGACAAAATCTGTATATAGAAATATTTTCACGAATATAAAGAACCTTGGCAATAATAGGTATTATATATTATCAGATTTTCCATGTTAATCCGTGCAATTGTACGGAGCAGCCATCTGGTTCTTTTTAGGTGAGGGCCCTTCGTGGCATTTACAAAGACCGAGCCGGCGACTGATTAGCGATGGCCATCAGTCTGCGAGCCTTTTGGAACTGACCGAGAGAACCTAGCAAAGCCTTTAAAAATGGAGGCGTACGGACATTGACCATGGCCTTTACCGAGAGCAGCAGCAAGCTGCCGCGCGCGCGCTTCCACGTCGCCGACAGCAATCTTGAGCTCGCGATCTCAATCCTGACCAACGAAAGATTACGAGGCCGGGAAAAGTTGGAATAAACATCGGCTGCCACTTGGAGTTCATCACGACTCACGAGTTGCCCATACATGAGTTATGACACCACATGATTACATGAATCATGCAGTAGCAGATGCAGCAGCAGTCGCCGCCTGAAGCTTTTAGCTTTACTGCGTATGCAGCTGAGAGAGGATGATGCATACCACAGAGCTACGCATCAGGCTCCGCGCGAAAAGTCGTTTTGTTTATTGGTCGATCTCTGGTGATCGTCAGCTGCTTCTTGGCAATTGTGTTGTGAGATGATTTTTTGCTATCGATGACGGGCGGTGCCTCCGTATGCAGGACGAGGCGTCCATTATTGATTAGAGCAGGTGTATGCTTTAATGCACCGATTTGTCTTCCATCTCTTCGGCATGGGCAACAGGGCGAGTGTAAAGGCCATGTACGTGCGGACCGACCTATTTTACTCCGTACTATTAATATTAATTCAATATTCACCTCTGCAACCTAAACCTTATTTATTCAATCCTTATATATTTTTCTTATATCTTGCTTCCAATCATATTTTCACTAACAGTAGTAGACAACTCGATATATTCTTAATACTACAGGAAACAACACAAATTTAAACCACTACCAACCCAATTGACGGTCAAGATAATACCACTGAGAACCTTAACATACCCTTGACAGCCAGGTGCGTATTGTTGTGTAGAAGTACACGGACAGCCAAGGTCATCAAACAAATAGACAAGGCAAGACATGGTAACAATATGAGCTATTCTTAACGGTCACCCACAAACTATCAAGAATGTGATCCATTAATCTACGTGGGCTTTCTAAAAATTAAAAACTCTGTTGGATTGACATATCTCTCAATAGCTCATACTTAAGCCATTAGGAGTGATAAAATAAAAAATGACAAGGGATGGACGTAAGCTTGAATTCGCTAGTGAGCACAAGCACTATAAACTGTCTTGTCTTTTTGATTTAAATCGTTAGACAAGGGTGCATGCACAAGAGGATGAGGTCTCTCCCGACCACTTGATAGTTGTATGTAGGCGGTTGAGAGAGAGAGCGCGCGCTTACCACGACCAGAGATTAAGGCCTTGATTGATGTCTTGCTTAGTTTTAGTTTTTGTTGGGTTTGCAATTTTTGTTATTTTTGTATATACCATTCACTTTAATTTTTTAAAATAATTTTTTAAAACTTTGTAGAGTTTTCTCAAATATCTTAAAAATATTTTTTAAATAATTTCTTTAGTCTTTTCGTACCATTTTAAAAGGTGATCAAATTTTCCCAACTAAAACTAAACTAAACAAGGGATCAAAGAGGGCTGGGTTGGACCATGTCCAAAATATGTTTAAAAAATGATGCATGGAGCAACATTACTTGTTGTGCACCTGCCAATATCATTATTAATTTTTTTTAAAAAAAAGAGAGAATGCATTGACATGCAGGACGACTGACTCGATCTATTTTGTCTCTCGATTGTTGCATACTTGATGGAGCCAATTTGACAGTCTTTTCTCAATGGCCAGCCATCAAGAACAACCCGTCTCATGGTTGGAAGCTTTACTAGACGGTTTTGGCCATTGAGATTTTGCCCATCTCCTGTAGTGGGAAGTAAAACCAAGTCAATATGGTATAGGTCACTCTTTCTTCTTGCATAAAAAAACTTTCCATCCCCAAAGAACTAGGGTTTATATTTATTTTCAGAGTTTTGCCTTTCTAAAAAAACTCCATACAAGAAATGGACGAATTTCTTCTCTTAAAAACATATACAACAAAAGAACAATGTTACCCTTTCATTAACTACTTTATTTTCGTTAATGAAATTTATAGGAATAGAAATCCATGTAAAAAGCTGTAAGTCCACAATTAACATTCCCTTAATCACGTGATTTCATGGTATTCACTCAGTTTTTCTTTGTAAGGCGTATTTTGTTTCATTAGTACAAGACTTTGACCAACAATTAATTCATTAATATGTTATTTACGTGATACAAAAATATACTCATATAAAAGTACTTTTGAAAACAAATCTACCAACATCAATCTAATGTCAAAAAAGTTATGTATTAATGAAGTAATTGTTGTTTAAAGTTTTGTCCTAAGGAAACAAAGTAAGCCTTATTTAAAAAAGGAGAGAGTGCTATAATTCCTTAAGCACGATATTTCATGGTACTATTCCTTAGACCTTGCTCGCTGAGCGTTGTGGCACGGTACTATTCGCTCACTGGTGAGTAATGGCTAGTGCTAGCTGGGAAACCTGGGAGTCACGATAAAAAAACGTGGTTTTACTTTTCCTTTTTACGCTGCAGCGAATTGCCAAATTAGAGATTAATTTGGTGGAGAAAAGAAAGAAAAAACAAGATATATGTGTACATATATGTACATACAGATGCCTGTGTATACATGTACGCATGCATACATGAGGAGAGTTGCATGCATGGCATGCTAACTGTTCGATTGGCTATCTAGTGTGGCCAACGTAGGTATGCTGGTTCCATGCAGTACGCACAGTGAGCGACATGCAAGGCGCAACGATGGGAGGCAGAGAAAAAAGCGCTCACGCGTGTAACGTGGGCTGGGCCGCGAGCCAGCGTTCGATCGTGACGGACGCTCGAGACGAAGCATTTTCCATCTATTTTTATAAAAAATTTAGTTTATTCCTATTATTGTTGATATGAATTTCTTTTCTAGCTTTGTAGTTGAAATAGATTTTTATTCCAAATCTCTATTTTGTTTTTATCATTTTTTATGAATTATTAATTTCAATCTATGTTACTATATATGATATGGCTCAACAATAATCGATGGTTTATTTTTTTTTTCTTCGAACCTAGTAGCTTTGATATATTTCCAAAGTCTTACGTTAGTAGAAAGAGGCAAAGTAAGTTGGGCAGGGTCTTACATTGGCAGAAAGGGACACTACACCAAAACAGGGCAAATGTACCCCCCATCTATGTCGGTTCACTTTGAACCGGCACAGATGACCCTCTTCTGTGTCGGTTCATGAGGAGGGAGCTTCTGCGCCACCCATCAGTGTCGGTTCGTGGCATGAACCGGCACTAAAGGGGCCGACCCCCTTCAGTGTCGGTTCGTAGCATGAACCGACACTGATGTATGCCACCCATCAGTGTCGGTTCGTATTACAATCCCTCATTTAAGAAGTAAGCTAGGCGGGGAAGCCATTTCTCAATCATAGACACTCTTCTTTAGCAATACAATGGATAGATAGATTTTCTAGCTTATCCTTTTCAAGCAAATCTGGATCCAACCCAAATACATAGATTCCTCATGAGAGGTTTTATCGATAGATAGTTTTAATTGTGTTTGTTTAAGCACTAGGGACTTGTGTCAGGTGTGAGAAAAATTTAGAAACATGAAGAAAGCAACGGAAACATATATCACAACTTGATTTTTTTTTTATTGTTGTGCCTTTTGTTGTTTTGTATGTGTTCATGCATCTCTCTCCGATTGGCTCCTGATTTGGGTGTACATATAGGTTGTACGTTTTGCTTCCTCAGTGGTGATGTTTTTCCGTTTCTTAAATGTTTTCTTGAGTCATTGATTGGTAATGACATTGATGCTTCCTTCTAGATGATTGACCTTCCATCTCCTAACAGAGGTGCTCTTTAGGTACCTACGTTGATGTTTATGCTTAACTTCCCATAGAAACCTTGCCAAGCGTATCTTTCCATGGACTCTTGATTAATTGACCATGTATGTATTAATGTTTCGATCCGTTGCTCCTCGATCTAGGTCTCTTTATGTCAAGATCCTCAATCTTTCTTGGTTCTTTCTAGGGCGTGGAAAAGGTCATCAAAGTGTTTGAACTCTCGACGGTTCATTTGTAATAAAAATTATTTTATTTTTGTATGTGCTCGTGTGTGTTTCTCCAAGTGGCTCTTGATGCATGTGGGCGTATCTCTTGTTGTAAGACTTGCTTCCTTCTTGGTTATTGTGATTTTTTGTTTCTTCATATAAAATTTGCAGATGCGGCATGTGTTGACTTCTTGAGCCATTAATTGGTCATGACATAAATACTTCTAAATGATTATCCTTCTGTCTCTAAAAAGAAGTTGTCCTTGGGTACCTATGTTGATGCTTATTCTTAATTTCTCATAGACTTCTCCTTATTGCGTGTATTTTGTCATGGACTCTTGGTCGCCAATATATGTGTCAATTCTTTGTTCAGTTGCTCCTCAATATACGTCACTTCTTATCGGGGTCATTAATCTTGGTTGGTTCTTTTTTCGTGTGGAGAAGGTCGTAAAAAAGCGTGTGTGAATTCTTGCTGTTCATTTGTAGCAAATTTGTGGTGTTGAGAGTGCGATATTGTTGTGTCGGCTTCATAGGCCTCTTTATATAGTGTTGATGGTGAAAATTTAGAGATAGAGTTCAAGATGAAAATCTTGCATGTAATATCAGTTTTCAAAGTAAGCATTATTTCAAATCTATAATGTTATAAGTTCGTTACACTATAATTAACTGATGATATAAATTTTAATTTATTTTTCCTGTAATATTGCTTGTGTCCAATACCGATCC
The DNA here is from genome assembly GCA_005191435.1 of Raddia distichophylla. Classification (NCBI taxonomy): domain Eukaryota; kingdom Viridiplantae; phylum Streptophyta; class Magnoliopsida; order Poales; family Poaceae; genus Raddia; species Raddia distichophylla. The sequence continues at coordinate 141,503 of SPJY01014491.1, forward strand.
AATTTATGTCTATCTCTAATAATCCATGTTTATTTTAGCACAAATTTGATCCACATATCTCAAATGTGGATTCGTTGATAGCTACAGGGAGTTTATCCACGCATATATATGTCGAATATGTGGCAATTATCTAAAATCAATTCATGTGTATGATGAATGCAGATTTTTAGCTGGTGTGCTATCCTAGTTGGTGTCGTATGATCTTTGGATCTGTTCGATCTAGATCTTTGTGATTTATATATTAATACAATCAAGTATAGACATATTTTTTAGATTAATTTTAAAATTCCAATGCGTACGTAGATTTCTTTTTTCTTTTTGTTGGATATGGACTCTCTTTACTATTATTTATTTTATTTTATTTTTTAGTTGGCGTGGACTTTTTTAGTTTTGTAGTTGAGATGAACTTCTTTCATGTTTTAATTTTGAATTTTGAATTTTGAATTTTAAATTAAAGTCGATATTTACTCATTATTTTAATCCTAACCATTATAGTCTGACCTCATCAATAAATAGTACAAAGCCGGTGGAGAGTGCCGCCTGGCCGACACGTCGCTGGCCTCCCCGCCCAGCGCCCTTGCGAGCATGAATCCTCTGCTGCTTGCCTGTTTTGATGACCAAACACCATGCTCCATGGATCTCTCTCTCTCTCCATCACACATCCTCCCCCACTTTTTCTCTCCCGCGAGCAGCAAGCTAGATTGCAGTATGGATTTGAGGTTGGGAGTGGTGTGCTAATGGGGAATTTTGCCTCACTGTGAGAGACGTACAGGAAGTAAATCAGTGGAGAAGAGGCTGCTGCTTTGCAGTTTGCCCCCTGAGCTTAAAAGAAATACAAGGGCACATGTTACGCGTCTATTTCAGCCATAAGAATGATGCTGCGTGATTAATTTTGCCAATTACAGTATATCAAAAATCTTTTATTTGCAGATTATACCTTCAAGACGTTGTTGAGATACAGTGCAAAAGGAGAATACAAAGAAGCACGGATAATATGCTTCTTGATTTCTTGATTATTCGCTATTTGTCAAAAAAATTATATTTGCAGATCATACCCGAAGACGTTGTTGCTACATCATCAAGTCAATTTGAGCCTAGCGTAGCTATGCATGTTCTTATTTCAGGTTACTCGGAGGAGTTGATGTATTTTCCAGTAACTCCAACACAGAGTCGTCCGCGATCGTTTAAATACGAACTGATACAGGCGAACAAGTTCAAGATTTCGAGCTTTGTTCTCCACGGCGGAAGGTCCAGCTAGACCGCGATTTCTGCCGACTACACCAACTTCACTATTTTATAATTATCTTTTTTTACATGCATAGGTAATGCAGGCGAAGGTTGATGAACATGACAAAGAGCAGCTTAATCGGAGGTTTTTAGCGTATTCTCGCGGATATAATTAATTGGGAGATCTCTCGACACCCCAGGATCCAGGAAATCCACGTTGCCTATATCAGATGTTCTTCCAACAGGCAATGGAGCACAAAAAAAATGGGAACCACGTATTTTACCGGCGATATATTAATAAAGATCACGTGTTTTCCCTATATTTGTTTATTTGTGTATTTCGATAAACTGGAACGCCTGCAATTTTATTATTCCTCACCAGCGGTCACGGACATTTTTCTTATAGAAGCCAAAACGGAAATGTCCCGAACCCAACCCTACGTCTCCCTCTCCTGCCCACAACCCCGCCCCCTCCCCCTCGGCCTGTTTCCTCTTGCCTCTCCCCGTCTCCTTTCTTAGGGAGATGCGCTTTTTTGCCGTCGGCTCTTTCCACCTTCTACTTGCCGCCGCCGGCTCTCTCAGGTCTCTATGCCCGTCGCCGCCTCCTCTGTCCGCCGGCCTGTCGGACCGTCCTCAATGGCTTCTCGCGTACCAGCACCGGCTTGCGCCGCCACTTTTCCTCCGGTCGCCGCCCATGGTGATCGCATGGCGGCGGCGCTCTGTGGATTGAGCTGGCCGCAGAGATATCAAAATTTTCAAATAATGCACCATTGAGTCGGAAAACCATTGTACATAGATCATTTCATTTGGAATGTAATAAAATACTGCATTTCAAAAACATTTAAGTACAATTTGTTAGTTTTAAATATATTATCATATCTTATACCTAACATTAATTATAAATAAAATTTATTTTAAGAATTAGTATGCAAAAAAATAACACCTTGTACCATTATATATTTTTCCCAAAATTTGGGACTGCATAAAATTTTATTTTTTATTTAAGTTCTTTTTATTTAATTTGCTAAATAAGCAAATCTGCAAATTATGAAAAATATTTACAAAATGAAAAATTCAATGGGCCAGCCCACCATTGGAGCATGAACTATTCTCGACGGCCAAATTTTGGCCGTCGAGATTAATTCATTATGATGGGCCGGCCCATAAACTATTCACGACGGCTGAGTTTGAGCCGTCGAGATAGAGTCTTCCCGCCTTCGCGAAAAGCCGAAAAACCATGCGCGCGGGCCTCAAGGACCTTATCTCGACGGCTTTTGTGTGGCCGTCGAGATCAGTTTCACTGTATCGACGGTATGTTATTGGCCGTCGAGATTAGGGTCTCTGTGTCGACGGCTTATATTTGGCCGTCGAGAATATTTTTGGCCGTCGAGATTTCGCGCGTTTCCTGTAGTGCCGGATCTGGCCATGTGCCTTGCCTCGACTGCTCCGATTCCAGGGTGGCGCCTCCTCTTGCCCGCCGCTGGATCTATCCACCCCACTGGCCACCGCTATCAGAAACGGCGAGCCCGACCTTGGCCGTCGCCGCACTCGAGGATGGTTTCGTGGTCGCAGCGCAGTTCGCCAGTCCTGACAGGTAATTGTACTTTCACTATATTTGGGTTTTTAGCGTGTGTTAATTAACTACTTCAGAGAGTATAGTCTTCGAAGGAATACGCACTACCGGAAAGAAGCCCTCTGCATTCAGAAAGAAAGAAATGATCCATCAGATTTTGAGAGCAAAAAACAAAAAAAAGATGCTACTTCGTACTGCTATAGTTGGTTTTGTGTAGACTACTCATGGCTACACTCTTTTGGTTAGAACATTTTTACACAATGCTCCCTCCGTCCCTTAAAGCATGTCATTGTGGGATTTAAAATTTGTCCCTTAAAGCTTGTCACTTTGGGCTCGCGGGTCCCACACCATACTGTGCACACCGAAGCCGCGTGAGGGAAAAAACGGAGGCAGCGCTCACGTCACAGGCAGCGCTCGAGTAATAAAAAAATAACAGTGCAGTCTCCGCCTCTCGCAAAGCCTCTCCCGATCCCCAAATCCAATCTCTCGCGAAGCCTCTCCCGATCCCTAAATCGAAGCCTCTCTCCATCCCCAAATCGCACTTCCCCGCTGCTCGCGAAGATGAGCGACGACGACGAGAAGCTGGCACACGTCGTGGCCTGCCTCTAATTATTTGTTCTCTCCCTCTATTTGTTCTCTCCAGCAATGCTTCATATATGGCCTGCCTCTGATTATTTGTCAAATCTGTTGATCGATTTGCAATATTTCCATGTACTACATCTTCATCATCTGAGTCGGGCAACTCTTCCACCTCAAACTGTATTTCCACAAGCTCGGCATAGACACCATAGTTCTGCAGCTCCTCCATCATGGCTGGCAAATGATGCATCCAGTTTTGCTGTTCTTCATCTACCAGTGACCAAAACAATAAGGGTCTGAGCTCCAAAGTTTATAGGCAACACATTTAATAGCTGGGGTTGAATCATCCGCACACACTCTTGTTGCAATTAATATAATATACTGAAATTGGATAGATCAATCGGATAGGAGCTTCAGGTGAGCTGTGTATTTTGTTTGTGTACATGGTTGCCTCCTTAGTGTTAGCTGAGGTGAACTGACTGAGAAACTATTTTTTTGAACTATAAACTTTATTGTCTAAATTCATATGCTTAATGTGCAAGGGACTCACTTGGGTTATTGCCTTGCATAACAGCTTCAGTGAGTACTTCATCCAAAGATGCTTCATTCAGATCAAACACATGAGCTGGAGGAGCATGGTGCTCATCATGTAAGGAAAAGGTAAACATCCAAAAGATTTAGGATTACCCCATGATCCATTCATATTATTGCAATGCAACAGACTCACCTTGGTTATTGGCTTGCATAGCAACTTCATGTGTTACTTCTTCATGAAAAGATGCTTTATTTAGATCAAACACATGAGTTGGAGCAGCATGGTGCTCATCATCTAAGCAGAAGGTAAACATCCAAAAGATTTAGGATTGCTCCATGCTCCATTCATATCATTACAATGCAAGGGACTCACCTTGGTTAGTGGCTTGCAAAGCAACTTCATGTGTTGCTTCTTCTTCATCAAAAGATGCTTCATTCAGATCAGGTAGTAGTACATCCTCCTCTATTGTCGGATGGTTTACATATGTGGCCATGGCTAATCTTCCCTTGGGTCTTTCTTAATAACAGGGCAACTTCTTGTATTGGCGCTAGACTGCCAATTTATAGGGAGTACTAGTGATGGTCATAATTTGAGTTTTGGCGCACTGTAATTTTTGCTGCACTGTACATTTGCCGGTCTGTAATTTAAGTTTAATTAGTGTGTGAGAATTTTGGGCGCACTGTAATTGGCGCCAGTTCACTTGCATGTCCCTTTTCTAGCTATGTAATCTGTGCCATGCATGCAGGCAGTGGAGAGAGTGGAGTACTTTATTTATTTTATGACGCACCCATTATAATTCTGTGCATTTATTGCTCTATGCCTCACAGTGAACTTTCTTTAGTTTATCATTAGACAAGGAGTATATGTGTCTTTTGCCTCGGTCACTAAATTGTCAATTTGAAACCTAGGATGACAAACTTTAAGGGACGGAGCATGTATGTATGTATGTATGTATGTATCCATGCATGCATGACACCGACATACGCCAACTTTGTAAACAATGGTTTCCTCGGTGCGCCACAGGCGCGCAGTCTCAGCTAGTTGTAATCAATGGACATGACGGTTGTGTCGGTCTCTTAATTACTCCGTTCATCTCTCCGTTCATCCTGAATGGGAGAGGCTACTTATTTGGTGCGTGTACGTAGCTACAAGACATCACATTTTTAGGATCGTTTGTCGTCGATCTCTACCAAATCGCTTCGAACTTGTGCCCTGTCTGGCCATGTGATCAAATAGCTAAGAGCCTAAGAGATATATGGACTGTTGTTCACTAGTGAGAAACCTACCTACCATCTTCCATCTCATACTAGCAAACACAGGTGTGGATTTCTTACGTTCAAGAAAATATGGACTCCATTGTACGAACCTTTTTATAATTAGTTTTTTATTTAGGATTTCTATTATATTTTTATTGTAGTAGATATAGATTCTTCGTTTTAATCTAAATTGTAGAATCCGACCCCATTATAATCGATAGTGGAGATCTTTTCTTTTTATCTAATTTACATGAGAATTTCTCTGATAATAAATTCAATTTGAGCCGTTATAATTTGGTCCCACCATAAACAATGGTTGGGATCTTTATTATTCATCTAATTTATGTGGGAGTTATCTGATAATAGATTCAATCTGAGTCGACATTATAATATGGTCCCACTATAACCAAGGGTTAAGATCTTTTTTTTCTCAATTTACATGAGAATTTCACCGATTAACTTGGTGGCTTCGTTTTCCCCTGCTTTATATATATAAAGATAGATACCTTGTTTGTTTCAACTTAAAGTTGCTAAAAGTTTTAATCTAAAAATGTTGTGATCCCTTGACAGAGGCCTTGGAGAGTCAAAAAAAATTATAAAATAAATTATTTTAGTGATTCTAAGAAAAACTATTTAAAACCCCATAAAAATGACTACAAATTACTACATTGTTTGGCATATATAAAAATAACAAATTTTATTTAATTTAATTTAAGATGAAAAGTACAAGGCTAGTTATAATTGGCCCCACTATAACTGAGGGTGGAGATCTTTTATTTTCCTCTGATTTACATAGAGATCTTATCTAATTTCATCTTATAATGTGGTCCCGCTACAACCGAGGGTAAATATTTTTTTCTCTGATTACGTAGAGATCTTATCTGATTTAATCTAATCCCTGCTTTATATTTATAATAACGAGCATGATGGTCTGCATTATTTTTATTGTGAATCTATGTAATCCTTTTTTTTAACCAAAAGATAACTGCAGCCCGGCCTGCCGTACTATTCCATGAACGCACTCAATATCTCTGCTGCACTATGTAGCCTCGTTGTTGAGTGAATTCAATGAACAAATCACGCACGCACTATACGTACTACAGTACGTACTAGTCACCTTGGTTTGTGAATTCGATGAACATTCTTCGGTTGCATTTTCTTTTCGTCTGCATCATACGATATATCCCGACGGGATCGAATGGATGTACATATGTGCCCGGAAATAAATTCGCCATCGATCGACGCGGACGAGAGATTCGAAAGCGACGATGGTGGAGGAGGGGGACGCGACGCGATCGAAAGCAATGCGCGCGCATGATTGGGGAAGAGAGGCGATCGATGCATTGCGCGCGCGCGGAGAGGTTCCTGCGGGGCAAGCAAGCTAGCTAGCTAACCACCATGATGGCAACCATGCATTGGTTTGTGGTTACTAATAAACCCATTTCATTTTCTTGCTAGCTCTTGGCCTGATTGATGCGTTTCCTGATTGATGCTCATTGACGTCGACTTCAATTTGTCTCGTCCCTGGCCAGCCCTTGCACCTAAATACTGCCGACAACTTTGTTCGCTTTGAGAGCGTACGTCCGGCCTCTTCCTCTGAAAGCGGCCGAGGCAGATGAGTGAAGTTCTATGTTTTTTTTTTTAAAAAAAATTAATGTTCATTAATTCTGAAGGAGCTTAAAATCTCTGCAATTTTTTAATATGGCATCCGCAATAGCGAGCTAATGCGGGTTCCACGTCTTGCCTCTAATTAAGGTTACTTCTAAACAGTTAGAGGTCGTATTGCTAACCTACAGTCATTGGACTTGAATCCACTACACCGTAGATAGCGATTTATTTATGTTCAGATGTTAATCTAAGTTTAGGGCTGAGAGCGCTCTACCATGGAGGTTAGACAACCTTGCATATTTGGGCTTTTTTCATGCATGCCACTGTGTAATGTATCTATTTAATTCGTATGCCATTACAAAGTTTATATTGTCGCTCACCCTATTATAATTTCGAACCTCTTGCAACAGGCCATATTCAGTCTTTGACCAGTCAAGTTGGATTTCTATACCCTCTCATCCTCTTCAAAAAAAATTAAAAAAATGTTCCACCCCTCATCTTCCTCCTCTCTTCTCTCATCCCTTCTTCCTCAAATCCAACGGCCAGTGGACCCATCTCCGTCAACTGCGCTAGCTGGCGCCGGCCGCTGGACGGGGCTCACGGTTGTGTATAAGCTAGCACATGCAAAACCTCGATCAACCATAACATATGGTAGTATTCACTCTGCTGGCCTTTAAGGCTTTAACACGATCTTTAGCGAACACCAAAGCTACACTTGAAATGCTTGGCTAGGCTGCATTTGATAAATCAAGACACTACAGGAAAATCATTCATTGTCGACGGCCAAATATAGGATAGACAGCCAAGTCTACGCTGTCTACCATAAATCTAATGGTCGACGGCTAGCCTCACGGCCGTCTACCATAACCCTGGAAGACGGCAAACACTTAGATCCGTCACACAATATGGTCGACAGCTAACGAAAAGCCGTCTACCATACGTGAACAGTAACTCTGCCGCTAACGGCGCGCGCTGTGATAGCACCACACGTGCGGTGAGGGGATTGACATCTGGGACCCACACTTGGTCGTCAGCCGTCATCCTAGCCGTCGACCATACCACGCTGCGTGGCAAGGTCAAAAAGGATCGGCACCCAAGTAGTTTGATCAAAAACTTCCCTCCCTTCTGCCTACTGGCGCGCGCCGCGGGCGCATGCACACCTGAGATCACGGGTTCGAGCCGCGCCCGCACCCCCAGTGGCCGTCGACCATAACCACAGGCCTGCATATAATGGTAGACGGCCGTAAAAAGGCCGTCCACCATAACCTACGTGCCAGCAAACCGGTTTCCCTCGTTATGGTAGACGGCTTTCACCAGGCCGTCGAACATAAGTTGACGGAGGTGTTTGGCCGTTACCTGACATATGGTAGACGGCCGTTGGAGATGCCGTCGACCATATTGTGGTCGATGGCCTTGCTGTCGACCATTTTTTTATGGTCGACGGAGTACTGTCGTCGGCTTATGTTCGACGGTTGGCCGTCGATTATAGTTTGGGTGGACGGTTTGCTCTCTATGGTAGACGGCTTAGGCCGTCTAAAATGATGAACTTTCCTGTAGTGAGATGTTTGGGTCAGTTGGGCTTTTTGATATCCTTGAGGAAAAAAAAGTTGAAACTTTTGAATTCAAATAAGCGTCTTTTTCATTATGTTAAAAACCCTGCCAAGTGCCAAATAGACAGTAAAATTGAAAGAGGAACCATATATAGTGTTAGATCAACTTAAGGAACCGTAGCTTAACTCAAAATATGGGGAGGAACTAATTACTACCTCCGTTTTTTTTTGTTAGACGTCTTTGATTTTTGGACACGTCTTTGATCATTCCTCTTATTCAATTTTTTTTTTGTAAATATCATTTATTTTGTTGTGATTTGTTTTATCATAGAGATACTTTAAATATGGCTTTTTTTATATCTTTGCACTAAATTTTTGAATAAAACAAATGGTTAAAGACGTGACAAAAAGTTAAATACGTCAAATAAAAAAACAGAGGAAGGACATTTTATGCAGGGTTGCCAAATTCTTTCCGCCCTCTCTACATAATGGCAATGCATCTCTCGAATCTTCTGCCACCTCCTCTCTCTCTCTCCCCTATTCCCACATCGAACAACACGTATGCACAGGCCACAGAAGCTACTAGCACCGCTGCACCGGGCACCGGGCACCGGCCGGTTCCCTGCTTGACCATCCGTCGCCATCGTCGCGTTGGAGCCCTCCATGCCGTCAAATGATCCGCCGTCGTGTTGCGCACTTGCGCTAGCTCCACGCTGTCATCCGCTTCAACGCCTCTCAGCCTCGCCGGCTGCAGCTGCTACATGCTACGGCCTCATCAGGTGCGCCGCCGCCGCCGCCGCCAGATCTGGATTCTGGGACTCCATGACGTCCGCCCCCCTCGAGTTGAAAACTTCAGGTTCCTCGGCGCTGCTGGCTTCTGTGGCTTCGCTCGCGGCTTCATCCACTGCACCAACTCGCCACCGCCTGTGAGATCCCTGGACCACCATGGCTCGGCCGCCACCAACCCCTCACAGCGACACAGCGTCTGTCCGGACCGGCTTCACAGGGGTCAGGCACGCCGGGGTCACCGTCATCCTCCGTGGTCTCGTGGGTGTGGAACACTGGAACCCATATCCGAAACCTAGGTAACCCAAACCTCCTCCTAGACCAGTTAGTATAAATACTAACAGAGTCAAATTAAGATGAAATAATTAGTTAATTACATGCCCACCGAGTGCCGACAAATCTCGGCAACTGAACGAATCTGAATCTCATGGTATGTGCAAGCGAAAGGAAACGATTTTTAACACATGTATGTACGCGATCGAGTCATTACAGCATCCACCAAAAAAGGTTGAGAAATACTTAGCGTTCTCGACAGTATAGGAAGGATACAAGAGGAGGCGAGTAGCGAGGCGGGGAGGAAGAAGGAAGGGGAAGGGAGGGAGAAAGGAGGAAGCTATTGACTTCACTGTCACTGCCAACTTTACCATTGCCAATCTCGCCACCACCGTCAAGATAGGGTTAGATGTTGAGTTAGAGGAGGGTTTTAAAGTGTCCACCGAGCTTAGAGGGAGACCGGGGAGGCAGCGGCCTGACGGTGGGGATGGTTGGTAGTGGTGGTGAGGCGCTAGCGTGGCACCGCAGCCAGGGGCTGGTTGAGTGATGGAGACGAGCAGATATGCTGCGCTGGTGGTACAAGTTATAGTGGGTGGGGTAGATCTAACAGCGAGAGGTCGGTTGGCAAAGCGGTGAGGTGGTGGTGGGGCCATCGAGCGTGGATGACGGTGGAGGTGGTGGAAGCCGTGGGGGAGGTGTGCGGAGTGAACCAGGGAGGAGAAAGGGAGTAGAAGGGGAGAAGCACGCGACGCGTGGGAGGAAGAAGGATGAGAGCGGTGCAAGGAGGGACAAGGTGGAGGACGAGAGGACACCCGGCGGTATAGAGTAGGGTGATCGTCCCAAAAAAATCTCTCTAAGCTAGGCTACCTCCAAGTAAATAATGCAGTAATTATTATTTATGAGCAGTGGGTGTAGTGGGTCAAAATTTACGGGCTATATTATCAACCATTATAGAAAGAACTCCATAGCTTTAGGTTGGTTTAATTTTGGGTCTTATCTTGCCTCTAGTTATTTTGTGGTATACACTTGATGAGAATTAATACCATATTAAAAATCTATATCAACCTAAAAAGGACAGGGCGCTTGTAAGCGAGGGAAATGTTTTTCCCCTTTCTAAGGTAATACGACGAGATAATTGGCCTTTTTAGTTTTCCATATATAATTTTTCAAGCAAAAAAATATATTTGCAAATTCATATTGACCAAAATGCTGGTGTACATGAAAAATTTCAAACAAATAATGTGCAAATTTAAATGCACCTAAATTCTTTTACTCCCTCCGTTCAATTTTATAAGACATGATTTGACTTAGCACAGCCTAACTACACTTAGACTCTTATCACATCTTGTAATATAGTATTGTTTATAATAACAAAACTGTAGTCATTAGAAAGTACGGTCAAATACGAATTCAATTGAATCTTGAAGTAAGTGCAAATCTTATAAAATTAGACGAAGAGAGTAACATTTTTTTTTATCCCACAATAGGCAACGAAATTTCAGCCATACAAATTGTCCGGCTTATACGTAAGTGCCCTTGTTGGCTACTCCATTTTTATAGCAAATAAACACCGTTGAAAATTATTAAGGGCTAGCTTAAGGCCTATTCTGGATTAGTTTTCTAGATTTTTGTGGGAATCATACTATTTCTTGTGAAATTCATGTGCCCTGAAAAATGCCTTTGATTAATGGAGTTTGCTCGTATGTACGAACTCTCCCCAAGCGGCGATTAACCGTAGGTAGAACGAAGAAAATTAAGCCCATCATAGGTTTCTCAAGTCTTGGGATGAAACTGCTCGGAAGATGATTCTTGTTGCCAGCACAAATATTCTATTGATGTTGTGCTGGCATGAAACCTTAGGCCTTGTTCTTTTCAGCGTATCGTTGCGTTGGCCTATTACTGTAGCAAATTTGAGAACCCTAAAAGAGAGGTCTAAAGATTTCAAAAAATTCATTTAAAAATAGCTTTAGGATCTTTGGAAGAACCATTACAAGCCACGAAAAAACCATTACAAATTATCACAATACATAGGCTATATAAAAATAACAAAATTTGCTACAGTAATACGCAACGATACGTAACGCTGAAAAGAACAAGGCCTAAGATACGGTCAGGGTCAACATTCAACATATATGCATATTTAGTTGAATATAATTTCGGATTGGACATGGATCAAATACGAATACGAAATGGAGTTTATCATAATACCTCCATATGAAAAAATCAATATAATTTATCCTCGTTGTTGTTCATCCACAAAAGCACAACATGTAGTACAAAATTACTTTATGGTTTGAAAGACATGCAATGCAGGTACGTGGTCTTGCGTAGAACAGCATGCTCATAAAAAACTACCCATGCACAATGGCATTTAGGCTAAGTTACACATTAGCACCAATCCATACTTTAAATCATCATGAAGCTTTGCTAGCCTAATTAATATAATCTTTTTTCCCTAGACGGATGATATTTGAATAACAAGTCTCACATGCAGATGCATCCGTTGGATAACAGCCAATCCTTATCCATTTAAAAATTTGGATAATTATTATTACCCGTTTTTGTTCAGATAAAAAAATACAACATCTGGTCATAAAAACAAGTTGCCGTTAACTTTTGGACACGCTTTTGACTATTCATCTTATTTAAAAATTTAGTGCAAATATGCGTAAATATAAATCATGCTTAAAGTACCTTTAATAATAAAACAAATCACAACAAAATAAATGATAACTTACATAATTTTTTGAAGAGTAAATTACACTGTTGCCCCTTAAAGTTGGTCGAAAATCTCACTTAGCCCCCTAAACTTTGTTTTGTCCGCTGCGGCCCCTTAAAGTTGTTTCCGGGTGTCACAAAGCCTAATTTTTTCAGCACCCAAAGCCAACTTCCGGGGGTTGTGGTGCAACAAAATCCAACTTTCTGGGGCTTTATGATACCCGGAAACAACTTTAAGGGGCCGCAGCGGACAAAACAAAGTTTAGGGGGCTAAGTGAGATTTTCGACCAACTTTAAGGGGCAACAGTGTAATTTACTCTTTTTTTAATAAGACGAATAGTCAAAAGCGTGTCCAAAAGTCGACGACGACTTGTTTTTATGACCAGAGATAGTAGGTTCCAGGTAAATAAAAATCAGATATGGATCTGGAGCGGACAGTTATCCGACCCATTTTCACCCTGTTCAGCAACTTTTGGAAAGTACTTTTCAAATCTTAAGGACATTTTTTTTTTTCGCCACAATCGTTCTTAAGAATACAGGAAGTTCCCTGTGGAAGAAAGAACGAGGTGAATCCGGATTCTTACATATATTTCATGTAATGTTCATCGCTTGGTCCGTCAGGCCGTGACTAGCTAGCTTGTGGCAGCTAGCCGCTCGGTAGCTACCCTCAAACTCTTGAAAGCAGTGTCCTAGCTAGCTATTAGCGTATGAGCTAGCTAGCTAGCTTGGTACTTAAACTGTTCTCCTCCTCGAAAGAAACCGACATTCTGGATCAAACACGACATGGTGGCGGGCGGTACATCGAACTAATGAACTCCACGAATCGAGAACCACCCATGACACCTCACTATCCATCACCCAGCGATGCTGCTCCCTTGAACAGCGGACTAAGAGCCACACATTGATGTGCGGATCAGAGTAGTGATCGATGACAGGAGACCAAATAATGCCCCTAATGACAGGCTTATCCAAGACTGATGGAACAGGCCCAGCTTAGTCCTCATGGCTCTCCTGATCATGATAGCTAGCCCAGAACCAGGGCATGGCCCCTCCAGCTATATATCTGGGCTAGCTAGCTAGCAGTAGGGGAGGCATGAGGCATCACTTCGCCATGAAGGCGAAGAAGACGCGGCCACCTCCGGACCAGGTGCGGCTCCTCACCCGGGAGTGGGAGCTGCGAGGCGACTGTGGCAGAGGCGGCGGTCGCGCCGTGGCCGGCCAGTGGGGGCGCCCGCCGTCGGCATCGCCCAGCAGTGCCACGCCGCGCCCGCGCGCGTCGCGGGGGGTTTACCTGCGCACATTGCCGCGCTGTGCGCGCGGACAAGGACGCGCCCCACGCAGCGGGCGCTATGCAATACTGTACCAGAGAGAGAGAGAGAGGGCGGCTGAAAGTCATCAATTACTATAAATAAATTGTAGAGTAATACTATAAATTATGAAGAAATATTAGAGAGATGGATAAAAGGAACATCAACCGTGTTTTAGAGAAAATATAAGGCAGTATAAAACAACGATTGGTGATGCTCCCCCGCGCATATTGCCTCGCCGTGCATGTGGGCAGGGATGGCCCTGTAGAGCAGCCTCTCTATAATACTCCTGTATTAGATATAGAAGGGTTATTGACGACCCTCTGTAAAAATACTGTAGTGCGGTATAAATTATAAAGAAATTTTAGGTGGATGCACGGAGAAGACGTCGGTAATATCTTAGAGAAGAGACAGCGAGGAACTGTGGGTGATGCTCACCCGCGCACATTGCCGCGCTGTTTGCGCGGACAGGGAGGGGGCCCGCGTAGCAGTGAGGAGGACACCGGCTCCGGCCGGCACCAAGTACGCCGCTCGGCTGGCCCTGGGGACATTGTTGTTGATACATGCATGCATTGATGCGCGGGCACCAATACAACATTGCTCAAGCCATGCCGTACGCGAGTACCCTGCATGGGTGGAGACCTATGCATCAAGATTTATTACAACTCTCATGATTGCTGCCTACTGCGGCTTTACTCGATCCGTCGATCGTGAGCAGGTTTTGGGATGATCCTTTCGAACAAGGCCCGTGGCGCCGGGTGAAGAAAGCGTCTGGAAATTTGTGGTTGGCATCATGAGAAGAGGTGTGGGTGGGAAATATTTTGAGCTCATGCGTTCGTCAACCTGGAAAGCGGATGAGAATATGAGACGAGTGGAATGTGACACCAAAAATACGTGGATCTATTATTGATTTCAGTGTGGACACTGCTATATATTATTTTGGCTAAGACCATATCGGACTCGTCGGCGTATGTTTACCGACTAAAGTGATGGCCCTATCTATCTCAACAAGGGAAAAAAATATACTGGTAAATGGAAAAATGAATGATGAAACGTAAAATTTACTTGAATTTAAACAAGCATAAAAGGAAGGGTGCATGCAATTTCTTCCACAGCCACATCTGGTTGTCAAAACTTCAACTCTTTTTACCCAAGCACAGGACCTATTGCTGAATCTTCAGCACAGGAAAGGCGATGACGTCCCTTATGCTAGCAGAATTCGTCAAAAGCATTACTAACCGGTCAATACCGAGGCCCTGAAAGTTAAGATGTTCAACACAAATTAGTTCACAAGCAAAAATAATGTTTACTATATTGAATAAATCAACAGAGTAAAAACTTTTTGAGTGATAGCTTCACCACACAAAAAAAAGAGACTGCACTTGCAAAACATTTGTGTGATGGTTACCATTCCAGAAGCAGGTGGCATTCCGTATTCCAAAGAAGTCAGGAAGTCTTCATCTAAGGAAACTTCATAGGAATAATCATCCTCATCTCCGTTAGTCTGAGCAGATTTCACCCCCTTATTCATTGCGGCACGCTTAGCATTGTGCTGTTTTATTTGGACTTCAAAGCGGCTCCTCTGCCACAGAAAAAAAAAAAGTGATCATAAAAAAAGTATTTTCATTGGATTTTTTATGAAGTGACAAGATTTTCCAGATAAAATTCAATACATAGAGTTAAGAACATGCATAGTAGCAAACCAAGGTCTATTTCCATTGGATTAATATAGTGGTGCAAGTTAATCATCCTCATTGGTTTGGCCTGCCGTCACACTTCACAAACTTTCAAGCACAATTGAAAAGCCTAATAATGGTAACACCAAATGTTACATGCGAAAAACTAATTACACTAATTTCTTGTTATAAACCAGGCACTTTCAAATAGCTGCTACTTTTATTTAGTTCAACCCAAGGGAATCAGACAACTGAACAAACTCATGCTTCAGGATCACTGTGCTGCACTGGTCTGTTGGAACAGAAAATTTTAGATAGAACAAGAACTCGTACTTTTCACATTACTCATATGTTCTATAGCAGACTGAATATTTTAGAAGCAATCTGGTCTCTGGAGAAAATGGTGCAAACAATCACATTTACATGTAAAATGGGATAATACTGAAGCTTGTACACGCATCAAGAAAAGAAGACAAAATTTCATACCTGATCGATTGGATCTGTCAGCTCGGAAAATGCATTACCAATCTCACGACCACATATGAAAAGTTCAAATCGTTCAGTAAGACCGGCATACCTAGAGCAATAAAATGGAAATTATATGATAATTACAGGTCATGGTAGAAAATGAACTCTGGCCAGATATGTACATACAGTAAGATAGCATTACAAGAGTAGTATGTAACTGTACACCAATGTTAAAATAGGACTAGCAGGGCATAGACAACGAACAGGTGCCCCTACCGGTTACCACATAATCATTGGTCACGTAACTGCGCTGATTAAGCTGTATATTCACACTGGTAGGTGAGCAAATGAATACTGCTTACTGCTTAACATGGATGGGCCCTATGAATGCATTGAGATTTGAGACCAGATGAAACCACGTCATGTTTTACATGACATTGCACATATGGATTTATACTAACACACTAATCTTAAAAGGAACAAGCCAGTTAATAACTGGACAGTTGCAAGGAATGTGTATTATGTTTAAACAGTTGCCCTTCGTTTTTTCCCCCTGTTTTGTTGAGCACAATGTTGAACTCCAGTTGATAGTTAATGATATAGCCACAAACCAGAACATCCTAGCAGGTTTAATCAGTAAAAAATGGTAGGTATTGATGGTAATGGATGGCAAAAGAGTCAGTGCTACGTTCATGACAGGACAGAAGTTGATACATTAAAGACATTTAGCTGCCAGTTTGTCACCGTCCTATCAAATTGTGTTCGCCTCCTCTTTTACTAACCTCACAATATTAATCCCAAAAATAATGCTGAGACCTAGAAATAAGGTTTGACCAGAGACCCCACTGGTACTTGAATAACAACGAACATTTCTGCAAATCTTCCATTATTATTATAGTTCTCCATGAAAATTGACAAAGGTTGCATCAAATTCCAGATCTATGCATTGAAACATGAAACACGATGAGTAATAGATGGATTTGCTCTAAGTTAATTTCAGAAGCTTAGTTCATTTGTATAGCAGTCATTTTGGAATTTAGAAACATATTCACGTGCACAGTGGCATGTGAATAAAATCTACATTGAAGATTATTTTAATGTCACAGATTTTTTACCGGTTTGACAATTGCATTAGAAAATAAGTTTAAGCTGGTAAGTGACAACAATGACTAAACAGAAATGCATGTTATAGGAACAAGGCAAATGACTACTTCCTACTAGCCGTAATTATGAATAGGCAGCCTTTTCCAAATCAATAAGTTTATTGAAAGTGCATTACCTCCGATGTGGTTTAGCCAATGGTGATACCTCAACTGGGTAGTCAAGAACAAATGTTGGCTGTATAAGTGTTGATTCAACAAAAGTCTCGAAGACCTGACATATGGTGTAGTATTGTAAAATCAGATTCTCCATGGCATACAATTACATCAATTAGACAAGTCTACTGATGTTTAGCAATTAGCACATGATATAGGATGTTACTATACAAATAAAATTATGCAGTTTAAATGGCCAGATGCTCCACGCTGATTAAAATATGATATTTAACCACTAGCCTAGCATTCCTAATTTCCTATTGCAGCATTACAGGCTATCATAAGCTGAGCATATATTTAGATGCATACTCCTAACCTGAAAATTGGAGATGTACCAACTACCAAGGAATCATCATGTTCACAATACTTTTGAGTCGATCTGTTGAGGTATGCACTAAATCTCAAAGACCTTAAACTATATTAATAAACTCCATATGCACATGAAGCCAACACAGATATTATATTAGTTAAACTTCCTAAGATGTCATTTATCCATAAGAAACTAAATCCTTAGTGGAAGGAATAATTCATAAATATAGGAACCAGAACAACTAACAGCAAGTTCAGATTTCACTCCAATAACAGTTGCTTCAGTCTGTATAATCATTACAACATTTGTGTAACCTCAATTTTGCCTAAGTGTTTTAGATTTCTAAATATTGCACCGTGTGCTTGCTCAAGTAAGCAATCATGCCAATCAAATTAGCAAGGACAAGCAACAACCTGCTTGTTGCAAAATGTAACATATAGGTTTGCCAGAGCACAAACAGAGTATCAAAGCATTTATACGTGCTGGAATGATGGGTAGCAATCTCACACTGATGACAAGGCAAAAGCCAACTGCATATTGATATCCACTTAAGCAAATTTTCAAATTATCAAGCTATTTTTTTCCCATTCTTTGTGCAGGCTTACAATCTGATCCAACCAATTCATGACTCTGAATCTAGGTGACTTGCGATGTTTGAAAGAACTAAGCACCAGGAAAGGAACAAGCATGCTTTTGGACCAACCCCTGAAGTTCAGGGATGATCAAAAGAACCCTAAACATAATGAAGGTTCATCGAGCCCAAAATTTAGGGAAAAAATAGTGCTTCTGCAATCCTTTCTTCTGAAAATTTTGATGCAGCACCACAAAAAGTACTAGGAAACAAAAGCTTTGAGATACCTCATTAAGAACATGCCCAATGGATGAACAGGCCTGCAATGAAATACTCTCACTGCTTTCAGGTTTGGTCCGTACTCCTCTTGCAGCATTTTTAGCAGATTCAACATCTTCTCCAAAGCTATTAAAGTCAATTCCAGTTGCTTCTTTGACAAGGGAATGCATCGTTTCCCTCCTCCATGGTCTTCCAAGAGAGATTTCAGTTCCCTGCTTAAAATTAAACAACACACTGTTAATCTGAGTATTATGGCATTATGGGCATCATTCTGTGCCTCATCTACGGCACTTGCAAACAGTATCCTTTGGTACTATAGCAGAGCTAGCAGTATCTGCGGCACTGTTCATCAAGCGAGTTGTACGCCACGGATCTACTCTATGGCGGTGGCTCCAAGTATCAGCCAACTATCAAGTGGAGCCTCTGATTAACAGGCTGGTGGCTCCATAAAACCTTTATCCCCCATTGTTGCAAGCACACAACACTGAGAATGTGTGCCCACAGCCCAGCAACTATCTTCACAGGTGCTTAGGTAAGGAAAGAAGAAGTTTCTAAAAAATATCAGGATACAAGGAAGGAACAGGCCAGTGGCCAGAGCTCTTGGAAAATGTTCAAAATAAAAAAAAGAAGATAAAATGCCCATTATCAAGCTACAGGTACCTCAGGCTGCAACAAAGATACAAGAATAATTTCTAATTTTGTTTCAAAGAAACAAAGTTCTATATTAGAGCATTGATATAAGCAACAACAGAAGGCATTACTTCGATGTAATATGTATCCATAAAATACAGTGCAAAATATATTTATGGTATGGTATATTAAAGAGTCATCACCTGGTAATCAATATTAAGCTTTCCATGAATGGCCATAGCACATCGAGTCACAATTTCTTCAGCCATATTCATCATGCTTTCATAGTCTGAATATGCTTCATACATCTAGCTTCCATATATAAGACAATGTGAGTCAGATATAACTTGAAGTATTATATTCTGCAAACAAAGAAAGGGAGGAAGAGATGGAACAACGAAAATGCAATGGTAGAAATAAAACTATTAAGCTACAGGACAGGATAAAGTAAACAAGCGCGAGGTGCATATTTGAGAAGCATAAATAATATACCTCAATAGTAGTAAATTCAGGATTATGGCGAGTGGAAATGCCTTCATTCCGAAATATTCTTCCAATCTCATAAACTTTCTCGAGCCCTCCAACCTTCAATTTGCCAATGGCAGTCATTAACTGGTAAATAAATAGAATACGGACGCAGAGCCACAGCCTTTTAAAATTGTAGGTACACATTAGTTCCACACATAATGTCCTAGCAAATTGCCCCTTAGTGCCAATTTACTTTATCCACTACTAGCTTAGAGCTGAAACAAATTTCATATTACTTTCCACTGTGTCATATTTGGCGTCATGCTTCACCCCCTCAGCTCCGCTTTCACACTCGACTGCATTGTGCTCACGCCCTCAGCTAGAGCTTTCGCACTTGACTAAGTCATGCTCACGTACTTAGCTCACGCTCAACCGCATCGTGCTTCTGCACCCTTAGCTACGTCGCCTCAACTCGGTGGCGTGCTTTCGCACCCTCTAATTTGGTATACCTTAAACTGGCCGAAAGCTTCCAACAATACAACACACTAGAATAAGGAAGCTGGACAAACAGGATCATTTAGTATATCTTGAGTTAATGGAAAGTTTCGTAAATATATCTATATCATTCAATTGAGGATAGATGTTGGGATTAGTTATGACCACTTCACCGCAACCACTAGGCTCATTTTAATAGCAGATATACTTAGTATGATTCAAATTCTCTTTTTACCCCCTTCAAGGCTTCAACTACTTAAGAATAGATTAATAAAGGCATAGAAACATGTTGGAAAACTACAAGCTGAAAAAGTCCACCAAAGGCCCAAGAGAATTGTATATTAACACATGAAAATTCATTCATCATACATCTTGTAACTATTTTGGGGATTATATTACAATAAATACAATGTTAAACAAATAGAGGAAATTACACATCGGCAATCTAGTAAAGGAACAAAAAGCTTTTTTATAAGTAGTTATAATAACAGTTTAACATGCTAATCAAAATCGGTTTGACATAGCAAACATATAGTGACACAAAACCAGCAGTACATTTTTCTCATTGAAATCGAAGCGAATGTATCACAGAAAAAGATATTGCAATAGGCTGAATAGAGAAAAAGTTGCTGCTGTCAAAAAGTAGAGAATGAAAGAAAAAAACTGTATTGCAACCTTACCAGCATTCTTTTCAAATGCAATTCAGTTGCAATCCTCAAGTAAAGATCTCTTTGCAATGAGTTATGGTAAGTGATAAAAGGCCTCGCTTCAGCACCACCGGCTGCTCCCTATTTTCCCATTAGAAGAAAAAACAACAGAGAAGACTTTAATAATGATAATAAACAAAACAGTAATACAAATAAAGCACAATTATTTCTCGATGCTATTCAACTAGATTATGTCACTTGATCATAGGTATGTTGACAGCATTATAAACAAACATATTTAGCATTAAATATAGGGTTAATTAGATACATGCCATTGCAGAGTTGGTTTATTTGAGAATTGACATTAAAAAGTCGGAAAAACTTCATCATGGTTCTAAACACTGCATTGGCAGAGTTGCAAATGTCTAGGACTGACATGCATACCTTAATTTCGCAACCTCTAAAAGGACCTTCATTGTAGCTTTCTGAAAATCGTGATCGGAGATGTATATTTGAATGAATGTACACTAGATGACTAGATTATAGACATTCAAGCGATTTCATTTCACACTATTGATATATGCATATGTGCTCCAATTCCTCTAGGCTGATGAACTACTCATTGGTTAAAATAACACCTTTGCTACCTTCACTAGTTCCAGAGTTTCTGCCCCACATGTAAACCACCACTCAGATTGGTTTACAACACATTTTAGTGATACATGCTCCACTAGTAGATACCGTGTCCCCATTCACAAGAACAAATTTTAGTAATTATGGTTTACAATCAAATTTTTCATGTGGGGCAAAAACTCCACAACTAACAGAGGTAGCAAAGGTGTTATCTCAACTAATTAGTAGTTCGTCAGCAAAAAGGAATTGGAGCACGTATGCATATGGCCTTGTTTGTTTCAGCTTAAATTAAATTAAATGAAAATTTCATATTTTTGTATAAGCCAAATGATGTCATTAATACTTTGTAGTCATTTCTGTGGGACTTTAAATAGTTTTTCTTAGAGTTCGTAAAATAATTTTTTCATAATTTTTTGAACTCTTTAAGACGTCTTTCGTGGGGTCACAACTTTTTCAGATTAAAGTTTTCAGCAACTTTCAGCTCAAACAAGTCCTATATGAAAAGAAATTGTGGTCAACATATAAACTAGTTTACATTCATTCAAATCAACATCTTCAATCAAAATTTTCAAAAAGTTACAATTAAGGTTACTTTTGTAAGTGGGGCATTGACCCAAAAAAACACTAATATAGAGAAGCAAGCAATGCTACAAATTAGAAGAGCTTCGTTGGAAAAACTTAGATGATGAATTATCTCATCATGATCCTTTAGATGTTGGTAAAGACATGCAGGAAACAACAAACTCACTGTCACGTGCAGTGGAATTTTGGGGAAAAGAAGTATTGTTCACGCGGAAGTAATGTTCATGCGGAAGAGAGGAGGCTGCAGCTCTCCTCACGCCTGGGTGCACAGGAAAGGGTAAACCCTAATTGATGCTTGCTTTATTCCTCCTTACTAGTTTCAGTTTTAAGAAGTATGCTAATAGTATTGATTAAACATACTCTCCCAACTAATTTATTTTATAAGACTAGCATAGTTCTTTGAAGTTTTCTTTTCAAAGAAAATGATTTTAATTTATGAATCTTCCCCTCCAAGCTCAGGCGCCCCCTTGGCCCAAGCCCTTAGCCGTGCTATTGGGCTTGGGCTGATGACGGCGACTAAACACAAGGCCCTTATAGCGGCCAGATCTGACACCTCCCTCTCCTTCGGAAAACAGCTCGTCCGCGAGCTGAAATTCGGGGTATCGAAGCTTGAATGAAGGCACATCTTCCCATGTGGCAGCTGACGGAGGAGCATCTGACCATTGAATCAACACTTGCCATACATTCTGCAGCAAACGGGCGCGTAGAGCAAGAGCAGGCTGAGGAAGAACTCGACCATTTACTAAGGCTGGTAATGGCGGAGGGGCTACTGGAGGGATACCCTTGAAGGCCTTGAGAAGACCGACATGAAAAACATTGTGAATTCGAGCCTGAGGAGGTAGCTCCACGCGGTATGCCACTGAATCCAAACGATGGAGAATCTTGTAAGGACCAAAGAAACGAGGGGAGAACTTGCCACGACGAACACCCAATCACCTGGCTGGAACTCAAGAGGACGATGCTTGGCGTCATAGTAAATCTTAGCCGATTGTTGCGCAAGAAGCGATCTGTCCCGAATCTCAGCAAGAAACTCATCACGTTGGGCAATGCTATCAGCCACAGCTGCGTTGCGAAGCTCAGAAATGTCATAGGTTCGGAGAGGAGGGTCCCGACCATAAACCACTTTGAACGGAGTCTCCCGCAGGGAACTGTGGTAAGAGGTGTTATAGCAATATTCAGCCCAAGCAAGCCACTGTAACCAGTGACGAGGTCGATCTCCGGTGAGGCAGCGAAGATACATGGCGATTACCCGGTTTACGGACTCAGATTGGCCATCAGTTTGGGGGTGGAATGCTGTGCTCATACTCAAGGTAGTACTTGCCGCCTTAAACAATTCCTTCCAAAATACTAAAGTGAAAACCTTGTCACGGTCGGATACAATGGACGAAGGAAATCCATGGAGGCGGACAATCTCATCGAAGAATGCCCGTGCAACTGACTGGGCTGAGTATGGATGAGCTAATGGGATGAAATGGGCATATTTGAGAAGTGATCCACCACCGTTAAGATCACAGATTTGGCTCCCACCTTTGGTAGCCCTTCGATGAAATCCATTGATATGTCCATCCACACTTGTGTTGGCACTGGGAGGGGTTGCAAGAGACCGGCAGGATGGAGCAGTTCAGTTTTGTTGCGCTGACATGTAGCATAGGCTTGAACAAATTCCCGAACCAGGGATCTTTCATGGGGAATATGAAAATCTCGACAAAGGCGATGCAGCGTTTTTTGAATACCCTCATGGCCAGCAAAATGTGCAGCATGAAGAACCTCTTGAACCAATGTTGACGATGGAGGTAGGGGTGAAAACGGAGCGGATACGGACAGATAATGGCTTTACCATATCCGTATCGGCTTTCTTTAATCGGATACGGATACGGATAGTATTAAAACGGATCAGATATTAAATCGGAAACGGATATTAATAAAACAGATAGTACCCGGAATCAGATAATAACCGGAAACAAAAACGAATATTTTTCGGATAGTATGTATACCGTAATAAACTTTGGATTATCATAGCAGTATTACCCATAACATAACAACTTATGATAATAAAAGTGCACATATAGTTTACACATTGATCATACATCACGGCGGATGACACATTGATCACATATAGAAACTTGGCAAGTAGCTGGTGCCTGACGGCTAACAGCCTGATGAGGTGGGATGTGAGGTGTTAGGCTTGCTTAGTCATGGGCCTGTTATTGGTTTACAAGCTGTTGGGCCTCAACCTAATTTTACGCCATTATCCAGTTAGATATCCAGGTTGCAATTTTATTCGAATATATGAATTGAAATTTTATTCGGATATCCGTATCTGCTCCGTTTCCGTCGGATATTACCGATACCATATCCGTTCCATATCCGCTTAGGTCTATCCGGATAATTATCCGTATCCGTATCCGTCGGATACTAGAATTTCATGCCATTTTCCAAAATACGGATATCGGATACGGATACGGTTCAGATATTATCCGCTCCGTTTTCATCAGCAGATGGAGGGATATAAATCTTCCGCTGAAAGTTGAGGATTCCATCAATGTGAGTCCACTGGTCATCAAGTTGCCCTTGCTGGAGTTGTTCGTGTAGGGCCACCAGGGCAGGATCAGCCAAATTGGCCTCACGAACACGGTTGAAAATGTCAAAACTAGGACTGGAGATGGCAGTAAGCTCAAGCTGATCAGCATCCCTACGAGATAAGGCATCGGCTACCAGATTTTGTTTGCCGGGTTTGAATTCAACAAGGAAATCGAAACCCAATAACTTACTGACCCAGTGATGTTGTGGGATGGTGGCCAAGCGCTGATCCAATAAATATTTGAGCGAATAATGGTCAGTGCGTACAAGAAATGAGCGTCCCCATAAATAGGGCCTCCAATGCTTGATAGCTTGTACCAGTCCAATGAGCTCTCGCTCATATGCTGCCAAGGATTTGTGACGCGGTGCTACCGGCTTGCTGAAAAAGGCGATAGGCCCATCGCCTTGGTGAAGAACAGCGCCAATGCCCGAGCCAGAGGCATCACACTCGACAATAAATTGTTGCTGGAAATTGGGCAGTTGGAGGACCGGAGCTGTAGTCAAAGCTTGAGAGAGTTGAAAGCCGCCGACGCAGCCTCAGACCAACAGACACTGTCTTTGCATAAGAGGTGAGTTAGAAGTGCCGCGATGGTACCAAAGTCCTTGATGAACCTGCGGTAGTACACAGCGAGACCCAAAAACCCTCGGAGATGCCGGACAGTTGTAGGTGTCGACCAGTCCAACACAGCTTGTGTTTTGGCAGTGTCCATGGCCACCCCTGTTGCTGATATGACATGGCCCAAATAGCCGACACTAGCAGAGCCAAAAATGCACTTAGATTTCTTTAGGAACAAACGGTGATGTTTCAGCAAATTAAGAACTAGCCGCAGATGGCGTAGATGCTCCGACCAAGACGTACTGTAGATCAGGATATCATCAAAGAACAAGGACAAAACGACGCAGGTAGGGACGTAGAACCTCATTCATCAGCGCCTGAAAGGGAGCCGGAGCATTTGAGAGACCAAAGGGCATAACCAGGAATTCAAACAATCCTTGGTGTGTGCGAAATGCTGTTTTGTATACATCAGTGGGGTGCATTCGAGCTTGATGGTAGCCAGAGCGAAGATCGAACTTGGTGAAAAAGCAAGCCCCTCATAGTTCGTCAAGTAGCTCTTCAACGACGGGGATTGGGAATTTGTCTTTGATTGTGCACGCATTGAGTACGCGGTAGTCAATGCAAACCGCCATGTTCCATCCCGCTTTTTGACCAAAAGAACCGGAGATGAGAAGGACGAAGTGCTTCGTCGAATAATACCCTGCTGCAGCATTGCCTCACACTACCGTTCAAGCTCATCTTTCTGTGTCACCGGGTATCGATAGGGTCGAACCACCACTGGTGCTGTTCCTGGATGGAGGTGGATGCGATGGTCATGTGACCATGGTGGTGGTAATACGTGTGGCTCCCCAAATAGATCATCAAATTCCTCGAGTAACTGAGGAAGAAGCTCATGCCCTTCACAAGCGAGAATTTTAACCCGCTGTTGCTTGGAATGGTTTAGTCCGTCAAACTTGATGGTTTGCCCGGCATGTTGGATCATCATCGTGCGCTGCTGGAAGTCCCAAACAACAGGTCCAAGACCTGCTAACCAGCTAGTGCCCAGAACCATCGCATGGCCACCGAGGGCAATAACATAGAAGTCAGTGACAAAAGTAGTGCCACTGATCTCAAATGGGACTGCCTTGAAGACCCCTGTACAGGAAACTCGGTCACCATTAGCCACTCTGACCCTGATCCCTGGGTACTGGATGGGCACCCCAGGAAGTTGCTGTGCGAGATCCTCACTAATGAAACTGTGAGTAGACCCGGAGTCCACCAAAGCTGCCACTTCTAGACCGGCGATAGAAACTTGGATCTGCATGGTATCGCAATTGCGAACGCCGGAGATGGCGTGCAGCGAAATATGAGCGTCCTCTGTTACAACTTCCTCATCAGTGCTGACGTCCTCCTCATTGACAGCGAGGATAGCAAACAATTTCTTGCACTCGTGGCCTTTAACCCACTGTTCGTCGCAATTGAAACAGAGATTCAATTTTCTACGCTCTACCATCTCACTCGGTGTAAGTCTCTTGAAGACTTTTGGCGTTGGTTGCTTGGAAGGAGCCGTATCAGTGAGTGCAGGACCTGTAGCAGAAGCAGATGGGCGATGTATGATTGTTCGCTGGCTTTTAGAAGGTGCAGTGGGAGGGGTAAGGGCAGACAGCAATGCTCCTTGTAGTTTATCCATAGCTCGCGCGATATTCATCGCTTCTTCCAGATCTGGTGGATGTTTCAGCTCAACTTCAGACCGAAGGGGCTCCATCAAACCGTAGGTGAAAATATCTACCTCTTGTTGCTCAGTAAGGGGTTCGGCAACGCAGAGGCGAGTGAGGAATTGATCTTCATACTGCTGCAATGTCCCTGTTTTGCGCAGCGCTGCCAATTCTCCAAGTGAGTTGCTGTTCAATTCCGGCCAGTAACGCTTGGTCACCAGCTAAACAAATTCCTTCCAATTAGGTCTGCCATAACGACGTTCCCAACGGGTGTACCAAGTCTGAGCCCTACCCGTGAGGTGATAAGATGCCACCCACACCTTATCGTTTTCCTTTTGTCTTCTGACCATAGAAGAATTGTTCGCAGCGACAAATCCATGCGAAGGTAGGGAATTTCCACTTGTGAAAGTGGGCAGAAGTGCGGTCCTCCTCCTCATGTCCCCGTGGCACGCGCTGGGCTTTGGGGTGCATCGCCGTACTGCCCAAGGGAAGGGCGCCCAACACTTCAGCAAGTTTCTTCTGCTTGGAATTTGTCGTCTCCTCTCTACCCTCTGCATCATCAGTGATCTCCTTGACCTGATCAGACAGCGCCTTACCACGTCCTATCTCAAGCCGCATAATGGCGAGGTGATGTGCTCGCTGCTGCTGAACCACGTCCTGCAGGGTAGACTCGATCGAAGCGATCTTGTCTAGCCCGGGCTTGATATTGGCGAAGAAAGACTACAGGGCGGCCTTGAGATCAGTTGCTGTGAGGGCTGGGTTGTCGCCGGACATGATCTCCCAAAGATCGTAGAGTCTCTGATACAAGTATGTCACGTGCAGTGGAATTTTGGGGAAAAGAAGTACTGTTCACGCGGAAGTACTGTTCACGCGGAAGAGAGGAGGCTGCAGCTCTCCTCACGCCCGGGTGCACAGGAAAGGGTAAACCCTAATTGATGCTTGCTTTATTCCTCCTTAACTTGCCTATTTATAGCCAGGCTAAGGCTTTACAGATCTAAACTAAATATGGAATTAAATAAGATAGAAACTAACTAAAGTATTTAGGGAAACTAATATTGACTTCCCCTCCAAGCTCAGGCACCCCCTTGGCCCAAGCCCTCAGCCGTGCTATTGGGCTTGGGCTGATGACGGCGCCTGAACACAAGGCCCTTATAGCGGCAAGATCTGACATTCACCAACAACGAAAATACAGAGGGCAGGAAGAACAAAAAAGCAACTACGTATTTATAAATGTGTCTAAAATCTGAAATTCTTAATTATGAAGTTATGTCTAACTGATCATGCTTCTGTGCTGTTTCAAGACGATGTGGTTTTGCTGGCTGGTTGTTGCCATGTTTTGCTCTCTTCATCAAGTTGCCCGTAGCTAATCTTTAGTTAATTTAGCATATAAATTTAATGTTTTCAGCCACTGGTTGCCTAGCATTATTAACTGTAAACCTTTGGTAATCCACTTCATGTATGACTGATTATTGTTTTGATAGTTTCCTTTGTACTATTAATTGCCAAGTTATTCATGAATTCATCAAACCCAAGCGATCCGATTCACAAATCGAAAATTAGTACTGCGAGTCGGATTTAATGAATTGGAATAGGTTGATTTGCAAACCACCACATGGGTTCATGTATCAGAGATTTATACCTCCTAGTGGAACCTTACTACTTCACAATAACATATCAAAACGTGAACACGAATCACGAACCTGGTAACTATGGAACAGATTTCCATCATCCCCTATCCATGTAAAGATTCTTGGTGCATACAGGTTATCATATTGCTTCAACAACAACAAAACAAAGCCTTGACAACCATGATACATGTTGTTCATCTATTTTGTCTACAAGACTGTGTGACCCCTGTTTCTATTTTTATTTTCTGGCCCCACTGTAATTTCTAGAAGAATAGGCAACATTGTCAATTTTAACCTATGTAATCTCAGTATTGTCCCCTTAGCAAGACAGTAATCAAACATTATATTAGTGATTAGGCCTGCAGAGTAATAATTTGAAGAAGTGCAGGAAGCAAACCTGTAGAACTGGAGTTTCAACTTCAATGAAACCAAAAGATTCCATTGTCTTGCGGACTTCAGAAACAACCTACGAGAAATGAAAATAGCTAAGATAACTATGAAAAGAACGGGAAAACCTAAGGCAGCCATAAAAAATAAGTTTCGTATACAACGCCTGTCCCATAACTATTCATTAAACCAGATTCTATTACAGAATACTCTCCATTCCCACAATTTCCCTTTGGCTCCATAAGAAAAATGTGTATTTCTGTATAAGATTTGATATAAATTAAGAAATAAGATTGCAAGGCATGTTTAATTTCAAACAGGTTTTGCCAAAAAAAAATGAAAGTTTTCACTGAATTTAATTGTCTTTGGTTTGCCGCCAAGATTCTATTTCCATTGGGATCCTTCCTACATCCTAACTTGCGAGTGGCCAGTTCCATGACCAAATTTTTTTACACCTTGGAAGTTGGGAGACAAAATTAAGCACAAGTTAAGCAGGCCCAACATTTCAAGTGAACATAACAGTCATCAAGAGTTCATTTTTCCTTATCAGATGTGCACCTAACATTTCAGAACAGAACAGCCATCGAAGGTTGATTTTTCCTTATCAGCTCCTGTCTAGTTCACACATAGCTTCAGCGGACGACAAAAGACAATTCAGCTCTGCATGTAGTCAGTACCTTTGCTCTAGTTCGGAATACATCAGCAACCTCAGGATTTGCGATCATGTCAATATACCTGTCATTAGTAACAAGTAATCCAGCATGAGTTAACTTTTAAAGCAAAGGAAAAGTAATTGCCTCAGATACTAAAACAAAAATTCTGGAGACATAAAAAGGTAATAGTTTCATGGTTAATCAAGTAGATGAGTAATTCACTTTTATTCAGGTAAGGAATGCTTGAACCTACTTGTCACTTTAAAATGGTGTGCATCGTGGCAGCAAGGGAATACCACCAAATCTAAGCAATAAACAAATAAAGAGAACAATTGCGTGCTTCAAGCCATGATAATTGGGCATGATGTAATATGTAGAGACAATGTCCAACACATTAAAAGCTACTGGTATAATTTGGCTATATTCAGAGAAAATATTTGCTGTATTTATATTCCACTAGGTACTATGGACTACAGACAGGTGGAATATGGATGCTACAATGCTACTGCCATAAAATTCACAAAATAGCAATAGAAATTTTAATAAATTTCCAAAGTATGTCTATAGCAGCAGGAACCAGTTGAATACAATATAATATGACATAAAGCCACTAATAGCTGCACCAAAGGTTTATTTGGAGATAGCGCACACCACATTATGAAATGGATAGATAAAGATATCAAAAGGAAACTAACCTTTGGCGATACCGCTTGTCGATATCAGTTAATCCATGATACTTATCTGGTAGTGGTAGTAAGGATTTTGTAAGAATTTCAAATCTGTTCACATAAATAGAAAGTTCCCCTGCAGTGAAATCCACCATGTCCAATAAGACTATAGATTAACAGCAGAACTACAGTGAATATTGGATTCATGGTATTGAAATGTATGCAATATTATTAATTAATCAAAAATATTTGAAATTCATTAAATGCCTATATTAAGTGACATGAACATGAACATGCCTACATCAGCGTGTAATATTTACCTGTCATAAAATATATACCTAAGTCATTCCCTGAGACTTTGCAGTTTGCGCCATACTAATACTGCAACATAAGCCATTGCCCTGGCAACCCAAGTCTTAGCATTCTATTTTCTAGCTGATTTTTCATTCTTACTTGGCACAGTTCATTTTGTTTTTCTAAAACTGTAAAGTTGGCTGTTTGCTTGGTTTAAATAAGCACAAATCAGACCGATATATAAGAAATTCACCAGAATTTACGGTAGATGGGCAGTTTTAAAAAGAAATAGAATTTGAGCAGTGTGATTGTGAAACAATAGGAACCAGTTGATTGTCTAAAGGCTTAAACATACAAATTAAGAATTGTACGATAGGGTAATTCTGATCAAATAGCCATAGATATGCACTTCCAAATATGTTATGCTATGATGCAAACTGAACTCCAGTTCTAAACATTGTATGGAGTACATAGAAATCTATTAGACAGTATTCATGCATTAGTAAGAGAATTTTATAATATTAAACCTTTTTCTGTCTTCTTTATGGATCCACTTGCACCTAAGATATCACCAATATCCATAAATGATTTTAGTTGCTCAAACTGCTCCTCTGTAAGGCTGTCTTTTTCACAGTAAAGCTACCAATTGCCAACAAGAAAGTCTTCAAAAATATATATCGAAAAATATTTTAAGAACTAAACAAATAGACACAAATTTTAGTAACTAGTTACTAGTCACAAGAAATACAAAAGAAAATTCTTTCTAGGAAGAAACTGAACTCCAAGGAGCAGAATAAATTTCTTCTGAATAAGTCATTGTTCATACTTGCATGCATAGACATTTGATGAAAAACTGATCTTTTCCTAATGGATTTGGTGTCTTGGACAACTGCTACATGAAATTGGCTTACAAGTATAGGTGCGTAACACCATCAAGTAAGATAATCACATGTTCATGCTCATATTGAATATTGAGTTGAGATGGTTTGTATCTTGAGCAAGCAAACAAATACCAAAGAACACTCAGCAAGTTCACATTAGTGCAAAATTAAGACTTCAGGTGCAATCTTAAGTTAACCTAAAAGGCAAACAGATAATGAAAAGTTCATATTGTACCGGTAGAATTTAAATTGCATGGTCGTCAACCACATTTGCATCCATATATATCCTAAACTGGATTTGAATGTGCTTGTTACTCAGATTCAAATATAAGATGCATGTGTATCAGTGAAAACTTCAAGCTAAGTATTCACTCATTTGGGTTGGACACGACATACATGTATTTTGTACATCAACTATAAAAGTAATAACCATAAAAAACCAGATAAAATTAAAAAAACATTGTTACGTGTAACGTGTTAAATTAAGGAGGTGTAATATTTGACGATCGATTTGAAGTTTACGGGTTCATATAGAGAAAGCCATCATTTAAATGTAAACAAGTCAAGGGGTAGAATGGGAAGAATATAGAAACGGAAATTTATCAAATTTTGTGATTGAATGTTTCAAATAATTCGTACATGATGTACACAACTACATTCGATTGGCAAATGGCAAGAGTGAACTCATTTGGAAGATCGAACCTGAATGGTCCCAGAATCATCTCTTATAGTCACGAAGACAAGCTTTCCAAATGCCCTCCGCGCAACGATCCTCCCGGCAATGGAAACCGCCACCTCCGCGCAGACCTCGCCATTCTCGAGATGTGTGTACCCCTCCTGGAGCTCCTTGGTCGTGTGAGTCCTGTCCCACTTGTACGCGTACGGCTCGTAGCCCTTCCCTCTTAGCTCCTCGACCTAGCAAACCAAACAAGCTATTCGTCGACAAATTGGGGGAAGCGGAGTGCGCCGCCCCTCGACGGTGCGGAAGCACAGGCGCAGCAGCGGTGGAAGGAAACCTTTTTGAGGCGAATGGCGCGGATGGAATCGCGGTCGGAGGTGGAGGAGGAGGAGGCGCTGCGGCGGCGGCGGTCTTGAGGCTGCGCCGGTGGTTTCGTGGTGGCGGCGGCCTGGGAGCAGCAGCGGATGTGGAGGCTGATGGGCCTAGCGGCCGTGGCGGAGGTGGCGGCGGTGGCACGAGAGGCGGCGAAGCCGAGGAGATTTGAGGAAGCCCTCCACACCCGCAGCGCCTCCATTCTTCGCGTCTCCGGGCCGGATGGATGTCGGATGCGTTCGTTATCTTTGAATTTGAGGCGATTTTTTTTTTTTAGGGGGTTTTGGAGTGGGAGATTTGATAATTTGCCACTCTCAACATTGCCGCTCGCTAAAATGCCACTCTGGCCCACGTGTAATACACACAGATGGTCCCACGTGTAATACACACAGGGTGGCAATTTTAGCGTGCGCCAATGTTGGGAGTGGCAAATCGTCAATTTTTTCGTTTTGGAGGAAGTTCGGTCACCGTTAAGATTTCCCAGGTGGAATATCTGGCCGCTCGGACCAGGGACAGCTCGATGGCTTACCTTCGAAAAAAAAGAACATACTCCCTCCGTATCAAAATGTTTGTCACTTTTGACTTTTGAACAAACGTTTGATCATTCGTCTTATTCAAAAAATTAGCATAAATATCTAAAAAATAAGTCATACTTAAAATATATTTAGTGATAAAACAAGTCACAACAAGATAAATAACATTTACATAATTTTTTTGAATAAGACGAATGGTCAAACATTTATTCAAAAGTCAAAAGTGACAAACATTTTGATATGGAGGGAGTACAATTTAGTATTTTGAATTTATTTTTTACTGTTTCGAAAATCAAGATGGACTTGAATCTCGAGTTTACCTCAAGAATCTTTCAAAGTTTAGCCATTTCAGCCATTCAATTGTTCAGCAGTTCAAATCAGTTCAAGAGAGCATGCCCTTAAATCCTTGTTTGCTACTTTAAGGCCTAATTTTGTTTGGCTCTTGTGCTTATATCGATTAAACATAAAACAAATGCTCCGCACGAAGGATTATTTGGGTGACTCTAATATTTAACTGTGTGTTATGTACATTACCTGTTGATGAAAAGATCATGCATTCAATCTTTTTCTGACCATTTTTCGGACAATGTTGGTCTTTTCTTCATATTCGATGATCACCTGCTATGGACAATCCTTTTCATATGCTCTAGAATAATTCAGAGTGGCTTTTGGAATGGATTATTTTCATTGATGCCTTCATGATAGCAACATGGAACATCTAGAAAGTTCACGACAATAAAATCTTCAATGATGTCCCTTCCTCCCTCGCTTTGGAAAAAAAAATCTGGGAGGATATCACTCTTCTAGTGTTTAGAGGGAGTATAGATAGAGCTTCATTCATAAATAACCGGAGACAATCCCTGTAGTTTTGGATGTTTTGTAAATATTTCTTTCATTTAATATATATGCAGGAGCCTCTCCTACTGTTTCTTGTCAAAAAAAACCATAATCTACCATTAACTACTTATCCAAACTTCATGATTTGTCCTTGACCTATGAACTTTGTCCCCTATATGCTACTTCCATCAATGTGATGTTTTTTGCCATTAAGTTGGTTGCGGTAATATGTTACAAAATAAAAAGGAAGAAATTTTTTAAAAAACTAAGAAAATTCTATTCATTTGGAAATTTATGTGCATTAAAAAATGAAAGTTGATTTTAAAAATTTTGGGTTTTTTTAAAAAAATAATGGCACGTAGCATGTGTAATGAAATTACGGGATAAAAAACTTGGAAATTAAGAAAAAATTATGAATTTCACCCCAAATAGAACATGATCTTACATAAATCTAGAAATTTGAATTACACAATTAGGAGTTAAAACATAGGATATGGAAATTTTCAAGATTCTAAAATCAACAACTATGAAATAGGTATTTTTGGTATTAATGAAGCTTTCTAATGGCCGAATATAACCAAGTTAAGTGAAATGGCATATAAAGAATGAAGTTCACGCAACGAGGGTAAAATTTGAACTTTTAAAAAGTTGACTTTAGATTGGACCATCTTTGTGGGGGCAATTAAGGAATTCTTTCAAAAGAAAAAAAAATCTACCTCATGTTGTCTAAGTTGACGTTGTTGCATAACTAGCCTAAAACATAAAATTATCCTTTTTTTAAAGGAAAAAAAGAGAAGGTTATTACATGGTCCTAGGGGCGGAGAGCCAGCATGGCATGGTATGGCTATGGCGCCTGCTATTCCACTAAACCAAGCTGGCCGCACTAGACCACAAGCCCAAAGGCTATGGCCCATTAACATGTAGATGCAATCCGCAATCAGGCACAGCTGCACTGGCACACAACAAAACAAGAAGTTCCAGGCTTCTGCATAACCCAAAACGATTTTAGACCAAGGTGGTACAATCATAGTAGTTAGCAAGAGTAAAGGTACACTTAAAAAAGACAAAATAATTGAAAAATATAGTAACACGGTAGTTTCTTTAGTTCAATAGATTTATGGGCATTATACTTGAGTTTCTCTGGTATATATGTAGGCAAAAATTCTACCAAAAGTTTGGTATGCACCCAGGTGTCACTTGTGTGAAAGAAACAAAGATGGGGGAAGAGAGCCGACAACCTAGCTACCCTGGTAAAAAGAGCAGAGAATAACGCCATGACTGAGCTAAAAATTTCAGCACAACGATGCAACAATAATTGGAAGTTTGCAAAACGCTTTCAAAAACACCCAAAAATGGGATGTTACACAAGGTTAGCTATAGTGCTACACAAACGCGCATGACTCTTGCTCGTTCTATAGAAGAAGAAATATGCATGCTAGAGCGCTGGCTTTAGGCCCCCTTTTTTTCAGCGTATCGTACCGTTGCGTATTGGTGTAGCAAATTTTGTTATTTTTATATAGCCTATATGTTGTGATAATTTATAACGATTTTTTAATGACTTTTAGTAGTCCTTTCAAAGATCCTAAAACTATTTTTTAATTATTTTTTATAATCTTTAGATCTCTTTTCAAAGGCTCTCAAATTTGCTACAGTACGACGCTGAAAAGAACGAGGCATAAGACCGTGGACATGCAACACTACATGTTTGGTGGGCCAGGTAGCAAACAGGAATGCAATCACCGTGGAGACTGGACTCCTAGATGGGCCGAATCCGTCAAGCTAACATACCCATGGTTGAGCTCGACCGAAGAGTAGGTGCTCGGGGACCCAGCGAGCAATCCGTGCAGCTCTTCCGATGCAGGTTGCCCCCACGGATGCTGCGAGAGCTTCGTCAGCCTGCCAAGCTCTTCCGCAACCTCCCGCATCGACGGCCGCCTCTCGCTGGCCATCTCGAGGCACTGCCTCGCGAGCTCCGCCACCTGCTCGATCAGCTCGACGCTCTCTTCGTCCTTGATCTCGGCGTCCACTATCTCGCCGACCCTGCTCTCGCTCACGGCCTGGAGGAAATGCGTGGACAGGCTCTTCTCCTCCTCCTCGAGCGCCTGGAGATTCAGAGCCTTCCTGCGCGTCAGCAGCTCCAGGAGGACGACGCCGAAGCTGTACACGTCGCTCCTGTCTGTCAGCTTGCACGTCTGCATGTACTCCGGGTCGAGGTAGCCGCAGGTGCCCTGGACGAACGTGACGAACTGAGCCTCGTCGGTGGGAGCCAGCATCGACGCCCCGAAGTCCGAGACCTTGGCGGCGTGGTCGACGTCGATGAGTATGTTGGGCGATTTCACGTCGCCGTGGATGATCGGCGGCGAAGCCCAGCAGTGCAGGTATGCCAGCGCTTCGGCGGCCTCGTGCGCGATCTTCAGACGCGCTGCTAAGGAGACGTGCGATTGCGAAGCCTGATGGCTCCGGCCATGGATAAGCTGGTACAAGGTGCCATTCGGGATGAACTCGTAGACGAGCATGGGAACCTCCACCTCGAGGCAACACCCGTAGATCTTGACGATGTTCCGGTGATTGATCTGGGAGAGGATGAGCATCTCTTTGCCGAATTCTTTCTTCTGCCTCTCGTCGATGAGCTTGCACTTCTTGATCGCGACTTCTCTGTTGTCTCTCAGGGTGCCCCTGTAGACGGTGCCGTTGCCTCCCTTGCCGAGCACATTTCGCTCGTCGAATTTATTTGTTGCCTCTTGTAGCTCTTCTTTGGTGAACAGTGTGAAGGATACCCCTTGTTTTGACCTCATTTCCTCCAACAACAAGAGGCCCCCATGTTGTTTGAAGTACTTCCTTTTTATGGTGGCAAGGCTCCTTTTCTGATGGATCATGTAAGCACAAGAGGCGCTGACTGCTAGTACAACCACGCCCGCGCTAACACCTGCAATAAGAGATGTACTCAAATTTCAGATATTTGAAGCACGCGTGAGCTGATCTGATGTGCCAGTTCTATGTTCGCGTTTTTAGGGAATAAGTGCTTAAGAAGAGCACTAGAGCAGAGAATCCAGGTAGGCAGGTAGGTACAGCTTAAAAAACAGCAGCACAACTGTTTTTTCCATGGCGCAGCAGGCACCACTGATATTATTGAGCCCTTGTCTTTGCTCCCAGGAGTGGATGTATCAGGGCTGCTTCGTCGCCCTGGAAGGAACATAAGGTGTTTTTCGGACTGGATTGAGAATGAGCCAAGAGGGAAGTGGGTCTTACTGTATGACATCGATGGTGCTCAATTTGGGGTTATGACAACTAACCTAGCCGAGGTGTACAACTGGATAATTAAACGGTTGCGTCCATTGCCGCTAGTTGCAATTATGGAAGGCATAATGCATAATATTAGGGGGTACTTCCATGAGAGGCATCAAAAGGCTGCAATGCACACAGAAAAACCTGATATTATTCATAGCACTATGATGACAAGGTATTTAGAAGAGAAGTGTGAGAGGGCAATGCTACATGCGGCAATCCCTACGGGCAGCGAACGGGGGAAGTACGAGGTGTGGGTAAGGTCGAAGGACGGGTACGGTGGAACAAACATGCACACTGCGCATGAGGTTGATACCCGTGCAACTCAGCTGGGAGATGTGTGCACATGCAAGAAACCATTATTGTTGCGTAGGCCTTGCTCGCATTTGATTGCCCTGTGCGCAGCTACGCGACAAGATGTATCTAACTACGTGTCTCATTATTTCATAAAGGATAGAGTTGTTGATACATGGACTGGAAATATAAATGGTTTTAGAATGTTCGGATCATTCATCGAGGAAAGGGGCACAGAAAAATATGGATTTCGGATAGCGGCTTATTCACTGCGAGAAAGAGGGGGTCGACGACATATTCGGCACATCCGCAACGAGATGGACGCGTCTCAGAACGGAGGAAAATGCGGTGATGTGGGATATGTAATGTAGTGGGGCATAGGAGAGACAAATGCCCACAACGTAATGCGTAATTTATTGGTTAGCTTCTCAGCTGAATTGTAATTTATTTATAGTAGTTTTGTTTCAACTTCTATTAACTAACCTATATGTTTATGCATGTTGAATTTGCAGGTATGGCTTTGGTCACCCCCGAACTGCTAGATGAGAGGATCGATCAGACGCACAAAGCGTTTAAGCTTGTGCAAGAGGGCACTGCCATGAGCGTGTTGAGAACAAGGCACTCGCTCACTGTTTGGGCGCTTGACAGAACGTGATTCGGGAGGTACGTGTGGTTAATGGGTTTAGGGATAAAGAATATTTTAGTATGATACATATGATGTAAATATTTATAAGAAACATGACTAACCTCCACCGTTCATAATTTGCAGGCTTGCGGCAGCTGGACTTCTGCCTTTTTGTCGGATGATGCAGAGATCCGACGCTAACGAGGCTCAGGACGAGCTGAAGGACGACGAGGCGGGTGGTCCGGAGTTGTTGCAGCACTCTCCACGGTTCCCACTCAACAGGCACTTGCTGGCTGCGTTGGTGGACCGATGGCGCTCGGAGATCCACATGTTTCACCTGTCGTGTGGTGAAAAGGCATTGACGCTACAAGATGTGGCGATGTTATTGGGTCTGCCACTTTGTGGGATGGCGTTGGTCCTGAATGACAAACCACTAGAGCGCGACTGGGTGGACGACTTACTTTTTCGATTCCACAATATTTTACCAGCCCAGCAAGGCGTACAACAGCCAGAGATACATGACCTTAAGAAGTTGGGTCCTACACTGCAGCGGCTAGAGCAGTTCGAGGTATAATTCACTCCAATGACACTGTAATACGCATGTATTACGTATAATTGTTTGTTATTGCGTGTGGACTTATAATGAATTTTTTTCACAGTTGAACATGATGGTTGATGATCCGACGGATGACCAGATTGCTCGCCACCTAGAGACATACTTGCTCTGGCTGTTTGGGTGGGTGATGTTCACCAACTCGAACGGTTCCTTTGTGGACGCGCGGTTCATTCCAATCGCGCGTGCCATTACAGACGGGAACTTGGAGGCAATCCCGTCTTACAGTTGGGGATCCACGGTTCTTGCTGCCACACTGAGAGGCCTATGCCTTGCATGCCGGTGAAATAGGGAGAATTCGGTCCTCACCGGATGCCCCATGTTTGTGATGATGTGGTCTCTTGAGCAATTCACTGTTGAGCGTCCCAGCGTAGACACATCACCATACGGTGATGCATTCTACGGTGAGGTTGTAGTGGATGGACCGACTGTTGGGTCCCTTTGGTGTCGGCGCCAGGTGAGAACTCAGATGCATCCCGTTTTGTTATTGTTGCTATGTTTATAATGCGTTTCTTGGTCGTGCAACGCAATTAACTTAGGCGAGACACGCTGTCGTGTCCGTATACGAGTACTTCGTGGAGCGCTCAACCACCTGAAGGACACAGAAGTTGTCTAGTAGCCATACCCTGCACCAGGTCAGATATACCCGCAAGCTCCCCGAGGCCTTTCCCCTCAGTGCTTTCAGGACAGTCACTACTAGCTCACACGACGTAAGTTGGTATACGATGTGTTTGTCGAGGACCACTTCCCAAACCGTGTGATGCGACAGTTCGGCCTACGACAGGATTTCCCTATCCCTTTCGGAGATATCCACAGGTATGCGATCAAAATTTTATTCTTTCTATGCTTTACATAATGGAATTGTACAAGTACTTATTGTGCACATTAAGTAATATATGGTGTTGTGCTCACTGCAAGTACACTCGTCGTGGTGGGAACCCAAAAAATTCAACTTGGGTGCAAATGATGCAGAAATGGGTTGATGAATGGGAGGATGCTCCCAATGACGTGTTTCAACGGAATGAAGCACACTGCCCAGTCAATTTCAGAGCGTACCTCTAGTGGTACACTGCACGCACTCGTGTGCGTCTTCTTCGGTCGGATGACACACCTCATGCCCTTGAGCCGCCCACTATCACGGATACTTATTCCCCCGCACTTGGATCTTCCCTTCACATGTCGGTAAGCCTGTGAACACTACATTCAAAATTTTTGAAATCGTTATTTATAAATCCATCCGTTAAATTGATTTTTCTGTTCTTAGACTGATGAGCACGGCGTAACGTCAAAGATGGCGTCAACATGATGGCTCGGATGTCTAGACAGAATGTCACCCTCGATGATTTGAAGGATTTCGTTCGCCGTGTCGTTGATCACGGAGTCCAAGCTAACAGGCATGCGTCTTGCATGGGTGGTGACGATGTTCAAATGCCAGGCCGCTCAAGTTCAACTCCTACGTTGGTACTCCCTACTCCTCACGGCCCGCACCCCCCGTTCATCCCCGCCTGTCCGTTCCGACGTGGACATGGGTAGGCCTGAGAGCTCGCGTGCCAGAGAGTTCGACGTGGGAGGCAGTTGTGCACATGGTGGTCCTGCTTCCACGTTCGAGACG
Source organism: Raddia distichophylla (assembly GCA_005191435.1). Classification (NCBI taxonomy): domain Eukaryota; kingdom Viridiplantae; phylum Streptophyta; class Magnoliopsida; order Poales; family Poaceae; genus Raddia; species Raddia distichophylla. The sequence goes on from SPJY01014491.1 coordinate 181,181, forward strand.
GGTGGCATTTTGCGGCCGATTGCCCCGCCTTCTCCCATTGTCATGGTCGCGGTTGCCGTGCAGCCTAGGGACGTCTAGCCTCCCAGCTTTCAGACGGCCTTCGCACCATTCCCAGTCACCACGTACCCAGGGACCATCTTTCAGATTGGCGCAGCACCGTACTTTGTCCCGAGTGGACAGCACGACTCCTTCCCGAATTCACAGAGCTCGCACTCTCTGGCGGCTGTGTTTACGTCCCTACCCCCTTCAAGAGGGTTCTCACAGTGGGAAGGGAGGCCCATAGGCTTCCAGCAGGGAGCGGTCAAAGCGGGTATGTTAGTTGACTTAGTTCATTAAACTTTTAAGATATGCAATTGTCAAGCAGTTAGTACAAAACTTAACTTGGTTGACCGCTATGACAGGTGGTACTTCGCAGCATCAGCTCTCCGTCCTTCAGCACCCGGGAGCCTTTCAGCACCACCTCTCCGGCCTTCATCACCCGGGGGCCTTTCAGCACCTAGCAGGTACATGCATTTGTTATACTCTCCATATTGGCATTGTACGTATATGTATTACGTTATTTAACATGTTATTATGTTTCATAGGGTCGGCGGCACAGGGGACGCACACCTTGCCCAACACCGACGACGACGACATCGCCGACGAGGACCTCCACGGGCAGGCGAGCTTCCAATCGTTGCTTGCTACTGCTGGTTACCCTGGTGGGTCATCCCACCAAAATGATGGCACCCCACAGGATGACTTGCCAGGAATGCACGTGGATGGTGGACGCCCGCGCCGTGAGACACACCCACCTGAGCGCTTTAGCCCATCGGGTCGTAGGCAACCCAAGCCCATCAAAAGGGGCCGTCATTAGTTTTTCTTAGATTGTGCTGTGAGACTTTATGGATCTGTATTAACACTTTTGTTGACGTGGCGCTGCTCAATTTCCTATCGTCATTTCCATGTGTGAACACTTTGGTACTGGCAATGGCGCCCTCGACTAGAGCGCCTTTCAATCTGACCCCTTTCTCTCTCCGTCGGTGGGCACTGCATCTTAAAATGACGTGACACTGCATGACATTACATTATTGCCATTTCCCTGACATAAATCATGAAATAGTAATGCGCCATGAAAAGTAGTGCCAATGGCGCCCTCGACTAGAGCTGCTTTCAATCCCACCCCTTTCTCTCTCCGTCGGTGGGCACTGCATCTGAAAGTGATGTGACGCTGCACGACATTACATTATTGCCATATCTCTGACATAAATCATGAAACCGTAATGCGCCATGAAAAGTAGTGCTAATGGCGCCCTCGACTACAGCGGCTTTCAATCCCACCCCTTTCTCTCTCCGCCGGTGGGCACTGCCGCAGAAAGGGGCGTGACTGAAAGGGGGTCTATAAATACCACCCCTGCTAACGTTTGCCAACAAAGTCTGCTCGTCTGCAGTCTCATACTTTCATGCGGAGACCGCAATTGTACTACCAAGCACAGGTTGTTTCTTTTCTTAACTAGTATAATGCATTGATTTGTCCTTATTTTTGACTAAAAACACTGCATCTCTACTCGCAGATTGAGGATGTCATGTGCGGATAGACCTCGCAGAGTATCTGTATTGTTGATCCCACTGATACCTTTCTTCCCAACGTGCTAATTGAACCTGTCATACAATGATTAGCTACCAATGTTCGATGTGCACATTGGGAGGAAGGTATCAGTGGGGTCCGCAATGTAGATTACTCGTACTCGTGTGACAGCACGAGAAGGCAAAAGCTGCTCGCAAAGTGCTTCTAAAAGCGATTTGACAACACGAGGAGGCAAAAGCAGCTGCTCGCCCACACGTTGTCTGGAATCCGAGGCCATTTTCCTTTAAATCAGACACCCGGTGCCCAACCCTCTCACACCGCACCAAGACCCGCACCAGATATCTCGTTTTTACACACTCGTCCCTATCATTGGCACTGTATTTTAGGAGCTTCTGAGGTAACCTCTTCTTTTAATTCTTGTAATGAGGACATTCGGTTTAACTCAATTAGAAATTTACATATGTGACTATATAACCTCTTTATGTATAGTACATGGACAACATGCATAGTACTACTCGTCCATTTGTGCCACCTAGATGGAGGATTCATACGGCCCAGGAGTTCAAGCACACGCACCCTCTGAAGATTTGTCGACTGGTGATGACTAACTGGGGGGTCACCGCCGGCAATGAATTTTTGCGAGGGGACGCTGATCGAGAACTAAGCTACATGGTAGCACAAGACAAGGGTTTATACAGATTCAGGCCCTCAACGGAGGTAATTCCTTACTTCCTGTGCTCTGGGATTATATGGTGGATCAAGATGCGAGATGCAAGATGATGCTGTGTGTATATGACTTAATGCGTGTATGTCGATGGCCTCAACCCCCTCCCTTTATATAGTGTAGGGGGAGATAGAGTTACAGGATAGCACGTGATACACGATAGCTAATTATGTTATGCTGTTACATGTCATGCATGCGCTGATCTGCTAATTACATGGAGATAGATTATATCCTCGGAAACTTCCTTGGAGCTCAAGGCGCGCATATCCCGAGTGGTCTTTATCCTCAACCGTCCGACTTGGATCGCCCCCTATCTGCTCCCTTATGGGCCTTCTAGAGGATACCCGGGGCCCATATAGTCCATAGTAGCCCCCGACTGCTTTACGATCGAGAAAGATGTCCGGCCGACTGGTTTCGCCAATATCTCCTGTAATCTAGAAAGAGGTTGTAAAGGACTCAAGAAATCTTAAGTTTTTGTGTTGAAACGATGCTTGGATCGGCAATACCAAACTCCAGCTTATTCGGCCCATTGGGCACATCGCCTCAACGGATGAATTCGGCTACTTGGCACCCACTCCTGCAATGCAAAAGTAGCGATCGGCCCATCATGGGGCATGCCTTAAACCACGTCACTACAACTTCTGTTGTGCAGCATGCTGTAATTAGACGTTGCAAATGGTTTCGGCTTCAGGCGCCTAGCCTTAACTTGTAAGAACTAGCACTCGGCCCAGCATGGGGCGCACCTTTCAGCCGACTGGTACCTGTCCCAACCAGAGAAGGGATCAGCATAGGCCCCTAGGGGCGTACCGATTGGATGCAATTTGGTCGAGAGGCATTTGTACGCGGGTAGCGGTGTACAACTAGCGACCTTGTGGAAGGCATACCTCCGAAATTGTACCCAAATTTCACCAACACCCAACCTCGAGCATGCGAAGTTGGCTAGTGACCCGACATGGGGTATGCCGTGAAATATTTTTAATTTTGGTGCTGCCGGTCATATGCCCTCCAGGGTGTACCGAGGCCGAATTAGGCTCGATTTTAACACATTGCCACCATTAGCGGCGTGTTAAGAAAGCCTGTTAAAGGGATCGCCCTTTGCAGTTTTAGCCCAAGCCCTATTAGGGGGAGGCGAAGCGTTTTCGCGCCTTTTTCTCGCACAGCCGGAACGACACACGCTTCCATCGGAAGCCGTATTCGCGTCCACTTTCGTCCCATCGTTATGATGGTTTTACTGTGTCTGAAACGGATTACAAGGCGCGCCCTTTGAACTTCCTCTGTGTATAAAAGAAATCTCAGGGGCAGAATACTACTCCTCCACCAGCTTTCGAGTGTTTGAGTCTTCGTCTTCTCGGCAACACCCAGAAACCTCCACCCTCCCCTTTTTCGAGAGCAATGGAGAACATCATGGAGCTGATAGAGATGTGGATCGCCGAGGCCCGTGCGAAGGATGAGGCGGAAGCCGCTGCCAAGGCCGCCGCCAAAGCTTTCGAAGATGAGCTCTGGCGGGATTTTGCCCTGATGAAGGCGGAGATCCGCGCGGAGGAATCCATTAGGGTTCTGATCCGCGGATTCCCGCAGCTCCACAAGGTGCGCTTCCCCCTCAAGGACGCACTGGTCATAGCCCTCCTCGCCGACGGGGGATATTGAAGTCCTCCAGCCGGGGGGCTTCTTCTTTTGCTTCTCCGAGAGCCAGCGACGAGCCCTAGCTCGATGTGCTGTGCCGCGGAAGAATGTAATTAGGCCTAAGTGCCTTTTTATGAACATCTTTTGGAGAAACAAACGTCTTTCTCTTTGCTTCGAAATTGCAACATTGCTTTTTCTCGATCTAGTCTTGAATCCGCAGCATCGCTTCATCCGAGCAGTTAGGCTCGTCCGCTCCTAGACCAGCACTCGGCGCACAACGTAAACCTTTCGGAGGGGATCACTCGGGCAGCCGAGTGATTATCTCAGCCCCTCACGGAAAGGCCGCATCAAGCGCTAAATTAAGGCCCGGCCCAGAATGAGAAACAGTGCCCATTGCGATAAGTTAGGAATAGGAGAACGAAATTAGTTCACCTCGCTCATTTTTCGCGCCAGTCTGTTAGCTTTTCCCAGCGAACTCCGCCGCTAGGGTTCTTCTCCGTCGCCACCTCCGCCGCCACCCGACTTCGATCGCAATGGCTCCACCATCTCCCGCCGCTCCTAAGGTTGCCAAGAGCAGGAAGGAGTGGATGAAGTCCATCACGACCGAACGGAGGCTCCAGAAGCTGGTCTCCGTCGGCGTGCTTCCCTCCGAAGGGTTCGTGTCTTGGCGCGCTGCCGCCGGCGAATCCTGCCCCACCCCTCGCTCCGACGAGGTAGTGGTCTTCGAATCCTTCTTCCTCCGCGGCTTCGGCCTTCCTTGCTCTCCTTTCTTCCGGGGATTACTCCATTTTTACGGGATCGAGGTTTCGCACTTGAACGCCAATTCTGTTTTCCAAATCGCGATTTTTATCCACGTCTGTGAGGCCTATTTGGGGATTGCTCCTCATTTTAACCTTTTTAGATATCTCTACCTTCTTAAACCCATTCCCAACAAGAACTCTCCCAAGGCCTCCGGTGGCGTGGGATTTCAATTGCGGGAAGGGGCCCAAAAATTCTATTTCGATCTTCCTTTGATAACCTCCAATATGGGCTGGCACTCGGAATGGTTCTACTATGCCAACTCACCTCCGGCCCTCCCTTCCTTCTCCGGCGAGTGCCCCACCGTACATCCCTCCTGGTCTTCTCCTCTGGCCGATAACGAAGGAGGCCAAGTAGAGGAACTTCTCGTTCTTCTCCACAGAGTTAAGTCTGCTAGGTTGACCGGCATTGGGGTGGTTTGGAACTACACCCAGCGCTGTATCCAGCCCATAAAGGAGAGGGTGCATCTCGCCTTCGAGTACTCGGGGGCCCAAGATACCACTCGTGAGTCCAACGAAAACCTCACGCAGAAGGAAATCATCAGCCGAGTGGCTGAGCTCTTCGCTCCAGGCTCGGAAATAGTTCGCGCTGATTGCCCGGCTCCGTACCACTTGGGGTATTTGCCACCAACGGTAAGGAGAAGATCCTTCTCAACTAGACCGCGGTCTCTTAGGATAGGGCCGGAACTAATATGATCCAACACGCCGCAGGGACGTGAAGCCTTCTTCTCCACCCATCCGGTCCCAGAAGCTCCGCTCCACAAAGAAGCACCGCGCAAGCGTCCCGCTGAGGGCTCAACTAGTGCTCCTCCGGCCAAGAAAGGCAAGGGGGTTGCTTCAGGGGACTCGGATGAAGATGACGACGATGACGATGACAACGTCCCGCTCGTGCGCCGCCGCCGCCCAGCAACAAGATTGCCCTCTTCTCAAGCGGGGCAGCCACAAAGCCCTTCGCCTCCTCAGTCTGCTGACCAAGCGGCCACGTCAGGGGCAGAGAAACCTCCCCTCTCGGGCCCGAGTGGTTTGGGCGTCCGACTCGGGTTTAAGTCTTTCATGTATTCACAGAGGTATTTCCTCATGCTACTTCCCTTTACAATCTGTAGGGAACGCGTGTCTTGAATAATCTTCCGATGCTTTCAGAAAACCGGTTGACGATGACGAGCCACCAAGCTCTCGTGGCAGCAAGGTACCAGCTTCGGTGCCTCCGAAGTTGGACTGCCAAGCCAAGCCCCCATCTGCTGAGAACTCGACTCGGCATGCCACACCTCACCAAGACTCCGATCCATCTCCTGTCGCTCATCAATCCTCGGTGACGAAGGGGAAAGTCCCAGCTCCGACTCCAGGAAGCTCGGAGCCACAAGTCGAGGAGATTCCTCGCCCTTCTGCCAAAACTCATGCTCCGCCCCTCCGACTAAAGTGGAGGAAGGAGATGGAGGGTTGTGAGGTCGACGACGGGCTAGAGGCCGAAGAGTGGGAAGTGCTGGACAGTTTCACTGCGACACAAGCCGCGATATACAAGGTAAACCTTTTCATGCCTTGAATCCTCGCTTTGCATAGGTGGATCCCACTAATCTCCCTCCCACCTCCATGCAGCGCATGAAAGAGAGGTCAAGGCAGAAGTCCGTATGCATGGAGAAAACACTGGGCGAGCTGAAGACCCGCGACGAATACGGTAACGCGTTGTACGCCGTCAAGTCGCAGTATCGCGGCCAGATCGAAGAACTCCAGCGAGAAGTCACTGAACTTCGATTCCGTTATGTAGAGGACTCCAACACTATTCGAGGTATAAATTCCGAATAGCCCTGAACCTTTACGCACAATAATGCTCCTAGTATGATAGTTCTTGAGACTTGCCTTCAAATGTAGCACTGGAGGCGAGGCAGAAGGCCCTAGAGGAGAGGTCGGCCAAAGAGCTAGAAGGTAACTCCCTCCAGTGACTCTCCCTGGCTCAGCCTATTGCAGTCCGACTGGTTTGTCTCACCTCATTGGTTTATGCAGAGTATCGGCAGAAGACCGGGGCGCAATTCCAGATTCTCGAGGAAGAAGTGAAAACCGCCCATGAGCTCCACCGCCGTGCTTTAATAGGAATAGTTCCGACGCTCCAAAGCCTTTATCCTGAAGAGGAGCTGCCGACTGATTTCGATCTCCTTGTGGCCCGCCTTAGTGATGTTCCTGAGCGGATCAAGGTTTTCATGCGAGAGGCAGCCGCAACATGCACCAGCCAAGGCCTCGCGATCGCAAAATCTAACTTCCCACGTCTAGACATTGAGGCTGTGAAGGAAGGATTTGCGTGCACCGAGGAGAAGGCTTGTGCTCTGCTAGAAGAAGTCCGTCCAACTGCCACCCATATTGTAGATCACTTGGACTTGTAGATGCATCTGTAATTGAAACACTTGGTCGATCCTCAATACCGGTGATCTGGTTTATCCGAACAGTACGCTTTATCCTTTTTCGTGAAACGCATCCACCGACTGGTCCAGCCCCTGAGTGCCAGGAATTAGTACTTGGCTTTCTCCCCATGCAACTACGGAGTAGCTAAACGTTGTCATTCGGGATATAGAAGCGCCATTACTCATGAATTTTCATAATACTCGAATTTGACCAACACATGTAGAGAGAGAACAACTTTTATTGATGAGTTAGGGTGCGGTTGACTCCGCACACTATTTATTGTAGCCCCCGACTTACTGCTTGGTCGTTTACGGCCAAGTAGCAAGTCAAAAGAAGAGAACTAATTACATGCTGCTTGAATGCAAAACTTTAAGAGTAAAAATGATGTAGCTGCTCGATGTTCCAGGTATTGGGCACTTCGGATCCGTCTTCACGTTGTAGCCGGTAAGCCCTCGGGCGAGTCACCTCAGCGATCACATAGGGGCCTTCCCAGAGTGGGGAGAGTTTATGCTTGTGCTTCTGATTCCTTCGGAGGACCAGATCTCCCTTGGAGAAGGCACGGCCCCGCACGTTGCGCTGGTGGTAGCGACGCAAGCCCTGTTGGTACTTTGCCGACTGGATCATTGCTACTTCCCTGGCTTCCTCGAGCCGATCGAGGTCTTCATGTCTTGCTTCATCCGACTGATTATCGTCGTAACCGGAGACCCGAGCGGACCGGAACTTCAATTCAGTCGGGAGGACCGCCTCCGAGCCATAGACTAGGAAAAAGGGTGTCTGCCCATTTGCTCGACTTGGGGTCGTTCTAATCCCCCAGGGCACCGATGGCAACTCCTTGACCCAACGCGTAGCGTATGGCTTCAAGCGATCAAAAATTCGGGCTTTGAGCCCTTGCAGCACCAATCCGTTAGCGCACTCAACCTGTCCGTTGCTCCTTGGGTGGGCCACTTAGGCATAGCAGATCTTGATGCCCAGCTCTTCGCCCCAATCTTGAAATTCGCTGCTCTTGAACTGAATGCCATTGTCGGTGATGATGCGATTGGGTACGCCGAAACGCACCACGATGTCCCGAAAGAACTCACGTGCTTTGGCTGCCGTGATGACAGCAACCGGTTTGGCTTCAATCCACTTGGTAAACTTGTCGATGGCGATGAGTGAATCCGCCTTGCGCTCGCTTGAGGGGGCCCACCATGTCCAGATTCCAGACGGCAAAGGGCCAAGAGATTGGGATTGTTTGTAGATCCTGTGCTGGCATGTGAATTTGCCGTGCAAAGAACTGACACCCGTCACATTTGCGTACTATGTCTTCCGTATCTGTGACCGCGGTTGGCCAGAAGAATCCTTGCTGATAGGCTTTTCCCACCAGGGTGCTGCCTGCCGCGTGGTGCCCGCATTCCCCCTAGTGGATCTCGTTGAGTAGATCTCTGTCTTCTTGCTCGGATATGCAACGCCTTAGTACCCCGGAACTGCTTTTTCTGAAAAGCTCGTCCCTGACGACCTTGTAGCTTTTGCTTCGGCGTGTAATGCACTCGGCTAGGCTTCGATCCTCAGGCAGCTCATCACAAAGAAGATAATCTAGATAAGGCTGAGTCCACCCCGGAGTAATTGATAATACCTCTGCATCGGGATCTGGCTGCTTCTCGTGATCTTCTCCCGGTGCAGATGGTAGCTTGATGGACGGCACGCGTGGCTCCTGGACGAAAACACCACTCGGGACCTGGGACCGAGTGGATCCCATCCGCGCTAGCTCATCTGCTGCTTCGTTCTCGCGGCGGAGCACGTGAGTAAGCTCCAACCCGTCGAACTTATCTTCTAATTTCCAAACCTCCTGACAGTAAGCCCTCATGCTGTCGCCAATACAAGACCACCCCTTTTGGACTTGGTTGACCACGAGTTGGGAATCCCCGCGTACCAATAACCGCTTGACCCCGAGCGATATGGCGATGCGTAGCCCGTGGATGAGTGCCTCGTACTCGGCGGCGTTGTTGCTGACGGGAAAGTCTGAATTTGACAGCTGTGTTTACTTGAAATTTTTGATGGATCACCTATATACTTGCTTCTTTATGTCGTTGATTTGTTGATTGTTTCCAAGAGCAAATCAGAGATGGTTCATTTAAAGGCACAATTAAGAATGAGTTTGAGATGAAGGATATAGGTGCAACAAAGATCCTTAGCATGGAAATTATCATGCGGGATAGAATGTCTTGTTTTACCCAAAAAAGTTGCATTAAGAAAGTCCTTCGTTGCTTTAATATGAATGAAGTAAAACCAGGGAGTACTCTTTTAGGTGCTCATTTCAAAATGTCTTCTTCTCTATGCCTTGAGTTTGATGAAGGAATTGAGTATATGTTCAAAGTTCCTTATACTAATGATGTTTGCTTAGTAATATATGCCATGTTTTGTTTTCCACCTGAATTATATCATGCTATAAGTGCTTTCGGTACATATATGGTTAATCTTAGCAAAGAACATTGGAAGGTTGTTCTGTGCATTTTCTAGTATATGTGTGGTACTTCTAATGCTTGTTTGCCGTTTGGGAACTCTAGAGATGAACTTATGATTATGTAGACTCTGATTATGCTAGTGATCTGGACAAGAGAAAGTCTCTCACATGTTATATTTTCACAATTGGTAATTGTGTCATTAGTTGTAAAACAAGCTTGCAAGCAACTGTTGCTTTAAACACCACTGAAACTAAGTACATTACTATTTCATAAGCATGTAAAGAGACTATTTGGCTGAGAGAATTGTATGCTAAGCTTTGTGGTGTTAATCTTGTATTATTTTATTCTATGACAATCAAAGTGCTATTTGCCTTATGAAGGATGAAATATTTCATGAAAAAACGAAACGCATTGACGTCATATATCTTTATTTTAATTTTCATGATATTATTGCTCAAGGTAATATTAATATATGAAAGATCAGTACCACTATATCACAACCCCGGCTTCACCGGGATCTACCAACAATCCATTGTTAGTCCCAGCATTCAATGCTAGCAACTCATGAGCGACTTAGGTCGAGCATCACAACACAATCATCATAACTATGAAAATATTATAGCAGTGCAAAAGTAATTGTACCACAACCACTTATTACAATAGTTTGCATAAATCCATATAGAATATTCAGAGTAGCGGAAATTCAAATAATATGCTATGGAATAAATATGCCAATGCTCTCTATCCAACCCTTCGAACGACAGGTAGTCCTCAGCAAAATCCAGCACAGAATCCTCCTGATCCTGTGGGCAAACCGGAACCGAGTCTTCCCCTGATCAAATATATACGTGGATTTGTATAATGAGTACACGACTACCTAGCAAGAATCCTTATATATGAATGCACGGGTATAACAAGAACAGGATGGTTAATTTGCATAAATACCTATTCTAGTCAAAATTAATTAAAGTGTTGTAAAACATTTGTTGAACAATTAATAAAGATGAATAGATTCCCAAGGTAACAAACAGAGCTCGGCTTCGAAAGCCCCTCTGCAAAACTGCACAAGCCTCGAATACTCAAAACAAAACCAACCCATCAAATTATTAGATACTCATGAGACTACCATGTACGACCTTCCTCCCCTCCCATAACCGTGGGAACGGCTATCATGATAGTTTTAACCTCTGCAGAGTGTAGCACACTTTACCGATAAGCCCTAGACCAAGTAACAATACAAGGCGATTCATTAGTTCCTTCTGTTTCACCGATACCCCCTCTAAGGTTTCAACAACTCGGGTCCCCCTCTTGAGCCCACGAACCTTAGCCCGATGTTTTTAAGGTAAAGTGTGTTAACAGTTTTCCCTAACTACTAAGCCAGGACTAGCACATGTTGGACGACTTGCTAGGGCTAGCACTTATGGATGTGCTTGTATGGTTTGGACGGGTAAGCACACGACAAGGGTCCTTAGACCAAGGTGACTACCTCCACCACAATCCTCAATCCACAAAACCACCCGACTTGCCACCTTTAGCCAACACACGTCACGTAGGTTTTAGTTGATTAGGTTATTAAGTAACTCAGCACCCCCAATTATACCAAGTAACAAGATTAATAAATGATGAATAACCAAAAAACTAATAACCTACAAGCACTAGCATCTATGCACAAGGATAGGCTAGGAAAATAACTAAGACATCAATAAATAGGCTAAATTCACAGGGTAGATGATGCAACGTGAATAATTAGGTTCTAACCCTTCCCATCATTTCATGCATGAGAAAAATAAATAAACAGTTAACGAGTGAATTTTGTAAAATAGGAGAGCACGATGCAATCTATCTTGTCTTGGTACATTTCCGGCTCTTGAGGTCCTCCTTCGGGAAACTCCGGGAACCGAGCAGCGGGAGCACGGACGATCTACACGTAGATAAAAATGCATAAGAACAGAAAAAATGTGTCGCGGCTACGGGGCACGGGCGCGCGCTGCGTGCGGGATTGACGCGGCGATGGCTGCCAGGTGTCATGCGGAGAGGCTGGGCCCAGGGAAACCGGCGGTGGGGCGCACACGCCAAGGCGTCGACGGCGAGGGCGGCGGGGACCCAAACTTCAGCGAGCTTTTCTGGGCACTATTCTCCACCGATTTTGATGATCCAGGTATCCATCTGGACCGCCTCGATGAGCTCTATGCAATGGTGCGATCTGCAACTCAGTTTGGGCAAAGCACAGGGAGATCTACCTCGAAAACCTCCTCGGGCTAGGGTTTTTGCGGCGGCTAGGTTTGCTCTGAGGCTTGCTTGGGTTGGGTGCTGGGGGTTCTTGGGGTGCTTTTATAGTGTGTTGGACGACCATGGGAAAGCCTCCAATGGGTAGAACTTGAGTTGGGCTCTAATTCTACTCCGAATAGGTTTAGGACTCCCCTAATTTTGGTAATTTTGCAAATATGCGAATTTTGACTTGGGCTTCTGGCTTTGGCCAGGTTTAGGCGTCAAATAACTCTCCACCAAGTTTGGGCTTGGTTTTTGCACGTTTGCTCTACATTTCATGGGTTTGACGGGCTCCCAGCAGAATGGCGACGCCCTATGGAATAACAGGTCTGGATAATATAGACCCCGGATACCCACACGGCGGGTCCAAGAGACCACTCGACAGGGGATGGACCAAGTCGGGTGGATAAGGACGTATACCACTTGGACTCTAGAAGGCTTGACCGGCAAGATAGTAGTCTATCCCTAATTAATAGGGAAGATAAACTTGTAATCCCGGATAACTACGTATCTGGCTAGAGGATTGTCGACTGGTGACTAACTAGGGGGTCACCGCCGGCAATGAATTTGTACGGGGGGACGCTAATCAAGAACTAAGCTAGATGGTAGCACAAGACAAGGGTTTATACAGGTTCAGGCCCTCAACGGAGGTAATACCCTACTTCCTGTGCTCTGGGATTATATGGTGGATCAAAATGCGGGATGCAAGATGATGCTATATGCTGTCTATGACTGCTCGTGCCGATGGCCTCTACCCCCTCCCTTTATATAGTGTAGGGGGAGATAAAGTTACAGGATAGCACGCGGCATACGCTAGCTAATTCTGTTATGTCGTTACATGTCATGCATGTGCTGATCTGCTAATTACATGGAGATAGATTATATCCTCGGGAACTTCCTTGGAACTCAAGGCATGTGTAACCCGAGTGGTCCTTATCCTTGATCAGCCGACTTGGATCGCCCCCTTTCTGCTCCCTTATGGGCCTTCTAGAGGATACCCGGGGCCCATATAGTCCACAGTAGCCCCCGAGTGCTTTACGATCGAGTCAGATGTCTGGCCGACTGGTTTCGCCAATATCTCCTATAATCTGAAAAGAGATTGTAAAGAACTCAAGAAATCTTATCTTTTTATGTTGAAGCAACGCCTGGATCGGTAATACCGAACTCTAGCTTACTCGGCCCATTGGGCACATCGCCTCAACAAAGAAATTTGGCTACTTGGCACCCACTCTTGCAATGAAAAAGCAGCGGTTGCCCCATCATGGGGCATGCCTTAAGCCACATCATTACAACTTCCGTCATGCAGCATGCTGTAATTTAGACGTTGCAAAGGGTTTCGACGTTAGGCGCCTAGTCTTAGCTTGTAAGAACTAGCACTCGGCCTAGCATGGGGCGCACCTTTCAGCCGGGTGGTACCTGTCCCAACCAGACAAGGGATCAGCATAGGCCCCTAAGGGCGTACCGATTGGATGCAATTTGGCCGAGAGGCATTTCTACCCGGGTAGCGGTATATATACAACTAGCGACCTTATAGAAAGGCATACCTCCGAAATTGTACCCAAATTTCACCAACACCCAACCTCGAGCATGTGAAGTTGGCTAGTGACCCAACATGGGGTATGCCGTGAAATACTTTTAATTTTGGCGCTGCCGGTGATATGCCCTCCAGGGTGCACCGAGGCCGAATTAGGCTCGATTTTAACACAGTGCCACTGTTAGCGGCGTGTTAAGAAAGCCTGTTAAGGGGGTTGCCCTCTGCAGTTTTAGCCCAAGCCCAATTAGGGGGAGGCGAAGTGTTTTCGCGCCTTTTTCTCGCACAGCCGGAACGACACGCGCTTTCGTCGGAAGCCGTATTCGCGTCCACTTCCGTCCCATCGTTATGATGGTTCTACTGTGTCTGAAACGGATTACAAGGCGCGCCCTTTGAACTTCCTCTATGTATAAAAGAAATCCCAGGGGCAGAGTAATACTTCACCACCAGCCTTCGAGTTTTCGAATCCTCATCTTCTCGGCAACGCCGAGAAATCCCCACCCTCTTCTTTTTGAGAGCGATGGCGAATATTATGGAGATGATCGAGATGTGGATCGCCGAGGCCCATGCGAAGGATGAGGCGGAAGCAGCCGCCAAAGCCGCCGCCAAAGGTTTTGAAGATGAGCTCTGGCAGGATTTCGCTCTGATGAAGGCGGAGATCGACACAGAAGAATCCATTCGGGTTCTGATCCGCGGATTCCCGCAACTCCACAAAGTGCGCTTCCCCCTCAAGGACGCACTGGTTGCAGCCCTCCTTGCGCACGGTGGGTACTGATATCCTTCCACCGGGGGGTTTCTTCTTTTGCTCCTCCGTGAGCCAGTGACGAGCCTTAGCTCGATGTGCTGCGCCGCGGAGAAAATGTAATCAAGCCTAAGTGCCTTTTAATGAAGATCTTTTGGGTAACCAGATATCTTGTTCTTCGCCTTAATCTTGAATCTGCTACATTGCTACTTCTTGATTTTATATTGAATCCGCAACATCGCTTCATCCGAGTAGTTAGGCTCGTCCGCTCCTAGACCAGCACCCGGCGCTTAACGGAAACCTCTCGGGGAGAACCACTCAACCAGCCGAGTGATGCAGAAAGGCCGCATCGAGCACCGAACTAAGGCCCGGCCCAGAATGCGAAACACTGCCCGTTGCGATAAATTAGGAACAGGAGAACGAAGTTGGTTCACCTTGCTCACTCTTCGCGCCAGTCAGTTAGTTTCTCCCAGCGAACTCCGCCGCTAGGGTTCTTCTCCGTCGCCACCTCCACCGCCACCCGTCTCCGATCGCAATGGCCCCACCATCTCCCACCGCCCCTAAGGCTGCCAAGAGCGGAAAGGAGTGGATGAAGTCCATCACGACCGAACGGAGGCTATAGAAGCTGGTCTCCATTGGCGTGCTCCCCTCCAAAGGGTTCGTATCTTGGCGCGCCGCCGCCGATGAATCCTGTCCCACCCCTCGCACGGACGAGGTAGTGGTCTTCGAATCCTTTTTCCTCCGCGGCTTGGGCCTGCTGTGCTCTCCTTTCTTCCGGGGATTACTCCATTTTTACGGGATCGAGGTTTCGCACTTGAACCCCAATTCCATTTTTCAAATTACGATTTTCATTCATGTCTGTAAGACCTATTTGGGGATTGCTCCTCATTTTGACCTCTTTAGATTTCTTTACCTCCTTAAGTCTTTTCCCAAGAAGAACTCTCCCAAGGCCGGCGGCGGCACGGGATTTCAATTGCGAGAAGGGGCTCGGAAGTATTACTTCGATCTCCCTTTGAGAACCTCCAATAAAGGCTGGCACTCAGAGTGGTTCTACTGTGCCAACTCTCTTCCAGTCCTCCCTTCCTTCTTCGGCGAGTACCCCACAGTCCATCCCTCCTGGTCTTCTCCTCTCGCCGATGACGAGGGAAGCCAAGTGCAGGAACTTCTTGTTCTTCTCCACAGAGCTAAGTCTGCTGGGTTGACCGGCATTGGGGTGGTTTGGAACTATACCCAACGCCGTATCCAGCCCATCAAGGAGAGGGTACATCTCGCCTTCGAGTACTCGGGGACTCAACATACCACTCGGAAATCCGACGAGAACCTCACGCAGAAGGAAATTATCAGCCGAGTGGCCGAGCTCTTCGCTCCAGGCTCGGAAATAGCTCGCGCCGAATGCCCAGCTCCATACCACTTGGGATTTTTTCCACCAGCGGTAAGGAGAAGATCCTCCTCAACTCAACCGCGGTGATTTAGGACAGAGCCGGAACTAATATAATCTAACACGCCGCAGGGACGTGAAGCCTTCTTCTCCACTCACCCGGTCCCAGAAGCTCCGCACCACAAAGAAACACCGCGCAAGCGCCCTACTGAGGGCTCGACTAGTGCTCCACTAGCCAAGAAAGGCAAGGGAGTCGCTTCAGGGGACTCGGACGAGGATGCCGACGATGACGATGACAACGTCCCGCCCATGCGCCGCCGCCGCCCAGCAATGAGGTCGCCCTCTACCCAGGCAAAGCAGCCTCGAGGCTCTCCGTCTCCCCAGCCAGCAGACCCATCGCCCGCATCGGGGGCAGAGAAACCTCCCAGTTCGGGCCCAAGTGGTTCGGGCGTCCAACTTGGGTTTAAATCCTTCATGTCATCACAGAGGTATTTCCCCATGCTACTTTCCCTTCAAAATCCGCAAGGAATGCGTATCTCGTATAATCTTCGAATGCTTCTTAGAAAACCCGTCGATGATGATGATGATGAGCCACCAAAGTCCGATCGTCAAGCTAAGCCCCAATCTGCCAAGGACTCGGCCCAACATGCCGCACCTTGCCAAGACGCCAGTCCATCTTCTGCTACTCGCCGTTCTTCGGCGGCAAAGGGGAAAGTCCCAACTCCGCCTTTAGGAAGCTCGGAACCGGAAGTTGAGGAGATTCCTCGTCCCTCTGCCAAAACTCATGCTCCACTCCTCTGATTAAAGTGGAGGAAGGAGATGGAGGGCTACGAGGTCGACGATGGGCAAGAGGCCGAAGAGTGGGAGGTGCTGGACAATATGGCAGCAGCTCAAGCTATAATATATAAGGTAAGACCTTTCAACGCCTTGAATCCTCACTTCACATAAGGGGAATCCCGCTGATCTTCCATCCATCTCCATGCAGCGCATGAAAGAGAGTTCGAGGCAGAAGTCCGTATGCGTGGAGAAAACAGTGGGCGAGCTGAAGACCTGTGACGAATATGACAACGCGCTATATGCCGCCAAGTCACAATATCGCGGCCGAATCGAAGAACTCCATCGAGAAGTCACTGAGCTTCGATTTTGCCATGTAGAAGACTCCAACACTATCCGAGGTATAAATCCCGAACAGCCACGAACCTTCACCAAAATAATGCTCCTTGTATAATAGTGTTTGAAACTTGCCTTCGAGTGTAGCACTGGAGGCGAGGCAAAAGGCCCTGGAGGAGAAATCGGCCAAAGAGCTAGACGGTAATTCTCCATCAGTGACTCTCCTGGCTCAACCCCGTGCGGTCCGACTGGTTCGTCTCATACCATTGGTTTTGCAGAATATCGGCAGCAGTCCAGGACGCTACTCCAGGTCCTCGAGGAGGAAGTGAAGACCGCCCATGAGCTCCGCCACCGTGCTTTAATAGGAATAGTTCCGACGCTCCAAAGCCTTTATCCGGAAGAAGAGCTGCCGACTGATTCTGATCTCGTTGTGGCCCGCCTTGGTGTTGTTCCCGAGCGGATCAAGGTCTTTATGCGAGAGGCAGCCGTAACATGCACCAGCCAAGGCCTCGCGATCGCAAAGTCCAACTTCCCACGCCTAGACATCGAGGCTATGAAGCAAGGATTTGCATGTACCGAGGAGGAGGCTTGTACTCTGCTTGAAGAAGTCCGCCCGACTGCTACCCACATTGTAAATCACTTGGACTTGTAGATGTCACTGTGAATGTAAACACTCGGTCGATCCTCAGTACTGGTGATCCGATTTATCTGAATAGTATGCTTTATCCTTTTCAATGAAATGCATCCGCCGACTAATCCAGCCCCCGAGTGCTAGGAACTAGCACTTGGCTTTGTCCCCATGCAACTGCGGAACAACTAAACATCGTCATTGGGACATATAAGCGCCATTACTCAAGAATTTTCACAATACTCGAATTTGACCAACACAAGTAAAGAGAAAACAATGTTTATTAATAAGATAGGGTGCATTTGACTCCGCACACTATTTAGTGTAGCCCCCGACTTACTGCTTGGTCATTTACGGCTGAGTAGCAAGTCAAAAGAAGGGAAACTAATAACATGTTGCTTGAATACAAAACTTACGAATAAAAGCGATGTAGCTGCTTGATGTTCCAGGTATTTGGCACTTCATACCCATCTTCGCGACGTAGCCGGTAAGTCCTCGAGCGAGTCACCTCAGTGATCACATAGGGGCCTTCCCAGAGGGTAGAGTTTATGCTCGTGCTTCTGATTCCTTCGGAGGACCAGATCTCCCTTGGAGAACGCACGGCCCCGCACGTTGCGCTGATGGTAGCGATGCAAGCCCTATTGGTACTTAGCCGACTGGATCATTGCTGCTTCCCTGGCTTCCTCGAGCCTATCGAGGTCTTCATGTCTTGCTTCATCCGACTGATTATCGTCGAAACCGGCGACCCGAGGGGACCGAAACTTCAATTCAGTCGGGAGGACCGCCTCCGAGCCATAGACTAGCAAAAAGGGTGTCTGCCCGGTTGCTCGACTTGGGGTCGTTCTAAGGCCCCAGAGCACCGAAGGCAACTCCTTAACCCAGCGCGTTGCGTACGGCTTCAGGCGATCGAAGATTCGGGTTTTGAGCCCTTGTAGCACCAATCCGTTAGCGCGCTCAAGCTGTCCATTGCTCTTTGGGTGGGCCACCAAGGCATAGCAGATCTTAATGCCCAGCTCCTCTCCCCAATCTTGAAATTCGCTGCTTTTGAACTGAACGCCATTGTCGGTGATGATGCAATTAGGCACGCCAAAACGCACAACGATGTCCCAGAAGAACTCTTGTGCTTTGGCCTCCGTGATGGCAGCAACCGGCTTGGCTTCAATCCACTTAGTAAACTTGTCGATGGCGACGAAGAGATGAGTAAATCCGCCTTGCGCTCGCTTGAGGGGTCCTACCATGTCCATATTCCAGACGGCGAAGGGCCATGAGATTAGAATCGTCTGCAGATCTTAGGCCGGCATGTGAATTTGCCGTGCAAAACACTGACACCCGTCACATTTGCGTACTATATCTTCCGCATCTGTGACCGCGGTTGGCCAGAAAAATCTTTGCCGATAGGCTTTTCCCACCTGGGTGATTGCTGCTGCATGATGCCCGCATTCCCCGAGTGAATCTCGTTGAGTAGATCTCTGCCTTCTTGCTCTGATATGCAATGCCTTAGTACCCCGGAACTGCTTTTTCTGAAAAGCTCGTTCCCGACTACCTTGTAGGTTTTGCTTCAGCGTGTGATGCACTCGGCTAGGCTTCGATCCTCAGGCAGCTCATCACGAAGAAGATAATCTAAGTAAGGCCGAGTCCACGCGGGAGTTATTGACAATACCTCTGCATCGGGATCTGGCTGCTTCTCTTGATCTTCCCCCGGTGCAGGTGGTATCTTGATAGACGGCGCGCGTAGCTCCTGGACGAAAACACCACTCGGGACCTGGGCCCGAGTGGATCCCATCCGTGCTTGCTCGTCTGTTGCATCGTTGTCACGGCAGAGAATGCGTGTAAGCTCCTGTCCATCGAATTTGTCTTCTAACTTCCGCACCTCCTAACAGTAGGCCGCCATGCTGTCGCCAATACAAGACCACTCCTTTTCGACTTGGTTGACCATGAGTTGGGAATCCCCGCGCACCAATAACCGCTTGACGCCGAGCGATATGGCGATGTGTAACCCGTGGATGAGTGCCTCGTACTCGGTGGCGTTGTTGCTGACAGGAAACAGTATCTGGAGGACGTAACGTAGCTTCTTTTCAGTCGGCGATATGAGCAAAATCCCAGCCCCTGCGCCGCTGAGCATGAGGGAACCATCAAAGTACATTGTCCAGTACTCAGGATTCTCCTTTGCTGCTGGGGTTTGGGCCTCTGTCCACTCCGCGACGAAATTGGCTAGCGCTTGAGATTTGATGGCTAATTGAGGTTTAAACTTTATTTCAAAGGCTCCAAGCGCAACTGCCCACTTGGCAATCCTTCCAGTGGCTTCCCGATTATGAAGTATGTCTCCAAGCGGGAAAGAGGTGACCACCGAAATTTCATGCTCTTGAAAATAATGCTTGAGCTTCCGCGATGTAAGTAATAAAGCGTACATATGCTTTTGAACTTGTGGGTACCTTGTTTTGGATTCGCCTAATACCTCGCTTACGAAGTAGACCGGACGCTGTACCTGCTGGAGGGAGCCCTCTTCATCTCGCTCCACCACCAAAGTGCTGCTGATGACGTGAGTCGTTGCGCCGATGTAGAGTAGGAGGGGCTCCTGGGGCATGGGAGGGACCAACACCGGAGGCGTGGTGAGGAACCTCTTTAAATCTTCAAAGGCTTCTTGTGCTTCTGCTGGCCACTGAAAATCGTCTTGTCTGCGTAATAGGCGTGGTGAAGAAAGGCATGCCTCGCTCCCCGAGTCGGGAAACGAATCGGCTGAGTGCCACGATACATCCAATGAGCTTCTGCACATCCTTCTGATTGGTCGGGGGCTTCATCTTGATGATGGCATTGACCTTTTTCGGATTGGCTTCAATCCCTCGATTGGAAGCGATGAATCCGAGTAGTTTACCAGACGGAACCCCAAAAACATACTTCTCGGGATTTAGTTTCATCTGATATGCCCTTAGGCTCTCGAATGTCTCGGTCAGATCTGTTATAAGATCCCATCTGGATTTTGTCTTTATGACGACGTCGTCGATGTACGCCTCCACGTTGCGTCCGAGCTGAGTGTGAAAACACCGCTGTATGGTGCGCTGATAAGTTGCGCCAGCGTTTTTCAACCCGAATGGCATTGTGATATAGCAGAAAGCACCAACAGGCGTAATAAACGACGTCTTGATGCAATCCTCCTCCTTCAGACTGATCTGATGATAGCCTGGGTAGGCGTCCAGAAAACTCAAGAGCTCGCACCCGGCGGTGGAATCCACCACTTGATCGATGCGGGGGAGCCCAAAAGGATCCTTGGGACACGCTTTGTTGAGATCCGTGTAGTTGACACACATCCGCCATGTCTTGTTTTTCTTCTGCACCAGGACCGGATTGGCAAGCCACTCAGGGTGATACACCTCTTTGATAAACCGAGCGGCCAGCAATTTGGTGATCTCACTCTGTATGGCGTCTTTCCATGGAGAGAGTGCTTGACCGGCTTCGCCTTTTCATTGACGTGGAGAGAGTGGTCGATCACCTCCCTCGGAACACTAGGCATGTCCGAAGGTTTCCAAGCGAACACATCCTGGTTGGCCCGGAGGAAAGTGACGAGCGTGTCTTCCTATTTGCTGTTGAGCCTTGTCCCGATCATGGCCGTCTTGGTTGGATCAGACGGGTCCAACAGAATCTTCTTGGTTTCTTCAGCTGCTTGGATGGATGTTTTGGCCTGTTTCTTAGCGGGGACATCCCCTTCCTCCTGAAGGGATGTAACCTCCAGTCGGATCTTCTCCATCTCGGCAGATGAGTCCAGTGCCTGCGCCATCTCGCAGCTTTCGCTGTCGCAGAGTAATGACTGTTTAACGTCACCAGGGAGGGTGATGACACCATTGGGACCTGGCATTTTTAAGACGAGATAAGTATAATTGGGAACCGCCATGAATTTAGCGATCCCCGGCATTCCCAAGATGGCATGATATGCTGTATCGAAATCAGCCACTTCGAAACTCAAACTCTCGGTCCGATAGTTATCCTTAGTCCCGAACGTGACCGGTAAAGAGATCTGTCCGAGTGGTATCGCGGACGTCCCGGGTGAAAGAGGATCCTAAGGCCTAGAGGGGGGTGAATAGGCAATTTTTAAACTTTTTCGATTATTCTTCATTAAGCATCATGTTAAGAGTGACCCAATCCGAGTTTCAATTATCAAGCAAGCGGAAGCGATAAACAAATGAAAGTAATATTAAGACATGGCATCACAATTCATTTCAATCAAGTGCAAGGGAAATAAGTGCGGAAAGTAAATGAGAGAGAGCGACACGGTATTTGTTTCACCGAAGTTCGGAGCCGCAACTCCTACTCTCTGTTGAGGCTACCCCTTGCGCACAAGGACCGGCTCGCTCTCGAGCCTAACGCCTCACTTACTCCCCGGTAGTCGTTCCGCCACTCCGGCGAGGTGGACTCCGTCACCCGTACACCGACTCGAGAGTAGCCACACGCCAAGGCCTACTCCCAAGCCCACGCCTCCACGAAGGATGCCGTCTTCAAAAGTAACAAGCCCGAAACGCCCCGATCATGCAGGATCGAAGGACTTCAATGAAGCTCGGTATTGGGGAACGATGATTTGTGGCTTTGGAAGATTTGTATGTCATCATGGACACTCCAAGTTTTTTAGTAAGCATGAAGCATAAACTGCCATTCGAAAAAAATCTAAGATAAGACCTTTTTTCCATTTCTTGCGGATGAAAAAAGGAGGAGCTCAATGGTAATGAACTTAAAGAATTTCTGAAGGGTTGGTATGGTAGTAGTATTAACATTGTTGTTCGTCATTTGATAGCAACGAGGCATGCAATATTTTTTTATTGAAGCTGAGAAAGCATACATAGAGTTCTTGCATGCAATTTGGTTACGTTTCAACATCTACAACCAAAGAACACTGCACAACATGTTTTTATCGGCTATATTGTTACTTCTGTGCCTTCCATGTAATGCCATTTTATTATGCAGTGTTACGCATATTTCATTTCTCTGCTCAACTTTCTACCAGCGTGTGTTCCCACAATGTTTCTCGCTAATGCAGTCAGATCATATACAAAATTAGCATCACGCCCAGCCATGAACTATCTGCACACTAGATTTCGTGTCTCCTATAACAATACATCAACATCCCTCTCCTATAGAAATGAGCTTTTGTCCAGTATATTCAGAGGTTTCTTACTTCCATAATCCAATATATGTGCATTCACTGCGTTGCCTTTCCACATGGACAGTGCTTATACCACCACTCACCTACCCTAAATAACCTTCATAGAATATATTCCTTCAAGGCAATCGTGTTGACTGCCTTCTATTGAAAAGGTAGAAATACAAGCACACTATAACTGTGCATGTTCTGAAACAATACACTTAGAACATGACATTTCTTAATGGGTTTATGCAGTGCTATTACTCCAATTTTTTTCTTTCCCGTGCAAAACATGTATTTACTTAGTTTTTTAATTATGTTTACCTTCACATTTGTTTTATCATTTAGGATTGACTTAATTTTCTCATTGATGGACATTATATAATCTAAGAGGTGACTATCCTATCCAATCAGATAGACTAATGTTGAAATCTGTATTATCTATGTGCTATCATTAAAACATTGTCTCCATGACTCAAGAAATTAGGATTTAAGAAAATTACTTCCTATATGACCAACTTTATACCTACTGGTTAATGTGTCTGAATTATCTGCTTGCCTTTACAAAGATGGAAGTTGGGTTCTGTGCAGAACATAAAAGCAATTGCAAAATTCATAAGAGGTAAGGGCATTACTGATAACACCAATAGGTTGAGCAAACAAATTATTTTTTGTGTCATGCTGCTCTTGCTTTTTATCAGATGATGATAGTCGCTCCCGCCATTTTACCATCTAAACAGTTATTCATAGTTTCATATTTTCAGTATGGAGAGCTCCCATAAGTTGTTGGTTTTCAATAAACAACGCTAATCTTCCTTGGTCTACGATTGCAGGTTTCCTGTTTCTTCATGGAAAAAGGCAGCACATGTGTCGTAGTGAGGTAATAGTCAGTACATTAATCCATCATGTTTGTAGTTTTTCCATCATTAATATATATGTGATTTGTAAAAGAAATATTGTTGATTTTGCTTGCTCCTTTTGGGAGTAGGGATTTCATTGCCTATTGAGTTGAGATAGTTTAGTTTATTTAATGTAAAGGTTGTCAAAAAGAATTGGATCGCAAAGAATATAGTTGATCATGTTTGCATTTTTTGGAGCTATGGCCTCGTGCCTTATAAATTCTGGTAGCATATCTTACGAGCCCAAAACTACCCGAGCCTTTGCCTATGCTCATATGGCTATACCTTGGTATTAAACATTTATTTGTTTGAGTTAGACTGCGGAAGTGAATATTCTCTTGTAACAAAACCATCTTCTCATAGCACATGTACAATGGTTACCAAATAGATTGATAAGTTGTACAAACATAGAACATTCTAATTTGTAATAATATTGCTTTGGTGGTTGAAAAAACGCATCCCAACAAGAGATTACTAATTTTGTTACATCAAGCCTGTGAATCGTGAGATCATCTTGATGGACGCTGCATGGTTCCTCTCTTGCCAAAAAGGGTGATTATTTCGATGACATAATTGTTTGGGTAATACGCAACATAGAAAGGGTCATGCTTAACTGGGAAGGGAACTCTAACTTGCCGTTGTGAACAAGGTAGCTCTTTGGTGGAAAAAAATAAGGAAGGTTATGTTAGCTGCATGCTTCCCCTATAAAAACTAAATGATATATTCTTTTTTATGCATGCAGGGTTAGGAAGCATATTATTTTGTCAGATTAAATATGTAGAGTGACAAAGCATTGTACCGATATATGTTTCCACTCGAGCATAAATTAGGAGGTAGCTGCAATTTTTTTTTTTAAGTTTAGAAGCATTTCAAGTTCAAATTTCCATACGTGGTAATAATGGCCTCTATTAAAGATCATATTGTAACTGTTGTTTCATTTCTTCTAAAAAGAACATATTATACACCGTGCCCATCTTTGTTGAAGATGTAATAGGAGGAGTTGGTATTACTACAAAAGGTTTTTTTATTTTTCTGCCTTCAATTCTCTTAGACTCTATTTGATTTACCTTAAATTAAAATTAAAACCTATAGGTGTGGACTACATGGGCCCCGGGTATCCTCATATAAGGCCCATGAGGCAACAATTGGTGGGCGGCCCAAGCCGGCTGGATAGAGATAAAAACCACTCGGGCTATATGTAACTTGATCACCAAGGATGGTCCCGAGGATACAGTTTAGCTCCATGTGATTAGGAGATTTGTACCTGTAAATGTCGGTGCATGACATGCGCTGGTATAACAGAATTTGGTATCATATACTAGATAGGATCATGTAACCTTATCCCACTATATAAAGGGAGGGGTAGGGGCCGTAGAGGCAGATTCATATCGACACGCGCATACGCATACTCATACATAATTCCGTAGCACAGGATTAGGGTATTGCCTCTGAGTTGAGGGCCAGAACCTGTATAAACCCTTGTCTTATGTTACCATTGAGCTCGGTTCTAGCGCATAACCCCGAAACAAATCTATTTCCGACGGTAACTCTCGGATAGCTACCAGTCGACAGTTGGCGAGCCAGGCAGGGGGCTGCATCAAAATCATCGTTCGAGCTAGATGGCATCATCAAGATAGCTAACCGTCATCTTCATGCCAGGACAAGCTTTACGCTTCGGTTCCCTGAACTTTGTGGCAGAAGGCATCGGCAACCTTCGCCTCTCCCCTCCCGGAGAGATCATCTCCCAAGAAGGTAGATGCGTTCCATCATCTCCTTTATCGTTTGGATTGGACAACTCCACAGATGCTTTCGGCAGATTGATGCACCGGCAATTCCAACTCGCATCTTCCCTCGAAGGCCGTAGAGAAGGACTCGGCGTCAATGGTTCCATGGGTTTGGACACGATCCAATCCAGGGGAGTCTCGATACCTCATATTGGATCTCCCTTCGGGTTCAGGAATTCTGCAGGACCTTCGCGCAGATCTTCCCTACACTCGGGACAGGAGGTGACCACATTAAGAACTAATCTCACAATCCCGTCGGGGCAATCCGACCGGATCCAACCACGTTCGTAGGTGTCATCAATGCTAGCAAACCTATTGGACAAAGCGAGCACGTCAACCTATCCCACTCAAACTCCGAGTCAGACGGGAGCACCGAGATCTGCAATCACAACGATGTCTTCATCCTAGCCGCGAGCGACCATCACTCCACCTCCCAGTCCGCTGGGAACGAAGCGGCTGCTACCGAGGTGGTCGACCCGGACCAGCGCCGTGCAGAAGATCAAGACCGCATGCGCCAGCTTTGAATCCGCGGCCGCAACGTCCAAAGCGAGTTGTGGGTAGTAAAGCTGAGGGATCACGACGTTTACACAACTCCTTAAACGAACATCGTTGCTTCGAAGACTCTTCTAGAGACCATGGCACCGCAGCTTTCAGAAGATAGCCCGCTCATCCAGACCTTGGCTTGAGCAACGGCCATGGTTGAGATGGCGGCCATCCAGCAAAATTAGGTGCACCCGGCTCCAAACATGCCTGTGACGGCAAACAGCCGTTCCGCGCGTAACCGGAGGAAGGCACGTGTCTCCGCCACCTACCGGTCGCACCGATCGGTGGGCCACGACCTTCCCCACGACATAGAGGCCAGGAGGACGGAACGCATCGACAGCGAGCGGAACTCCCGCAGTCATCGCAGTCGGCATAGCAAAGACCACGCTGAAAGTACTGCCAGTCGGCACGATCACCATGAAGAACATCACCGCCGCGGCCCACGATAAGAGCACTGCAGCAGATCCCCGCGGTGCCGACAACCACGACCCTTGTAGGGAATTTGGGCATTCACCCTGGATCTTCGTCGAGTGGTTTGGCCTGACGGCTTCAACCTCAAAGGTATCGACAAGTTCGATGGCAAGAGGGATCCTAAGAACTGGCTACAGTTTTACGCTCTGGCTGTCAGGGCGGCAGGTGGCGATCATAATGTAATGGCGAACTATTTACCAGTCGCTCTGATCGCAACTGCCCAAACATGGCTAACGGGACTCCCAGAGAACTATATTGAGTCTTGGGATTACCTCCAAGAACAGTTAATCACCAACTTCCAGGGGACCTATGAACGGCCCGCCGGGAGATGGGAGATCGGACAACTACATCGTCGTAAGAACGAGACTCTCCGCGAGTTCATTAAGCGCTTCACCAAAAAGAAGAATGAGATTCGAGACGTTTCGGAGAAAATAGCCATCGACGCCTTCTTTGCCGGATGCAAGTCCGAGGAGTTGATCAGGCTGATGACTCGGGACCCCGCGAACTCTCAAAGCCATGTTCACAATGGCAGACCAGGAAGGCAATGCTGAGGAGGCCATCTTGAATCATCGAGGTGGCCACGACGGAGGCTCCAAGAAGATGCCTAATGATGAGCAAGGCAAGCCGAAGGACAAGAAGCGCAAGGGGGACGAGATGGTCACGAACGTGGAGAGCAATCGACCTAAGCCCCCCAACGACAACTGAAAGTGCATCTAGGCCCGTAAGTAGTTTTGGTGATTAATGATCAACAATTATAGAGCTAATATTTCCTATTGGAGAATTGTACACAGATATTATACAGGTTAAAATTCATGAGGTACATGTTTAAATATGATGGTGTACCCCTCAAATATGGATATGTTGCAAGAAGGCACCAAGACTAGTAATTATGTGTAAATCTTTATTTATTGAGTCATAGGGATGCCGTACTATGAAGATGGATGCAATGGAGAAGCATATAAAGGTTCCTAAGTGCTCAAAATAAGTATCTCAAAATTCGTGTGAGTTTTCCACTCAAAATACACTCTATACAGAACCTACACCATCAGAACATCCGACGTAGGTCGGAACATCTGATGGTAAATCCAGCCTGCCTGTTTTCCATGCGATCTAGTGAGTAGTCCATTGGAACATCCGATGTGGGTCGGAACATCTGATGGCTGTCGGAACATCCGACGTGGGTCGGAACATCCGATGCGGGATTATCTGCAGTAACGGCTACTTTTCGGGATTCTCAATTGAAAGCCCTTTCTAATACCTGCCAAAAGGTTACTGACGCCTTGATTTGAACTTAATTCATATTCTTCATCATCTCTCAATAACACTAGCCTTTGTCTCTCTCTTGTTCATCTTGTGAGATTTGGATCTAGAGAGATCAAGGCACCCAAAGTGCTTCACGAATTAGAGTCATCCAATTCTTGAGCACTTAACGATTCCTAATTTCTTCATCGCATTTGTTACTCTTAGAGGTTTGAAGGGCTCCTAGACCGCTAGGTGTCGCCGGTGAGCCACCGATCTTCGTGTGGTGTGCTTCCAGAGTTTGTGAAGGTGTGAATCCGCTTCCGCAAGGAAAAGGATTCATCTAGTGGACACCGGTGAGTGCTGTTGTGCATCGCCGGGAGAGGATTAGGGTCTTGGTGATCTGGGCTTTGTGCCTTCCCTAACGGTGAGTAGGATCTCCCTTCAAGGATCCGACCATCGGTAAATAAAAATCACCGTGATCTTCGTCTTGGTCTTGAGTAATTGTTTTTACTATTGGTTTTGGCTTGTTCTGAATGGTCTTGAATAGATCTAAACTTGGTTTTGCAAGAAATCATTTTTTACTGCAGGTTTTTGTCGTTTCCAGT
Source organism: Raddia distichophylla (assembly GCA_005191435.1). NCBI lineage: Eukaryota > Viridiplantae > Streptophyta > Magnoliopsida > Poales > Poaceae > Raddia > Raddia distichophylla. The sequence continues at coordinate 209,053 of SPJY01014491.1, forward strand.
ACAGCCAGGATCGGAACATCCGACGTCCATCGGAACATCCTGCCCAGATCAGAACATCTGACGCAAGGCTCTCTGGACCAGATCGAAACATCCGACCTGCATGGAACATCCGATGTGCTGGTCACTATATTGAGTTTATTAATTCCGCAATTTTTTTTATTCGCCTATTCACCCCCTCTAGGCGTGTTGGTGATTCGTAATCGGCCCACTCCGAGGTGGGCCTTGGGCCGGATCCGTACTGGCCTGCCGCACTAAAAGGAGCCCAGAAGGCCATCCTGGCCATACTAAGAGAGACGTCTAGCCCGCTGGGGCCATCTCCGGGCTTGACCAAGACAACCGCACCTCCCTCGGTCCTAACCAGGAGTATTGCGCACCTCCCAGGCTATCCTTATCCCAGGAAAGGGCCCCGAGGGCAGCTCGCCTGTCCCCTGGACAGGTGGCTACAGTTGTCATGCCCCACCACGCTTTCCTCTGCCTTGACCGAGAGGACTGTACCTCCTCGGGGCCTCAGTAGCCCGGGAGAGAGCCGTGCAGACAGTCCACCGTGCCGTTTGTCCCTCGGGTAGACGGCAACGGCTGTCGCGCTACGTGACGCCCCCAACGGGTGGCGCGAAACTGGCTCCGACCAGTCGGGTATAAAGGGAAAGCACTTTCTCCCTGTGCAGGCTGCTCCCCCGTATCGACACACCGAGACGAACACGTGTCCAGTACTAACCAGGCAAGCTTCTCTTTGCAGGCCACAGACAGGACGGGGCCTGGGAACGAGACAAGGGCGCCGCCACTAAAGATAGACAAAGCATGGATAGGCGTGGGCCCACGGTATCAGCTCCGGGTAGCCCGCCGCGCCTATAAAAGTAGAAGCCTGTCCAGCATAACAACCAAGTTCAAGTCTAAGAGGGCAAGCGACACCAGCATCCGATGCTTCCTTAGCAGTAGCCGTAGTCTAGCAGAGCAGTTCCTAGCCACCTTAGTGTCCGAAACTCCCCTATAAGCTCAGGGCTGGCGCCTTCTAGCCCAGTCTCGGCGCCCCTGTGCTGTTTCCACCATATAATCAACAAAGGCTGTAGTAGAGCTGTTACCTGGCCGTGGGGGCTCGAACCAGGGTAAAATCACTTGTCTTGCATGTTTTGTATCTCCTTCGCTTCTTCTTTCACCCCCTCTTAGTCTCACCGTACGACGGATCTGTACCTGAATCTGAAGTCGCACCAGGCACGGTCCGGGAAGACCGCGCGGCCAGAACCCCCGAGAGCTCGGCCGTCACCCCAGGCTGCTGAGAAGGGCTGTTGTTGGGCCTCACTCCGACTACAAATTCGTCTGCCGGTCCGTGGACCCGCTTAAAAATGCTAAACCTGTGCTGGAGGAGACAAGGGCTATACCAAAACCTCAGGTGGATAGCCTCATTGCTGCGATGATGAGTACCCTCCGATTGTTGGACGAGCCATTGCATCGTCCATATTGGAAGGGGAAGGAGAACAAGGGGAAAACCAAGCCCCGTCGGAAGAAACATGTGGTCGAGAAATCGAAGCCGCAAGGGAAGATCAACGCCACTCAAAAATCTCAGATCAAACAAGTGTGGCGTAAGAAAGAAATTCAACTGGCCGCAGCAACTTCGGCTGCGGAACTAATTCAAGACAACTGAAGGTTGGATGCGGTCCGACTCGTCGACTGCGAAAACAAAAATTCGAGCCCTCACCGGGAGGTAAGCCGAAAGTTTATCTTGCATTCATATTTATTTTTTATGCATTTTCCACATCATATTTAATTTTTACCATGCATTTATCCTGGCTATAAAAATATAAAAATTTATAAAAAATAAATTAGTGAAAAAGTGGGGCCGGCCGGCCCCACCTAGGCCGGCCGACCCACTTATTCCTGCCAACCACCCCCAAGTGGGTGGGTCTTTTCACCCCATCTCAACCACTCATTTTCCACTACACCCACCACTCTATCCATATAGGCACTAGGTAGGATAATTTGTCTTACTTAACCATGCATTTAATCTCATGTTTATCACTAATCATCAAGGTTCTAAAAATCCTGATTAATCCCCGATTAGTCCCCGATTAATCTCTAGTCGATTGTCCTCCGATTAGGACCGATTACCGATTAATACTGATTAATTCCGACTAGTGCCGAGTTATGTGTCCAATTAATCCCGTTTAAACCTAGGCCCCACCTCGCCGCCCGACTAGCGACTAGCGACTTTTAGAACCTTGCTAATCATGCATTAAGAAAATCTATAAATACGGGAGTGACCTGCAGGTTGAGATCACATCCCTGCGGTGATTGCATGATCTCGCCTGCAGCTCTCCTCTGCATTGCATATTTGCTTTCAACTGCACGCATACTGTCAACTAAAAATCGAGCAAAAACATTTTTGTGGAGGCAAATAACTGCTAATTGTGACGACTAATCTTGGACGTCTAACCTATAAACACTTTAGTATATCCTTTGGGTATTTGTTCGTCCTAACCTCTGCAGAAAAATGTCGTCATGGTATGGTAAGTTTGGCCGCACCATCGCTAAGGGAGCGAAGGGCGTCCACAAACGATTCAGCTCGTCCAGCTCGGATCGGACTCATACTCCGACCGAGGTCGTGAAGAGCCAATCTGGGGATACAATGTCCGTGGATTCCCAATTTTCGGGGTACCACGACGTATATTCGGAAGCCCCAACAACCTCCGGGGCTGGCCCAGCCCTGGGGATGCAGATTTTGGTGTCAGAGGAGCAAATTGTGCTCCATACCGACTGAGAGCGGCAAGTTTTCGAAGCGGTGAGGCGCCGGTCTTTTCAGCACACACGGACTTACGACCCGATGTTGCTAATCAAGACCGGCCTTCTGGACGAATTCAACGAAGCCTTCCAAGCCGTTGGATGGGAAAATTTCGCGCCCATCGTCGAAAAAGGTTTGCGCCTTCTAACCCTTTAATTTCTTGTTCATGGGACAATCCGCCGCCAAGTGGCCCTTCTCCCCACACTCGTAACATCGCATTTCGGAGATTGGTTTACGTCTTGATGATGAACCTCCATTTCTAAATGTCATCCTCTTGATTAACTTTCTTGAGCGCTTTACTAGAAGAGCTAACTCTTCTATTTTCAAAATCCCATCATCGGAGGAATCATTATCACTTTCTTCAATCTTCTTCTTTTTTGCTTTTGCTTGAGCGGGAAGAGCAATGGTCTTTTTGGCATGAGGAGAATCTTCATAACCATTGATCCTCATTTCATACGAAGCGAGCTTTCTGAGGAGTTTAGTTGGAGTGAGAGTCTTCAACTTCTTGCTATTTTGGAGCATAGTGACAAGTGGGTTGAACTCGAACGGGACTATATCAAGAATCTTTCGGCATACATCAATGTCCACCATGGGCTTGCCACACGTGCCGATGTCGTTGGTGATCGGGTTCAACCTAGAGAACATATCATTCACACTCTCATTAGGTAGCATCTTCAAATGATCAAATTGTCTCCTATCAAGAGCTAACTTCTCCTCTACTAACTCCGAGCTACCAACATTAATTTCTTTCAAAGTTCTCCAAATTTCATTAGCTTTTGTGAGATTGCTAATGCGATTAAATACATCGACACTCACATTGGAAAGCAAAGCATTTCTAGCTATGGCGTTGAATCACCGATACTCTATCTCGGTGGGAGTGAGAATCAAAGGATTGATGGGAGACGGATAACCGGTTTCACAAGCAATCCAAACATCATATCTAAGGGTTTCCAAATAACATTGCATCCTAATTTTCCAATGAGAGTAATTAGTGCCATCGAAAGTGGAAGCTTTTCCAATGTCAATCTTTGCCCCCTCCTTAGTGGCCATCTCCGAGCGGTTAAGCTAAACGGGAGATCCTAGGCTCTGATACCACTTGAAAGGAACTAGGCTCTGATCCTAACCTCAATAATGGCAGCCTACCCAAGTCAATAAATACCCCTAGGTGAGGAGTTAGCCGTTGGAGCTCGGGAAGACTCCAAAAACTAGCCATTACAGTACCGTCAGACCCGGTCCGATGGTCATCGGACCCGGTCTGATGCCTGCAACCAAGCCTCAAACACGGCTGACATACGCACTGTCGGACCCGGTCCGATGGTGGTTGGACCTGGTCCGACGGAGCACTGGTGCTAGAGCACAGGCACTATCGGACTCGGTCCGGCGGGACCGAACCCGGTCTGACAGGCAACAGAAACCTGAAACTAGGGTTTGGGCTAGGAGACCCAGTCCGGTGGCGATCGAACCCGGTCCGATGGACACAGAAAATACCCGGTTTAGGAGATTTTCAAAGGATTGAGATCTCTAAATATTTGTGGATGGCTTGAGGGCTAGGACAAGGATAAACTTGGCACGATCGAAACGTTTAGACCCCTCTTGAAGCATGGACGACAAAATAAAGACCTAGCTACTCCTAACCCTACACATGGCCTCTTCGCTCGCCCGGTCATGCTTAGATTGTCTTGAAGCAGTTCAATTGGTCGCCGAGGCCTCGCTAGTGTTCCATGAAACGTCCAAAAACCCCTAGCGCAAAAGTATGCGTCATCAATGCCACTAAACGAATTAGGGCTCAACGATGCTCACATATGCCTAGGTAACACCGATGCATTTCAAATGAAGGAGGGCATGAAATCTGTTGGTTTGACTATCATCGTTGTTTCCTACTGCCGAACCATCCTTTCAGGCGGCGGAGAAATGCATTTAAAAAAGGCAGGGTCGTGAAGGAGGGGCCACCAGAAAGGCACCGGGTGGAGGATATCATCATATGGCATCACGATCTGAAAATGCTGGTGTATGAAGGGAAGTATGGGGTAGACCACAATTGGACTCATAAGTGCAGCATCCTCAACCTTCCATATGCGAATGACCAGAAGCAGCCCCACAACCTCGACCTGATGCACCAAGAGAAAAATATGTGCGAGGCAGTCTTGATCACAAACTGGGATATCCAACACAAGACAAGAGATAACAAGAAAGCGCGACCAGATTGCGCTGTAATTTATGATCGGCCAGCCATGAGCCTTGACGATAATGGGATGAAACCTAGAGCAACATACTGTCTCACATGCGGACAAATAAGGGAGATTCTGCATTGGATTGTGGATAAGGTTAAATTCCCAGATGGGTATGCGTCGAGCCTTCGACATGTGTAAATAAATGGAATAAAGTCACACGACTACAAAGTCTTTATAGAGCGTCTTTTCCCAGCCGTGTGGCGTGGATATATTCCAGAAGATATCTGGATCACATTAGCAGAGCTTAGCTTCTTCTATCGAGAGCTATGTGCAAAGGAAATATCGGCATCTAGGATGGAGGAATTGGAGAAAGAGATTGTTGTGCTTGTGACGAAACTCGAGAAGATATATGTTCCAGGGTTTTTCAATTGCATGAAGCTGTTCGGCAGGATGCATATGGGCCAGATAGAACCTTCCAGGGAGCTGGGCCCTGGTAGGCTGTTCGATTGGGCCGTTAGGGAGTGGGCCATGGCAATGGGCCGTAATTTTATCCCCGACAGGGTTGAAGGAAGTATTGCCGAAGCTTGGCTGCTTCAGGAGACCGCGTACTTCATGGATAAATACTTTGGCACAAAAAACAAGGTCCGTGCGCCACAACCAAGGTATAAGAAGGCCCGCCGTACACGTAGCTCTAACCTTGTGGTGTTCCATGACCAAGCAGGGTGCAGCATTGGCAAAAGCACCACACGTGAATTGGATCCATATGAGAAAATCTTGATTCAACTGTACGTGTACGACAACATAGATGAAATGAAGGTGTACATCAAGTGAGTCAATAGCTTTCAAAAATAAATCTTAAAACATACTTTATATACTTCATAACTGAACTAGATATAAAATCATGTAGTCAATTCATTGAAGAAGAGTGTGGACCACCAGGTGAGCCTGAATTTGACGATGGTCTAGAGTCCGGCTGGGAGGCAGACGTAGAGCAAGCCACCGACAAGCACTTCATACCGGGTTGGTGGGAGGAGGTAATGTCATCTAAGCCATTAAAATTTTTACATTGACTGTCATTTACTTTCTATTAATTTCTTTCATTTGCATGTGTTTGGTGGTTTCAGGCACTAGAGAACGTCGCGTATTCTAGCCACGACGAGGAGGACGCGCAGTGGGAGTTGCCGGAGTCCTCTGATTCCTCCTCAACCGTCAACAGGCGGGGAGAACCAAATTGCAATAAGCCCCCAGAGATCAGAGTAAGAGGCCGTTGGTACAGCTTACCGCCAACAAGAGGTGTGTGGTACCATTTTCAACGTTTTTATTATTGCTAACTAAAAACTTGCTAACCACCTATGATATTTTGTTCTTCTGAACCTATGCGTGCAGGGGCTTGATTTGCACATTCACGGGTCCACAGGAGCCGGGCAAGGTGTTGGGCCCACTCTTGAAGAATTTGTACCCCGGGAAGATGGGCCGTGGCAAGAAGCGGCGGCCGGCGATGAGTTGGTTGGACTACTCCCACGATGTTGATGATCAAGGAAAGACTATCGCCGATCGACTGGTCGAGGACTTCTGGGTTAGATGTCTTATATTCATTTCTAATTGTTTGTCTTCATAACCCTAACTGCATGTCGTTTTTCATTTCTAATTGATATTTAGCTCATGTGTTCATTCATGTTGTTTTTTTTCAGGAGAGGTATATGCTTTGGCCGGAGGCGATAATGAACGATTACGAGGCTCATCGCCCTGCAATCGATGCAATGGCGACCCACATTGTGACAGACATGATGCGGACAGCCCGAGTCGAGGCGGTAGTGAAGTAGAAGAGGCAGGGCAAGAAAATCAAGAGGAATGAGGCAAGTTCGGTATATCTCAAGGCAGGGCAGTACGTGCATGGACGTCCTGATTGGATGGACAAGTGTGCAAACACCTGGAAGGCTCTGTCCAGGATGTGGGCCTTTAAGGCGTGGATTGCCAAATCCAAGAGGAACAAGGAAAATAGAGACAAAAACCCCGAGATCTGCACGACCCACCTTGGGGGACTCGGCAAGGGGCACCACGCGCGTGACCTAGTAAGTATATTTTTTAGCATTAGTTAGATATTCTCCTCTGAGAGGTGACCTCCCAGACTTTGAGGCGCTGTTGGAGGCCCCCGACTCCGACCTCGAGGAGGATGAGGTGGTGGAGCCTGAGATCGAGGGTGTGCTGAATTCGGAGACAGTGGAGAGAATCTACAAAATGGTGCACAGGAGGCTGGACTTTCAGTGGCCAGGGGAGCAGGAGGAAGAGCTTGAATTTGACGATGGTCTAGAGTCCGGCTCGGAGGCAGACGTAGAGCAAGCCACCGACGAGCACTTCATACCGGGTTGGTGTAAGGAGGTAATGTCATCTAAGCCATTAAATTTTTTACATTGACTGTCATTTACTTTCTATTAATTTCTTTCATTTGCTTGTGTTTGGTGGTTTCAGACACTAGAGGACGCCGCGTCTCCTAGCCATGACGAGGAGGACGCGCAGTGGGAGGTGCCGGAGTCCTCTGATTCCTCCTCGACCCTCAACAGGCGGGGGAGAACCAAATTGCAACAAGCCCCCAGGATAAGATTAAATTCCCAGATGGGTACGCGTCGCGCCTTCGACATGCTATAAGCATAGAGCAATGCAAATTAAATGGAATGAAGTCACACGACTACAAAGTCTTTACAACAAACTTGCTAACCACTTATGATATTTTTGTCTTCTCAACCTATGCGTGCAGGGGCTTGATTTGCACCTTCAAGGGTACACAGGAGCCGGACAAGGTGTTGGGCCCACTCTTGAAGAATTTGTACCCCAGAAAGGTGGACCGTGGCAAGAAGCGGCGGCTGGCGATGAATTGGTTGGACTACCCCCACAATGTTGATAATTAGGGAAAGACTATCGCCGATCGACTGGTCGAGGACTTCTGGGTTAGATTTCCCACAATGATAAGGGTCCGCAAAACACTTATCTTTATTAGCATCTAAATCTTTATGCGGGCACTTATCATGAAACTATGATTAAGGTTTCATTATTTTTTAACTTTCTTTTTAGTTTTTTATTTTAATGTGTAAAAATTTGTATGAGCCTTACTATGAAACCATGGTTTTATTTTGTAAAGGTTTGATCCTAAATGAATTTTTAAAGTTGGCCACAAAAAACTACAAACAAAAAGATGTTCGCAGCCTCGGAGTGTCCTGCGCAAATACAAAAATCGAAATACAAAATAAAATTAATTGTATTGACCGTGATTAACGCGGTGATTAACATGGAAATGAGTGCGAGGCGTGATTATATTGCTGTTATTAGGCAGATCGTGGGCGCCTAGACAAGTGAGGTTTGAGTCGTCGGATGGATAGATTGTGGCTATAGAATCAATTGGATCAGCACCAGCTGAAATTGGAGAGGGGGAAGAAGATTGGAAGAAATTGGGCCGTCGGATGGAGGGGGGCGGACGGTCAAGATGGAGTGTATCCGCACCCTACTGCTCCTTTTTATATTATATATATGTTAGATGATAATAACAGATCAAACGCTTGCTATTATTAATCATGGAGACGGAACGAAGGAGCCACCTTCTTTGATGTCTTGTTTAGTTTTAGTTGGAAAATTTTGACCACCTTTGAAAGTGGTATGAAAATACTAAATAAATTATTAAAAATATGTTTGACATCTTTAAGAAAAACCATACAAAGTTTTGAAGTCTATATAAAAATAATAAAAATTACAAACTCAACAAAAACTAAAACTAAATGGGAAAAATATGTGGTGCAAAAGTTTTTTCAGTGCACAAGTGCAAAACCTCGTCATGGTTCCTTAGATCCAACTTGGACGGTCTAGATACAATGAGATGGAACTCCTCTCTCCCACTTATGCAAATACGCAAAAACATGGTGATTGTTTTTCATGTTTGTGTGTTTTAGCTGTACCACTGAGATGAGATTCAAGGGACAAGATCAGCTGTTTGCACTTATGCACTGAAAAACTTTTGCGCCGAATATTTTTCCAACTAAATGAGTCGTATCATCTGAAACAATCTTTTTTAAATAGATCGCAGTGGGTGCTTTGTTTTGCCCACTGTTTTCACTAAAAAAGAAAAAGAAAACTCATGCCCGGAGGCCGGAGTATATGACACTCCACACCCAAAGCGAATGTCAAGTGGTCAACTGCAAAATGAATGCACTCAAAGCGATTTGTTGTTCAAATTAAATTTTTTTCTCTATCATCTACTCTTTTTTTTGGGTATCATCTATTCTTGTTTCTCTCTTTTTCATGAGGCATGATAGGTGCCATTAACTTTTTTTGAAAAAATAGATCATAAAAATTTTAAAACTCAGCTTTAAATTCGAATACATATGACTTTATGAACCCATAATTTTTTTTTGCAAATTTTTCGGCTTTCTACTATTTTTATGTATTTTTTATTTCTACCGCATTAAAAAGGCAGGGGCAAATAAAATATATTTAATGGCCAAGTCTAACGGAGTTGAGAAAAATGACAAACAGGAAAGAAAAATTCAAAAACATGATAAATATTGAGCCTAAAAAAGGATACACATCGTGGAGAGATCTAACTTTTGATGGCAAATAAGGAATTCTCTCTTGTATGATTTATTGGCACTGCGATTTTGCTGTGGCAGTGCAGTATTTTATCCTTTATTTACCATCTGGACCACATAATACTAGTTATTTAGTGACCTAAATGTTACTAATAGTTGCTTTTTTTGAGACACCAGTAATAGTTGCTTTTATTGGTATGACTGTAGTTCTAGCTTTTCCTATAAATGCACATAGATTCACACTCATCTAATACACCCCCATTTCAAAATAATTTAAAATCAAAATTAGTTAACTTTGCATCAGTATTGTAAAATATTCATATTATAAGCATCAGTAGTGTACAAAAGTTGTACCAATTGTCCATATTTTCAAGTGCATTTGATATAAAATTCTTTTTGTAGAAATTCATGTGTAATACAAAAATTTACATTCAAAATCTATTTTTAAAGACTTTTCTAAAGTTAAAATAGGTTTTATATTTCGGAATGGAGGGAGTATCTCTATTGCTCAACATCCCTACAATTTGTTGTATTAACATCTCGCATTTAGTTATAATCATCTAACATATTTCTTTTCAAATGAGAAAAGACTTCTTTAATATTTTTTTGATGTTTATACAAGAGATCTCACTGTAGAAATCTATTTTGACCGCCTTTCAAAATTATGGTATGTATCGCTAGTAAATATTCTTTTTTTGAGTATTGATTCAAATCTTTTTTAAATTTAATCAAATTACAACAAGTGTGGCTTTGTATTGCTCTAGAGTCTAGATAGTTTGCTAAAAGTGGTGCAAAATAGAACCCTGATGCAGGATGGAAAATGGCTGTCCAAAAATCCAAATGCAGAGCATACATAGTTGGCATATCACACGGTCATCTCACATATGACATGTTACCATGAAACACAAACATAATCACAAGTACACACAAAGCCATCTCAAAAGGATAAGTTATACATCAAATGTCAAATGCAGAGCATACATATTTGACATATCACATGGTCATCTCACATATGGCATGTTACCACTAAACACAAACATGATCACGAGCACACACAAAGTCATCTCACAAGGATAAATTTTACATCAAATGTAAAGCGGACAAACAAACAATAGATGACAAACAATAACCGGACACTCCGCCTTCCCTTTAATTGTTGCGGCGGTCTTGGATCCCATTTAATATTTCCACGTGCTTTGTACTACATGAAGTCTCATATTCATCAATACAAGTGCTCAGCTGCCTTCCTTTTATCTTAGCTTTCTTTGTAGTGTCATCATTTCTCTTGTAGTGCACAATCTTCTACTCAGAACACGCGCTGTTTTTGAAATACTCAACCAAATTACTTTTTTCACTCATTTATGCACTTATATGATTCACAATTAAGGTCGTAAGAATATATACCGAAGAAAGTACTCCCTTCGCTGTAAGATTAACGTGAATGATCGAACCAGTTTCATAAAACTTATCTTACCAATATGTAAAACAAAAGAGATTAAACTACAAACAACCACGAATATTTATATCGTTGTTAGGAAAAAAAGGTAATATACATTGAAATTGTCAACACAAATATATGCATTCTGATATAGTAGAAAAATGGTCGCTCTAAACGCAAATACTAGGAGTGGGACGACCCGGTTCGTGGTCAAAAAATAAACCGGATCCCGTTGGCCAGTGGCCTCCTCTAGACAGGAGAAAACGCTCCTCAGACACAGTGCTTTGTTTCTTGATAAATGACCTTCTTTTTTGCAGTCTTCTCCAGCCCGTCGTAGCAGTCGCCCTCCAGTGTCGGCATCTCCGTCGTGCCCTCACTGCATTCGCCCTTTTTTCGCCGGATGAAAAAGGCGTCCTATGAATCAGATGTACTAAACTTTTGCACGACTAGATTAATGGATTAAAAGTGTGGAATGACTATCCTAGGGTAGCACGGGCTACCATTTTTTCCCCTAATAGTTAAGTGCCCGTTTTAGATTTTGCTGAGTAAATTATGTGTTCAATGTTAGCATCGTCTATTTGCATTCCTAACAGTGAGCGCCAAAGATGTACATGAGCTTTTCCATGAAAGTTTATTCGCCTAAGAAACGTACATAACATAAATATCTTTAATGTTATCGTCTCTAAATTAAGAAACACACATACTCTCTCCCGCTCTCTTCACATTAAATTTGTGACACAACAACTAATCGTACGTTCTATATATCATTATTAGAAACGCTGTATAATATTAGTATATATGAAAGAAGGCGGAATTAAATGCTATATAATATTAGTATAATATTAGAAACTCTGGTGGGTAGCACTATCACTATAGCCTCTATCACTAGAACGAAACCTCGTCCACAATCACACATTAGTTATAATAGCTTCACATGATCATAAAATTAATAAAGTCACTACTTATTTAGAAGAAATAGAAGATAATTTTACTAACCTTCACATCTTCAGTCTCGGTGAGATCATAATCAAACAAATCCGTTGATCCCTTTAAAGCAAGGAAGAAGACCTCTGCATTTTAAAACGCATTAGTCCTTTTTAAAAAAAATCTCGTAAATGTCATCACTACTAGAAAAGTGATTATTTATGACAAAAACTCCTTGGCGATGTCAACTAATGTCACAGAAAACTACTTTTTTTGTGACGATTTTATTTCTGTCGTCGTAACACGCACCATGCGTCGGTTAGCCCTATCTTTTAGTGACGAAAGTTAAAAGTTCGTCACAAAAGAATCGTCACAGAAAACTTGGCATCAGGTTGGCCTAGTAATATCGGGCTAAAGTCAAAGCCCAAGAAGGCCTCTTTGCTGATCGAGCTCGTTTTCGTCTCGTCGATATGCAGCGATCAAATCATCAGTTTATCATCACGGCGCAGCGAGCTGCTGCTAGCACTCATCACGTGCGCCCGAGATCTGCTGCTAGACTTGAACCGGGAACCTCTAGCACCATTGTCTTGTGATCAACCAATAGACTAAGACCTGCTTTTAGTTCAATGATTTAGTTTTTTTTTTTGGTCTTTGTAAAGGCCAAAGGACTGGCCGTATAGGATAAAAATTGGAAAAAAATGGCAGATGTTGGTGAGGATGGTTTTGGTGCAGGTGAAGATGACAAGAGCTTTACATAGCAAAGCACCAGGGTGGAGAGCAGCCAATGTTTGCTAAAGTGCTTGAAGATACAAAGCGGGACTTTGCAAAGAATCTAAGTTATCAAATTTCTCTTTTCTCGGGGAAGTTCCTTCATTCGATTTTGTATGCGACATCCGGTTTTGTTTATTCACTTGCATATGTGGCACAATTACTAATTTTTAGACTCTAGAAATTCTCAAAAATACTTTACCGCATAAATATCATGAAAAAAAATATTTAAAGATTATGATATTTAGAGGGATATTTGCAGTGTTGAGATATCTACATCTGTCATGAGAGCACAATCAATGCCCAGGCATGTATTCGATACCTTCAAAAGTGAAATCAAAATTTCCTAACATTCTGTGACTGGCATTTAATTTGTATATTTATTGGCATTGAATTGTGCTTTGATTCTTTTGTTCTAAGATCACATCTTTCTTTAGATGTTCCTATAGGAAAATTGATTTTGGCCCTAACGGTTAAGATGCTATGCTCATATGATCTGTCCAATTTTCTGTTAACTTTACAGATTAGGGAAAGTAAATACTAGCATATATATAACCTTTACTATTTTTAGTGTAACATTAGAGGTTAGAAAAGGTAAATATTAGCCAATAAAACTACTGTGGTATCCTAACTAGCACAGTGCCACTTTAATTCTAACTTACTCAAGGTAATGCTCATGCCAGTCCATGATGTGGGCATTGAACAATTGATATTAGCCAATAAAAGCATGGTGTATTTTATTTACATCACATTTCAAGATAGATATGAATAGCCAAAGATTCATGGAGGTGCTCTGTTAGCAAGTCAGGTAAGGATTTCAGCTAGCACCATAGCCTGCATTTTTTACTTACTCAGGGTCATGCCAATTGATGGTATGGATATTAAACAATGGATACTGCTCTTGGTTATATACACTTATGTTTTGATGATATATGCAAAAAAAAGCTCTATAAGAATATTTTTTCCCTAATACAGACCATCCATATTGTTTTTTGATTTGAAGATTTGGCTAGCTCAGCTTGCTTGGGGCTAAAAGGCTTTGTTGTTCTTGCTGTAAGATATGCCTAGCAAATAACGGAGACAGCACCACCTGTCTCTATTGCCTCGTCCGGAGACGTGATTGAGGGCTTGTACAGGTGCACGACGAGCACCCCTGCCGGAGCAGGTTCACGTGAGGATCCATACTTGGACAGCTGGTCGGCTAAGAAGTTGTCCTTCCTGGACACGAAGAGCAACTCGAAAAATCAAAAGTGCCGCTCCAACTTCCTCACTTCAACCAGGTATCGCACCATTGAGTCATCGCAGCACTGATACTCCTTGTTTACCAGATTGATGACTAGCTATGAATCTCCCTTCACAGTCAGCCGTTGGACGCCGAGCGACTTGCACGCTCTTAATCCCGCGAGGAGGGCCTCGTACTCCGCGGCGTTGTTTGTCGCCATAAAGTGTAGTTGCATAGAATACTGGATTTGCTCTCCTTGAGGGGAGATGAGAACAAAACCAGCCCCCGAGTTTCCAGTGCGCGAGCCATCAAAAAACATGGTCCAGGGGGTCCTTCAGGTTGCTCGGGAGCTTACTGGGATTTGGGCGGGCAGGTCCATTCTGCGACAAAGTCAGTCAGGACCTGAAATTTAATAGCAGTTCGGGCAGCAAACAGAATATCAAACTCTGCTAGTTCCATTGCCCACTTAGCCGTACGTCCGCCAGCTTCCTTGTTCCTTAGGATTTCTCCAAGAGGGAACTTGGTCGAGACCAGTATCTGATGCACCTGGAAATAGTAGCGAAGTTTCTGAAGGTCATGAGCAAGGCGTAGAGTAGCTTCTGGACTTCAGGGTAACGCTCCTTTGATCCATGAAGTACCTCGCTCACGTAATAGATTGGCCGCTAGATGCCTTCCCTTTCCACCGTCAAAACCGCGCTCACCGCCTGTGGCGTATAGCCGAGGTACAGCAAAAGCTGCTCGCTATGCCGCGGGGTAGTCAAGACAGGTGGGTTGTACAGATATTGCTTCAAATCTTTAAAAGATCTATCAGCCTCTTCCGTCCACTCGAAACCATTGTGCTTGCGCAGGGCCTTAAAGAAGGGCAGCCCGCGTTCGACTTGACGGAAAATAAATCTGCTTAAAGCAGCCATCCGCCCAGTGAGGCTCTGAACTTCCTTAACGGTAGTCGGAGCCTGCATGTTTTCAATGGCCTCGATTTTTTCAGGATTGTCAGAAATACCTTGCGAACCGATAATGTAACCGAGCAACATTACAGATCGAACACCAAAGGTACACTTCTCTGGATTTAATTTTATTTGATGCCTGGTGAGATTACGAAAAGTCTCGGCCAGGTCTTTAACGTGATCTGGAGCATACTTGCTCTTTACAACTATGTCGTCCACATAGACCTTCAGGTTTCTTCCGCGCTGTTCTGGAAGTCTTCTCCATCAAGCGCTGGAACGTGACACCAGCATTGCGCAGACCGAAAGACATGGTCGTATAGCAGAAAGTGCCGAAGGGGGTGATGAAGACAGTCTTCTCTTCATCCTCGGGGGAGATGCTTATTTAGTGATAACCAGAGTAATTATCCAAAAAACTCAAAAACTAGGCATCCGCAGTCGCGTCGACCAGTTGGTCTATGCGAGGCAGCGGGAAATTGTTCTTAGGAAAAACAGTGTTCAAATCTGTGTGATCGACACATATCCTCCACTTGCCGCCTTTCTTCTTCACGATCACAGGGTTGGCCAGCCACTCGGTGTGATCAACCTTGCGGATGAAACCAGCAGCGAGCAGCTTGCCAAGCTGATCCTTGATGATCCCTTGCTTGAAATCTGAAAAGCGTCGAAGCTTTTGACGAACGGGCTTTTTGTTCGGCCGGACTGCCAGTTTGTGCTCGATAACCTCCCTTGTGACTCCGGGCATGTCAGATGGCTCCAGGCAAACACATCTGCATTAGCTCGGAGGAAGGCAATGAGCTCGCTTTTCTATTTGGGGTCCAGATTGGCCCCAAGTGAACTGTCTTGGAAGAGTCATCAAGAGACAGCGGAACTTCCTTGGTCTCTCCCCCTGGCTGGATAGAAACCTTAGGGCATGCAGACTTGGTCTGCGGAACTTCGGGACCACGCGGCGGAAGCTGGTCAACCAGGGCAAGAGACTGCTTGTCGCAGTCCACAGCAGCTTTGTAGTTGCCCTTGACCGTGATCATGCCGCTAGGGCACGGGATCTTCACGCAATGATATGCATGGTGGGTTATGGCCGTAAACTTGCCAAGAGATGGCCGACCCAAGATCACGTTGTATGCGGATGGGAAATCGACCACGTCAAACGTGATCAACTCTGTTCGGAAGTTGCTTAGGCTACCGAAGGTAACCGGCAGAACGATCTGCCCCAACGGTTGAACAGCTTCTCCCGGGATAATCCCATAGAAGGGCATTGCGACTTCCTTTAACTTGGAGCGAGGAATTTGCATCTCGTCCAAGACCTTTACAGATAGCAAGTCTAGAGCACTCCCGCCGTCGATCAGAACGCGGCCAACTCTAGCGTTGCTGATGGTCGGAGCGACCACCAGTGGGAGCCTCTGAGGCTTGGTCATCCCAATGGGGCAATCCTCCTTAGAGAAGGAGATAGAGGTCTCGATCCACTTCATCGATTCGGGCTGAGGCTTGCCCTTCTCGATGTTGTGGACCTCCTGGGCAGGTTCCTTGAGGCTGCGCCGAGAGGGATAAGCCGAGGAGCCGCCGAAGATAATGGCGATGTGGTTCACGGGCTCCTGATATTCATCATCGTCGTCCCGCGCGCCTGGGAGACGGAGACGCCTCGCTGGAGAAGAGATCGGGCCCCCGCCGTGCTGTCTAGCCGATGACGCCGCCCGCGCCGCTGCCGTGCTGGAGAGTTGGCCGGGCCGCGCCACACCCACGCGCATGTAGGAGAAGACGCCGTGAAAGAAGCGCCGCACCGGGCCGACACCGTCCATGGAGTATATGCTGACGGCCTGCCGTAGTTGAAGAGTTGGGGGCGCCCGTGGAGGTGGAAGGGTGTTGGAACCAACGACCGGCTGATCGCTGCCTCCAGTGATGCTCTCACTCTCCCTCATATGCAAGCTGTTATGCTCTCACTCTCCCTCATATGCAAGCTGTTGTTGCCGTTGACGAACACCGGCACAACACACACGTACTCGCAAGAAAGATAGCACTGGAAGGTGGAAATGCACACACGGCAAGCAGCTGGGCGAACAAACGCCTTGTTTTTCTATATTCAACTTTTTCAAATGAACACAGTAGTAGAGCTTAAATAGCCTAGCTAATCAACAACCTGCTGCATGCACCACACACGCAGCCCACGATCCACACGACCCGAACACGCCTGCCTCTTCGCACGAACGCGAGCCCTGAAGAAGCGGTCCTCCTGGCCATGATCTATCGCCCTCCACACATGCATGCAGTTGGCAACTGCACCTTGATCCGAGTCTCTCGCTGCCATTCCGGGCTCCGGCCACGACCACACGTAGCAACGTTCTCATCTCCTGGATACTTGGCCAGCACTCGATCGCACGTACGCTTCAACGCCTGTAGCTGCTAACTAGCTAATTACATGACCTGAACACACACATGCCAAAACTAACTAGCTAACAGCCTAACACACGCACGCAGCGTGCAGACTCATACATGTAGACACACGCGCGCACACAAATTGAACTCGGTCAAGATTACTACTAACAAAGGGGATGCCGCCGTCGAGGCCCTGGGCGTTGTCGTCGTGGAGTGCACCGCCCGCGCCGCCGATGAGATGGGGGAGCACCGCCGTGTTGTCTCAATGCCGCGCCGCCATGCCGGGCTAAGGGGAAGAGATGCCGTCGCACCGTCGATCTGGTCGAAGAAGATGGCAGGGGAGAAGCGGCGCCGCCACCGGGCCGCCGCGTCGCGGGGTGGGGACACAGCGCCTGGCGCGTGGACGAGGAAGAAGACGGCCAGTTCAGGGCTAAATTAATCCACAAAAAATCGATAGCAACGATGGCTCCTAGGGTTCAACACGGTGACGATGAGCTAACTCCTCCCCAGAGCTTCCATTACAAGGAGCAACACAAAGAAGATACAATGGATTTTGGTTTTAAATTCCCGCGATAAGTATAAAACATCGAGTTTGTTCTAGTGAAACACTAGTAAGTTTTTGTCCGTATAAAACATGTTATTTATCCTATTAAAGAACATGTAATTAATTTTTTTGCTTCGTGAAACATTGTTTTTGCTCTCGTGAAACATGTTCTTCTAAAACATTCGCTGGTACGAGATGAATATTTTGAATAACCATGGGAGCATTACTTCAATATGTTTCATCAGTACTTTAATGATATTTTTATCAATAATTAAACCGTATTACATTAATACTTCAACCATGTTCCCACGATGTTTCTATCAAGCTTCTATGGGTTAATATCACTGTTGCCATTATAACTCATCCCCTGACCACGCTTGACATTTCGAAAACGCCTCGATCACAGTTGCCATTTTAGCGCTTCAGTTGTCTCAAACGTGCCATTATGGGCATTTACTGGGCAAAATACACATAAAATACTATCTGACGCATGGGTCCCACCAGTCATACACTATCACCACCTTCTTCCTCCATCCTCCCCAACCCCCCTCTCTCTCTCTCCCCCATCTCTCTCCACGCTAGCCCCACCGCCGAGCTTCCGCCGCCGCAGGCCGCCCGAGCTCCGGCCGACGATCTCCCGCCGCCGCCTGTGCCCTCCGCCGTCCCCCTGTCCCCGCCGTCGTCATCCCCCTGCACGGCCATGGCCGAGCTCGCCGCCGCCGCACTCCTCTTCCTCGCTCCATGGCGGCGGGAGCAGAGCTCGACGACGGCGGGAGCACGACGGCGGCAGCGGAGGCGGGAGCTCGACGGCGGCGCGGCGGCGGGCTCATGGTGCAAGGCGACGGCGGCGGCACGGCGGCGGGAGCTCGACGGCGGCGCGACGGCGGCGGAGGAGATCTGGGCGCCGAAGGAGGAGGAGGAGGAGATCTGGGCGCCGGAGGAGGAGGAGGGCGGCGGGAGCTCGACGGCGGCGAGCTCATGGCGCAAGGCGACGGCGGCGGAGGAGATCTGGGCGCCGGAGGAGGAGGAGGAGGAGGAGATCTGGGCGCTGGAGGAGGAGAAGGAGGGGGTCGATGGGGAGGGGATGGCCGGCGGCGGTGGAAAGAGAGAGATGGGGAATGGGGGGAGCTGGGAGGAGGAGGAAGAAGAAGAAAGAAAAGAGAATGACATGTGGGACCCACCGTATAAATGTATTTCCAATGTATTCGGGACAGGTATTGCCCCGTAAATGCCCATAATGGCACGTTTGAGACAACTGAAGCGCTAAAATGGCAACTGTGATCGAGGCGTTTTCGAAATGTCAAGCGTGGTCAAGGGGTGAGTTATAATGGCAACAATGATATTAACCCTTCTGTCAAAGCGTCCATTTTTTCTGTCGTGTTGCAATGTTTCATTCATATACGCATCGTGTTTCCTTAGGTAAATCAATGTTTTGCCAATACTTGAGCTTTATTTTCACAGTTCACCACTTATGTTCCTTGTCAAGTGTTTGAAATTTTTTAGGTTACCGAATGATTGTTTCAAATGTTGATGCAAAACATTTTAACCGTACTTGAGCTTTGTTTCAATAATTCATTGGTTGCGTTTCCAAAAAAACATTTTTGATTTTCTTTCATCGGACGTTCAATCCCATGTAGCTCCCTTATTTTCCTTCCTGACAAAATTGCAGCCCTTCAGCCCAGAGAGATACAAAAAAGCAGCTTCATGAGCCAATGGCTGGCTATTTCCTTTTTTCTCTCTATTTTCTTCCCTCTTTAGGGGAAAGTTAAAGAACAAAAGCCTCCTAGCTAAGATGGAATTGCCTGGTTAGGGGCGTCTGCATTCCACCAAGTGACAAACCATGCGAACTAACTTTTTTCTTGATTAAAGTGAAGAGTATACGAGCTTTAGGCCTTGTTCTTTTTAGCGTTACGTACCGTTACATAATTTTGTTATTTTTATATAGCCTATATGTTGTGATAATTTGTAACGATTTTTTCGTGGCCTTTAGTAGTCCTTTCGAAGATCCTAAAGCTATTTTTAATTATTTTTTTAATCTTTAGACCTTTTTTAAGGGCTCTCAAATTTGCTACAATAATACGCCAACGCAACGATACGCTGAAAAGAACAAGACCTTAGAAGTAGTGCCCCAATCAGCATGCTATCATGTTTGCGGGCTACTTAGGCCTTGTTCTTTTCGGCGTAAAGCTGAATTGAGTTTTACTGTAACAAAATTTGTTATTTTTATATAGCATATATGTTATAATTGTAACGATTTTTCATGACTTTTAGTATTCATATCAAAGATCTTAAAACTATTTTTTAATTATTTTTTAGCCTCTTTAGACTCATTTTTAAGAACTCACGACTTTTGATACAGTAAAATTCAACTTTACTCAACACCGAAAAGAACAAGGCCTTAATGTTTGCAGGCTACTTGAATGAAGAAAACAAGATTGGATGTAGCTATGTAGAGCAAATCTTTCCTGTTTGCCAATCTTTGAAACTTGGGCTGGAAGGTAGAATTCCATGGAATGGGAGAAGAAAAGCACAAAAAAGATCACTTAATTAGCACAAGAAACTAAGCATCAAACGTTTTTCATCTCTTTTATTGGTGATTTGCATGGAGTTGAGAGCTTCTTGGTTCACAGGGGAATTTCTAAAGCATAAAGCAATATTTTTTTGGTGTTTATTAATTGCCCTATCCCAACACTTCTCTTCTTTACAAGGGTTGCGTGGTGTGCAGGACAGTGAAGGGAGAAGGAGACAAGGGAACCGGTGTAAAGATTCTTAGCTTCCCAAGGTTCTTGTCATGGCCTCTTTATTCATGCCTGTCAGAACCTTCTAAAACAGAGTTAACCCTCCAAGCAGCATGCATATCATTCTGACAGATACAGAATCTAAGTGGCATCTTGCTATTTCTTTGGTTCTCTGACCTACTCATATATAGGAGTGGCAAGCGGCAACTGCCATTTTCCAGCCTACATTTACATACATGACAAACTAGGATTACCTAGCGAATCAAAAAAGGCAACACTAGAGGTGAAATGGGTATGCATGCCTATAGGCTCTTAGCCATTCTTCTGTGTTTGTTGATGTTAGCTCATCAGCAGAAGGTGTGTGCTTTTGAAGGCATCCTCAAGAGACCGGATGATGAAGTATCTGAGAAGCCTAGGATGCTTGCTTAAAGAAATGTTGCCAACCTCAACAACAAGGACTACCCATCGACTCCTTCATCGGCTGATCCAAACAGGATGAGTGAAAGACGAGTTCGGAGGGGTTCCTATCCGATACACAACAGGTATTGAACTGTTGATGCAGCAAAGAGAAGAACATCGCCAAGACTGTTAGAACCAGTCCAAGAATTAAACTCACATAATATCAAAACACTCTGCGTAGTTTTCCACAAGGGACCCGCGTCGTCTCGCTTGAGGCGGCTCGGGGGAGAAAGCCGCCGCCGCCAACAGCAAGCCCCCCGCATGCCGCCGGCCGCTGCCGGTGCCGGCGCCGGCCCATCTTCCTCCCTCGCCTTCCTTTCCTCCTTGTCCAGTGGTCTCCTTCCTCCTCTCTCTCAAGCCTTCCTGCTAGTCAGATCTGGTTCAGATCCGGAGCCGGCAGTTGGCGGCACGGCCGGGACGGCCGGGGCGGGCGGCAGAGCCTCCCCTCTCTGCTCCCCCAGCGGGGCCTCGACGGCGTCCTTCCTCCTCGGCGTGGCGCAGCTGCGGCACCAGACCTCCACGCGCGTGCTGCGGGTTTGCGGCCTCCCGCCCCCCTCGGCGGAAGGCTGCGGCTTCGGCCGGGCCATGTGCGGCGGCGCGGTGGCTCGGCCCGGCGCCGGCGGCCGGATCCGGCTATAGTTGCTCCTGGTGGCAGCGGGCTACGCGCAGGTGGTCGGCCGTGTTGGAACTAATCCTGTAACAAGTTATTAGATTGCTGTGTTTGCATGTGTGGGTCTGCACGTTGTGTGCGTGTGCGAGCTAGCTTTTTGGAGGGAGATGTGGTCCAAGAGACCTAAAGCCCGCTGCTGTACGTTGGGCCTGCATATGCGGCAGACCAACGGCCTGGGGGTGCTCGGCGGGCGCGCCATGTGGGCGGCCCGGCCAACAAGCCGCCGGCCAGATCTGGTGATGCTCCTTCTGGATCTGGTAGCGGCCGCTGGGACCTGGGTCGGCGGCGCTTCGTCGGCAGATCTCCGTCCCCTCCCATCCTCCTGCCTGGTTCTCCTCGACGGCAGCCTTCCGCTGCCCCTGCTGCTCCCTTCTCCTGGTGAGTTGCAGCTCGGGCTGTGTGCTCCCTCTCCTCCTCTCCCTCCGAGGGGAGGCGGTCCGGTTGGGGGCGCCCCTTTCTCCTCGCCGTCGCTCTCTTCCGGCCCTCCCCTTGCCGGTGCAGTGGCGTCCGGCTGAGCCCCCCCTTGTCTCTCCCCTCTCTGCTGGAGAGGTTGCGGTCGGGATCGGTCTCCTCGCGGCAGCTGATGGGTGTCCAGCTTGCGCGGGGGAGGTGGGTGCCTAGCGTTGGTGGCTCGGCCGGTTTGCGGGCCATGGGCATGGGTACTTCGGCGGTGATGGTGTTGTTGTAGGATCCCGGCGGTCGGCTTCCTAGGTCGGGCGTTCGTGGAGAGGGGTGGCTTCGGTGGTCTCTCTCCAGCTCTGCCCTGAGGTCCGCTTTGTCGGTGTCCCGTGCTGCCAAGTCCCCTCGCATGGCTGTGGTGGTGTGGCGCGGTGGCTGCGGTCGTCGCTTCTACCTTCATCCTCCACCATGGCTTCAGGGCAGTTGCGACGGTTGAAAACCCTTCCTAGGTTTTCCGCTTGGGCCGGCGATGGCGACGCCTCGGCGTCGTTTCCCTTCTTGAAGGCATCGTCGTGATGGTTGTTTTGTCCCTGAAGCTACCCAAGCGAAAGCTCCCCTGCGACGGCGTCGTGTTTGCATCGCTTCCTTGTTGAATGTGTCGCCTCTGGTCTTGGTGGTTTGCTGCTAGTGTTTTCTCCGCCGCGTTGAGTCTCCGGCGGCCTCAGACCTTGTCGTTGTAGTCGTCGCCTCAGGCGTGGTGGTTGTCTGGCCTTAGCCTTGGCCGGGCTTTCTTCCCTCCCCCTTTCTCTCTTGTAAATTGTTTTTCTCTTCTACTTGATGAAATGGCAGAGCTCCTACCCGTTAGCTCAAAAAAAAAAACACTCTGCGTGTGTATTTTTCACCGTGTGATCGTGTGAGTTCCAACAAAGACATGATGAAGATTCTGAAGGTTTTTTCGCTGTTTTCTTTGTTTATTAACCTGTCTGTTCTTTGCTTCTTCCTGTTCCATATTTGTCCTTAATTATTCGCCATAGATATAGCTGTGGAAAAAGCTTTAATGGAAAAAAATGATGAGGTCCTGCTGAGTGCATACTGCAGTTATCATTATTTATCAAGCAGTGGCTTTGTATGAATGCTGTGATATGCATATGAATGATGTTTTAATTAGATTTCTATAACTCGAGAAAAACGCCAAGGCTGCCAAAGTTTAGCAACCAAGACGATTACGCTAGTATAATTGCTTCGTATTTGTCCCCTCCAGGTTGTATCATTCCTTTGTTTTTGTTTACCCCTCTCTAATGAGGGTTAAGGAAGATTATCATGTGTACAATCTGACATTTTATCATCTTCATACAGTGTTCTGTTTTCTTTCTTCGACTCGTGGCATGTGATCCCACAATGAACAAACACTTAAGATTAGAATTGAAAAGCTAGCTCTGAATCTCCATGAGACCATGACAGGAATGACTCAAGAGTGAAGATGTGGGTTTTATTTATCTAAAGTCGATCTTAGCAGCTAGTACCACTTAGGGTCAAAATTGCAAGCTACCTCAGAAGTCAGAACCCCATGCCAGCTAGCTAGTAGCTAGCTACTGAACCTTCAAGATTCATCAGATTCAGAGCTTGTTCTCTGAAACCTGCCACTCTTGTGAAGCTGCAGCTTCACAGAGTGCATCTTCCGAGCCACCGCGGCCCAGATCATCTGGACGGCGTCCCCTGGCTGGGAAGGGTACTGGTACTCGAAGTGGCGAGCCACCTCCTTGAGCCGCATCCACATGGACGTCCACTCGTCCTCGGTGACGCCCCGGAGCAGGCGCAGGAGGAAGCCCTTCCTGACGGCGTCGGAGGCGCGGACGAAGACGCAGAACTGGGAGTAGTCGAGGACGTCCTCGAAGGGGAGCTCGATGTCGTCGCTTACGACGACGGGGACGCAGTGGCTGACGATGGCGTCGAAGAGGCGGTTCGACGACGGCGTGTCGCCGGCGATGTTGAGGCAGAACTTGGAGGAGGCCATCCCCTGGGTGGCGCGCCGGATCCCGTTCTGGCGGACGCTCCCGTAGGTGAAGCGCACGTCTTTCTCGTCCTTGAGGAGCTGGTACAGCTTCTGCCGAACCTTTCCGCCCTGAAACGCAAGAAATTTCAGAACATGATACTCAATGTTCTAATAGCCAAAGAAGAACGTTGACATGGGAAATAGCACAGTATATTTAGAACGTAGGTGTCATGATACCCGTGTAAACCTATAATAAAAAAATTGATTTTGCTCGAGCGCATGTGCCTACCCCTGCGTTTGTGAAAAATCACAGAAGATTTTGGCTGGTTCACATAGAATCCACACGAAGTTGTCTAAACCATGCTTGCAGCCGCCGCCGCCGCCGCCGCCGTCGTTTTAGAGTTCCGGGTGGGTTTCCAGTGCCCCTGGTATTAGAGAAAAGCTAGGGCGGCGGTGACCCAACGGTGGAAGGGAATTGTGGAGGGGCTGCGAGGCGGCAACGTCATCATCCACTACTAGGGAACAAGCTTTCTCAAGCGGTTCAAAAAAAAGGAACAAACTTCTACAAGCGGTTTAATAGCCTCAAAACAGTCTCAAGCCAAAAAATGACCTCTAGAAGCGGTTGGAGACACGAACCGTTTCTAAAGACCTAAAATCCTAAGCGGTTTGTGTCCTCAACCGCTGCTATACCTCTACAAGCGGTTGGGAACACGAACCGCTTAGGATGCTGGCCTTTATAAGCAGTTTAATAGCCCCAACCGTTTCTAAAGGTTCCTTTTTCGAATAGATAAAAGAAAAGCTTCCCCTATCTTGTTAGATATCACGCGTGGGTGGGTTGGCTAGCTGGGTGAGGTGTAAGTCATGAGGTTCTGGGTTCAAATCCCACCTCCTCCAATATTATTTGCCTTTTTAGACACCATTACAAGCGGTTCCTAGAACCGCTTGTGATGCTCCGCGAGGCATCAGTCACGGTTTCTTACAAGCGGTTTTAAAAACCGCTTATAATCAGTCACGGTTTCTTACAAGCGGTTTTAAAAACCGCTTGTAAAGGCTTTATCAACCGCTTTTACAGCTCCTTTCCCTGGTAGTGATCGGAGTCACAAGAGTGGTCGACGACTGGATCTAACAACACACACCAGACTGATTAGGGTAAGCGTACAGCTCCTTTCCCTGGTAGTGATCGGAGTCACAAGAGTGGTCGACAACTGGATCTAACAACACACACCGAACTGATTAGGGTAAGCGGAGCCGGCGTGGTAGCAAGAGGACTGTCGTAGGGGAATGGCGAGGGCGCTTTCGGTGGATTGATTTCGTACATGCCAGAAATTCTCCGTAATGCCAGTTTAAATCAATTCGCTTTGTAATGGTATTTTTGTGAAATCATTGTTTTATAATGGCACCATATAAAAAAACAAAAAACACAAAGGAAAATAAAACAGTATATGTTTCCATAGAAGTTTTTTAGAGCTGCTTTTAGCTAAGCTATTCAGCTCTTCTAAACGGGCTAGCAAATTTCTAGTCTTAAAGCATTGCCGATTTATCATATACGAAGGAAAACTGATGGCCTATTTGGAACAAAGTATTTTCATAATTTTGAAACGAAATCATAGTTTTCAAAATCATATATGATATGTTTAGATGACAAAAAAGAACTTCATTTTAAAATCCTGGTTTGGTAGAAACCATGTTATTTTTGGAGTATTTAAACTCCACTCCACTCTTAGCTACAAGTTTTTATGGTTTGGCTTTCATTAACTCTTGTATTTGTTTAATTAAGTTTTCCATCCTATATACCATATATTCAAATAGATGATAGTGTCAAATAATATCAAAATTTTAATGGAATTTGGTGATACTATGATATATATGTAAAACAATATATTGCAAACCTATGCATTACAAAATCGTGATTATGAAATACTTTTTTCAAAGAGAGTGATGATCAAGTGGTTTCTTGGTTGGCGTTGTTACCCGTACTTGAGCTCTATGCTTAACACGACTGTCTCACCTTTTTCTAGGTTTTATCAGAGAGGTCATTGAGTATCTTAGATCCATGCATGATTGTAATATAAGTAGTCATAAATTAATAAAATAAAGGACTAGCTATTTACTCAATGACTACAAACTAGAAAAATATCCTGATCAATTTTTTGGTCATTGAATCATCACCAAATGACTTGGATCCATTTATGCTTTCGTGTACGAGGTCCATCTAAACCCATCTAAACCATAATCTTGAAATCCCCATCCTCGCAAGAGCACCCATCCCACGGTTGCTTATATAGCACACAACTACAAACCACCAAAGCTCATAGTGCTCCTCTCTAGTCGTTGATATATCATGCTCGGTCTTGTCCTTCTCCTACCTACAACATTGGTGCGGCGCATCGCCTTTTTTTTCTTCGTTTCCATCCATCCACACATTAACCAATTCTCTTTGACAAGGTCTCTCCGCCCTACCATCATCCCCATCTTTAGCCAACCTCATCCTTGTTGTCTATTCGTCCGTTGACTTCGTCTACCACCCTCCGTCAATCCTGTCAAGATGGCATTGTTGCCCCCATCGTCACTTATCATCGCTTGATCGCCTCGACATTCCTCTAAGACCAAGAGATGCTGTGAACTTAACTCTATATTCAAACCCAAACCCAAGAGGCTAGGGTGTCAGGCAGGCGAGTCGAAAATTGAATGAAACTGACGAGAACTCAATTGCGATAGGTAGAAAATTCGAAAAAATAAATTCAGTGATGCAGAGCCAACTTACATCTTTGCGGTGAATCGCCCCCTGGAAGTACGCCAGGATGGGCCGCCGGTCGAACCCCGGCGACTCATCCTCCGCGAGAGAGCGAACAACATGCTTGTAGGGAGCAACCACGTCCTTCTTCAGGTTGGCAACGTCAGGCGGGTACCTCCCGAAGTCGGAGAGCACGAACATGGCGGCGCTGAGCTTCCTCCTGGCCTCCATCATGCTGTTGGGGTGGTGCGGGACGATGAGATGGTCCTTTCCTCCCCACCGCCGCCACTCCTCCTTCCTCTCCAGGTAACTCACCAGCGCCGCCTGGAGCTGCCTGTTCCTGCCCGCCCTCTCCCCGCCGTGGGCCTTCGACTGCCGGTTGTAGCTCAGAGACGCGAAGAACGGCACGAAGAACACGTCGGCGAGGCTCGCGTTCGTCTCCCTGATGGCGACGCAAGGCCTGCTGCCGCCGCCGCCGCCGCCGGCGGAGGAGGAGGAGAGGATGTCCAGTGTCAGCCAGTACTCCACGCTGTGCTGCAGGTTCAGCCCACCGGGGTAACGCGGCACGGCGCCGGCGTCCCGGACGTCCGGCCACGGCGAGCCGGCGCCTCCCTTCCCGTTCCACCCCAGCATGCCGAAGTGGAACTCCGGCGGCAGGTCGTAGACGAAGACCCTCAATAGCGCACTCTCCGGGACGCATCCTCCCTCCAACCGCTGCCGAACCACCTCGGCGGCGCTCGCCGCCGTCCAGTTGATGCTCGCCGGAAGAACTGCGGTGGGGCTCGACGTAGGATGATCTCCGGCGATCCAGTCCCCGTCGCCGTCGTGCTCGCCGGTGAGCAGCGCGGTCTTGTTGGAGCTGGCCGTCAGGACGGCACTGTCGATCCGGGAGTTGACGAGCGCCCAGCAGGAGAAGGCCAGGAGGGAGACCGCGAAGAAGACGACGTAGCGGAGCACCCGCCTGTGCTCCGGCGGCGGCAAAGGCTGCATCTTTCTCTCCGCCACCATCCGCCGGAGCACCACGCAATGCCGGCGAGAGATTTTACTCACCGCGGCAATCCGGCTGAATTAATCGAGCAGAAAATCAGCTGCAATACGCAGCGAGCTTCATCCAAGAACCTGACACTGCCACTGCAGAATCAAGAACCGAGGAATCCATCACAATTCACAGATCACGATATAGTCAAGGCCTAGAGGAATCTCGTGATCTCGCCATGAATTTCAATCGAGCCATCAAACAGCTAGCGACTGGATTGGGTTGGGCAAATCAAGGAACAAGAATTACTTACCTCGCCCCAGGGAGATGGAGCTCTCATCACGTCGCGTGCATGAGAATGGAAAGTTTCCTTCAGATCAGCCGAGATGCCAGGTGTGATCCGCGACACATGCGATCAGGCGACGATGGATCGGCGAGTTCTGTTTTACTTGAACTTACTTATCGTAAGTTTGTTTCCCTTTGAAGGTTTCAGCTGGACGCAACAGGAAAATCGGCAGGGATCTCAACGGCCAACGGTTTCTCGATGGTCAAACACGGCAGATGTGGATCTTAATATATCTCGTGAGCCTACACCACTGTCAAGCCGCTCGACACCGAATAGAGCTCGATTGAAATTAAACTGTTGAGCTAAACTGAGTATAGACTAACATCGATCGTTATAGGTCTGATCATAGGTTGGATTGAACTTTAAAAAAATATTAGGGTTAACGTCGAATATGTATACAAATTGGTTACATGTACTCTCTATTGTAATATTAAGAGAAAAATCATGTTAGGTTTGAACTCGTACCCTGACTCTATATAAATAGGGGGCACTCTATGTGTAATATGTAACGACCAAAGTAACGGCATAGGCATGTACGTGGTCGCCAGCTTGTGGCCGTGACCCAGGTGGCCGGCATACATGCAGTATTATTAGGGGATATAACCTGAGAGCGAACTATGCTACCAAACATCGTGCCTCCGGTATTTCAGATCTAGTATGGACATTCCGTTTTTTCCAATAAAAAGCTCGGTGCTCTGGAGTTAGGCTTGAACCCAGCCATGCTTGAATTTTCACGGGCTAGAGGCCCAGGCTGAAAGGTAAGCCAAAAGTCTGAAGCCCAAAACCTGAAACTTGACACAAACATTTGCACTAAATTTTGTTTCCCCCACACGCATGAGCGCAGGCTGGTTTTTACACCGAGCTCAAAATTTTGGCTTGAGCCCGACCCAACAGGATGCCCCGACTCTGAAAACTCGGGTTGGGTCTGAACCGCGCTACCCAATTCTAATTACACTGTTTTAAAACAAAATTGCATAGCTATCTCTCTCTTTGAACCCGCTAGCTCAACCGTTACGAGTTAAACCCAATATAATGAAAGGATGGCAGGAGCTCTGCCTTAATCAATTAAGAGGAAGAAGAAATACAGATATTTGATACAAATAGAGAGAAATAGGAGAAAACAGAAGAAACAAAAAAAGAACTATACAAAGACACTAATACAACGAAAACAGCAACAGACACTGCTCGAAAACTAGCTAATTCTGGTCGAAAGGTCCGAACACCGCCTCCCAATTTAGGATATCGATCTTGATGAGCTGAATGGTTTGGTCCGCATTGGCATAAGCGAGCTCAAAGATTCGCCTATTGCGCTCCTTCCAGATGTTCCAACAGACGTACAAGACAAGACCATCGAAACGACGCCTAGAACACTTGGGGAATGCCTTTCTTGCCTTGAGCCACCAATTGCCCACACTCAACTCCTACGCCTGCTGGGCGTAAAGCTGAGGGCAGTTACCTTCAAGCAAGATAGTCCTCCAAATCAAACGTGTGAACGGGCAGGAGAAGAGCAGGTGATGAGTTGTCTCCACATCAGTAGCACAGAGAGGGCAAAAACAAGAGTTGGGCCACCCCCTTCGCATGAGGTTATCCGCTGTCAAGATCTTGTTTTGAAGAGCAGTCCATAGGAAAAATTTGCATTTCGATTCAGCTTGAGCCTTCCAGTTTGCAGAAAAGTACCCATATGGGATCGCACCTACAAACTGGATGTCGTAGGCTGAGCTGGCACTATACCTCCCATTGCTCCCCCAACGCTAGGAGCAGGCGTCGACAATACCTAGATGAAGTGAGAAAGAGTGGATCTGCTGCCAAAGAAGACAATATTGCATCAACTCTTCAAAACTGTCAAGCCGCTTGAGAGGCCTGATCCAGCGTCCGTTATGCAGCCCTTTCTTTAACAGTATACCTCTTTCGTACTGCCTTGGAGAAACATAAAGGAGATATTTCACATGGTGCTTTATTGTTTAACCATCGATCGCACCAGAAGAGACAACGCTCCCCGTTACCCACCGAGATAACGACTGAAGCATTGAAGAGGTTGTGGTCGATATTGTCACAAGGCAGTTCAGAGCCAAACCAAGACTTGGATGTATCAACCCAAGCCATCCAAAGCCATCTAAGCCTGAGGGATCTGCCAAACTGTTCCAAACTTTTTATTCCCAGGCCTCCCAACCTCCTTGGTCTACAAACCTTCTTCCAAGAGACTAACGATGCCACACGGCCACCATTCTGGTCACCTTTCCATAGGAAGGCACGGCGCAGCTTATCAATTCTTTGGACCAACTATTTACTCAGCTTAAGGACAGACAAGCGGTACACAACTTGAGCTGTGATGATTGAGTTAATGAGAACCAAGCGAGCTGAACGTGAAAGAAGCTTGCCCTTCCAACCAGACAGCCTTTTCCCAATTTTGTCCAGAAGAGCTTGGAAGTCGCTTTTGATTAGCCTAGTGGGCCTTATCGGAAGCCCAAGGTAGATAGCTGGAAAGTGCCTGAGCTGCATACTCGAGTCACCTGTGACATGCTGGATCAAACTTTGGTCACACCTAATTGGGTAGATCTCACACTTCTCCAAGTTCACTTTGAGCCCACATGCCTGCCCAAATATATGAAGGATTAACTCAAGAGATTTCATGTCTTGGGGTGTCGGTTTGAGGAAAACCGCCATGTCATCTGCGTAAAGGGATAGTTGCATGTTGTCAACAGACGATCCTAGGCTGCGGAGAACACCGTCCTGCTTTGCCCTATTGAAGATTTTTTGAAGAGGTTCAAGGGCCAGGATGAAGAGTAACGGAGACAATGGATCTCCCTGCCGAAGGCCTCTCCGATGCCTGAACGCACCGCCCAAGCTGCCATTGATGAAAATTCTAGAGGAGGCAGACATTAGAAGTATGGATATCCAGTTCCTCCAAACAGTACCGAAACCCAAACTGGCGAGAAGTTCAAGCAGATACTCCCAGCTAACGGAATCAAAGGCCTTTGCGAAGTCTAACTTGATGAAAAACTCAGCCTCTTTTGCTGATGCAACTCCTTGACAGCATTAGATGCACTTAGGAAATTATCTTGGATGCATCTGTTACGCACAAATGCGCTTTGAGAGGATGAGACAAGGTCCTCCATAAAAGGTGCAAGTCTGTTTGCAAGAACCTTGCTGAAAAGCTTTCCGAAGCTATGGGAAATACTGATGGGTCTATAATTTTTAGGGGTAGCAGCACCCTCCTTTTTCCTAAGGAGAACAAGATGTGCTTTGTTGAGAAGGTTGAACTGAACACCATTGCACCTGTGAAGCTGATAGAAGGCCTGCATAACATCCCCTTTTATAACCTCCCAACAAGACTTGTAGAAAATTCCACTGAATCCATCAGGCCCCGGCGCTTTGTCGTTTGGTATATCCCACACCACTCGTTTGACCTCATCTTCAGTGAAAGGAATCTCTAAGCTTGTGAGATCAAGGCCAGTCACACCGAGACCCTGCCAATCCAAAGATAAACCACGCTGTATCTTTGTTCCTAATAGACCATGGTAGAAATCAAGGAAAATGTGGTGTTTCTCCTCATCTGTGGTAAGAACCCTGTCCCCATCTAGGATGTTGTTAACTCTATTTTTCCTCTTCCTTGAGTTGACTTTCATGTGGAAGAACCTTGTATTGGCATCTCCTTCCTTAATGAAACTTAGCCGGGATCTTTGTTTTAACCGGATCCTACTTACTGCTGAAAGTCCATGCAATCTGACTTTAAGTAGCCTCTTGAAATTAACCTCACACTTTGAAAGTAACCTTGTCTCTTGTGCTTCCTCGAACCTTAGGATCAGTTCATTGACAGTGGCTATAAGAAGTTGTATGTCACCAACATGTAGTCTACTCCACTGTTTTAGCCTTTTTGTTGCTCTGGACAGCTTGATATGCAACACACGCAGTGCACATGAGGATTGCACCTACTCATCCCATGCAGACTAGACCACATCCTTGTAGCTAGGTAGCCTTGTCCAAAAGGTCTCAAAACGAAAGCCCTTGAAAGAAGGAACCAGAACACAGCCATAAAGAAGGAGAGCACAGTGATCAGAGGCAAGAGAAGACAGAGCATCTAATCTGCAGTTTGGAAAAAGGCCATCCCAACCCGGGGTGCAAAAGAAACGATCAATTCTTGTTAAGGTCGGATCTAACCTTTCATTGGACCAAGTAAACTTTCTACCATTTAAGTCAAGCTCTTTTAACTCCGCCCTGTCCAAGAAGGCTTTAAAGGCAGCCGCAGTTCTCCTGGTTCTGCCTGGCTTATTTCTATCCGCCACCAGGTAAGTCATATTAAAATCTCCCAATATCAGCCACGCACTGTTGACAGTGTGGCGGAGCATATCCAGCTCATGAAGGAAAGCCAGCTTTTCAATGTCCGACCGAGGGCCATACACCCCAGTGCAAGTCCAAGAGGTGCCCTCTTCAATGGTCTGGACTGAGACAGAGACTAAGTGAGAATCCCGCCGCAAGTCTTGAATGCAGAAAAAGTCCGAGGAGAAACCTAGGAGTATTCCACCCCTAGTTCCCTCCGCTGGCAGCTCACAAAAATTTTCAGCAAACCGGGGGCCAAGCAAATCAGCTACCCAAGCCTGATTGATTGTCTCCATCTTCGTTTCCTGGATACAGACAGCCGTTGCACGGTTGTCCAAAACAGCCTGCCGAACCACCGCCCGCTTCGCACTAGAATGCAGGCCCCTTGCATTCCAACAGAACAATCTCAGATGTTTGTCTGACATTCGAAAAAACACATAGCACAACAGAGGAACCCATGCCACTATGCCGTTGGCCCTGCCAGACCATTGCATACTGGCACCGGCATCCAGGAGAAAGAACCAAGCCAAGCCTTCAGAAACGTTTACATCGAGGGACCACACCAAAACAACACAGCACAAACAACTGCAGCAGCCTGAAAAGAGATGAGGTGCACAATGTAGACTTCTTGGTGAGGGAGATGCACAACACAAATAGGGTTGGAGCGCAGCTCCATAACAACAGTACGGATGCTTGATCCATGCAAACACAAATGAGACGACACCCAGGAGCCAAGGCCCTTAAGCCTTGGCCATCTCCCACCCTTGCACTCCCGTAGCATGGAGGAGGTTGCATGGGTCCGTCACTCCAGCCAGGTCAGCTAACGCAGCAAGCATCTCTTTGGAGATTGTGGTGCTGAAACACTTGATGTAGTTCTTGAGGTCTTCAATATGCAGTGATTTGGAACTTACAGGGACAACACCAAGCTTTACAGCCAAGTTGAGTTGAGCCCTCTGTGTAACCGGCAACCTTGCAAAAGGTTTTGAAGCAATCCTCTTGCTGCGTCTTTGACAAGTTTCGACTGGCGTGGGCTGTAGAGGTTGAGGCAGAATTAGAGGCACCAAGCCCTTAGTGATGGCACGCTGAAAATTTTGCAACAGCTGCTCTTCAGGCACAGAAAGTCCATTGAAGTGGGGTTGCAGTGGTGGCATCTGACCACAGCTCTGAATAGATCGCTCACTGTTCTCCTGCGCCGACTGGGTTTCAGATACAATCTCAGTTAGAGTGGCGACACCGCACACTGGGGAAGGGAGACGACAACCGACGAAGACGGATGATCCCCAGCACTGGTCGACGTCCCTTGGTACTTGAACACAGCAACCAGCACCGGGCTAACGTCCACAGACAGTATCTTGGCGAGAAGATTGCAGGGCGTCTAGAACTTAGCGGAAGTCACATCGGCTGGTAGCATAGGGGGGCCGCAAGCTGCAAACAGCCCTCCGAGATTAGCTGCAGAGAAGAATCTGGCACCGAGGGGCTGCGCCTGACCCCTGCAAGAGCCGCTCTCCCACTGGTTCGACAGCAAGGTTTAGTAGCTCCATCTCAAGGATCATAGGATCCCAGTTCGGCGTTCGACCGCCATCGTATGTAGGCAGGACATCTTCAACCAACGGATCAAAAAGACCAATGTCTCTACGCCAACCCCAAGAGAAGGAGCCAGCCGAAGTGTGCCCCTTGCTACTGGACTGTTGACTTGGCAGACCCAAGGAGGAGAAAGAAGCCTCGCCCCCTGAATGCCGCCCCGGTCCTGTAACAGGTGGAGGGGGTGGGGGAGGGGAATCGTCGCCACTGCTGTCTTCAGGGGGAAGCCATGGAGAAGAAATTCCACCAACCTTGCCGAGCTCCCAGAACGGCTGATAGACACGCGGGTACATGTTGGATTAGGCACAGCTGGCCCAAAATCAAAGAGCACGTCCAGATGCACAATTAGTCGGTGGCAGAGAAAACGCGGCTGCAGGCTATTTTCATCCGGCCGGCCCTGGCAATCAGGTTCCCCATTGGCAAGCCGGACAGTGATTGTCTTGGCAAAATTATCTGCATCCATAGTCCAAACCCAAACGCAGGCACAAGCAGAATCCATAGCAGAGAGCGGAGTATCAAACACAGGATCCGCGAGACCAAATTCCTGCAAAATCGAGTTGACCACCGGGATCGTCCAGCACTGCCTTGGAAGCCCTTCCAAGAAAAGCCTAGCTTTGTACCTTGCCTTGACAGTATCAACACCACAAGTAGGATACCACTGCGTGAACTTGAGGTCGAGGCCCCCCTATTCGCACGCTCTGGACCCGGAGAAGGTGGCCTCGGATTTCAGGTGAAGCGCAGGTGATGAAGTAGTTACTAATGGAGCTGAGATAATCACATCGAGGAGCTCCTGCGGCACATCACACGCAGCAGAGATAATCTCCCTGACGTTGGCTGGCGGAGAGAAACAATCCGTTAGGTTATGGGCGATGACGGCCGAGGTATTCAAATTGCCTTCAAGCAGATTAACCTCAACCGGGCGGTGGACATAGCACACAGAGTGCGCAGGCCTATTAACCGGATCTCCAGGCGAGGTGAGGGTGGGCACCGAGAAAACAGACCGAGAGGCCATGGCAGGCGAAGCTGAAGACTCCGACGAGGCCTCGGCAGAGTATGGAGAAGCTCGAGGTGTTTGGTGTGAGGGGAGCTGCTGGTTAGGGATGGTAAACTGTGGCGGAGTGGCCTGTGGAGAGGTGACGCCGAACGAAGCTTTGATGCCGCAAACTCTTCCTATATATAAATAGGGGGCACCCTAGGTGTAATCTGTAACGACCAAAGTAACGACGTAGGCATGTACGTGGTTGCCGGCTTGTGGCCGTGACCTAAGTGGCCGGCATGCATGCTGCGTTATTAGGGGATACAACCTGAGAGCGAACTATGCTATCAAACATCGTGCCTCCGGTATCGTTCAGATCTAGTATCGACGTTCTGTTTTTTCCAATAAAAAGCTTGGTGCTCTGGAGTTAGGGTTGAACCCAGCCATGCTTGAATTTGCACGGGCTAGAGGCCCAGGCTGAAAGGTCAGCCAAAAGTCTGAAGCCCAAAACCTGAAACTTGATACAAACATTTGCACTAAATTTTGTTTCCCCCACACGCGTGAGCGCTGGCTGGTTTTTACACCGAGCTCAAAATTTTGGCTTGAGCCCGACCCAACAGGATGCCCCGACTCTGAAAACTCGGGTTGGGTCTGAACCGCGCTACCCAATTCTAATTACACCGTTTTAAAACAAAATTGCATATCTATCTCTCTCTTTGAACCCGCTAGCTCAACCATTACGAGTCAAACCCAATATCGAGCTCAATTGGTCTTGTATAACCATATCGCATCTCTTCTCTCAATATTGATACCTTTGTGCCATCACAACCAAGATGAGCTCGAGACAAATCAAGCTTTTGTCAAGCCTAAACTTGAACATGACTCTAAAGCCTAAGCACGGAGCTCATTCATGACGAGCTCAAGCCAAATCAAGCCTAGGTGAAGGCGGTCGGTTGACGTCGGGCAGATCTACACCTTTCCTGATGTTAGGATGGGCGAGACCGGTGAGGCGTCGGCTGTGATGCTAAAGCCGCGAGCCTAGGTGAAGGCTGTTTGGTGGCGGCAGACAGATTTGTATCTTCCGTCCCGAAGATTACGATGGGCAGGGCCAACAATGCGGCACGACGAGGGAGTTGTCGATTGCGGGTGGTGGTAGCGGCAATTGGTGACGCGTGTGGAGCATTGGAAGGGAGGTGGAGGATGCGAGGAAGAAGAAGAGGTACGAGGGAGGTGTCATTCGATGGGGCACTGTATAGTGGATGCCTATACCATTCCACGGGACTGTCAAGTTGCTCCGTAGTAAAAAGAAGGTGTAAATAATGACTAAATAGTGTCTAATTAAACTAATGAGGAATTGTTAGAGATGTCCTAGCAATAACGATGACACGACTTGGATTTCACAGTGCCAGTCATTGGACGATGCAACAAAAGTATAATTCAGGGGGAGTGCAGATTAAGAATCATCGTGCCTAGAATATACACGAGAATGACGTCCATAATTGCGAACTGCTCTGGTTTTAAACAACAAATATTTCAAGGAGTTTTTTAGTATGTACCCAACTGTTTTTTCCCGTTGATCTTATATTATTTGATCCAATGGTGTCTATAAAATCTCTAGGGGTTGAGATCCCACTTACTTTGACTTCGCATTGACTTATTCCAGTTCCCAGTCTATTCCGAGCCCATTTAAATCAGCAGTTGTTGGATCGTTCAGTTAGCGGGCGCACTACGAGCGAACAGGTTGCATGTTCAATTCCTACCTATATGAGCGCTTAGTTTTTTATTTGGGGCGTTGGGCGTCCTAGCACGCTCGAAGCAGGTCGCAGGTTTGATTCCTGCTTGTTTTTTTTTTTGCAAAAGGAGTCGCACTCCCATTTCCATTACTTAAAACGGAAACAACCAGAATTCTTACAGTAACCAGTCCAAAAGAAAGCTAAGGAGGGAAGAGAAGGCAGGAACCCCATAACCCACAACCCTCAGGAAACGAGCAGTAGTCTAACCAGGGAGCATAAGTCTGGAGACATATTCCAGAACAAAAGCAGGGAAAGGATTACATCAAACAGCCATCGACAGACAAAAGAAAAACTACTTTGACAAATTTTTGGTAGTATCACCCTCCAATGACATATCTGACTTGGCGTCTTCGATCACTTTGTAGATCATGCCAATCCCCATTTGCACCAGCTCCTTGTCATTAGCTTTCATAAGACCTGACCAAAATTGGAGAAAAACACAGAGAGCAAACACAACAGTGAATTGATTGTAAGGACATTTATGATTAAACACCGCATCATTTCTTCTGGTCCAGATTGTCCAACAAACTATTGCCAAGGTAAAAAAAATGCAAGTTTTTGTTCTGGGGCATCGCCAAATTTGCCCACCTGACGAAGCCAGCAAAGTCACTGGGGACAACCTGTACCCCAAGACAAACAACAATCACAATCCAGATAGATTTGGACAGGGCACACCCAAAAAACAGATGGTTGATAGTCTCAACATTATCACAAAATTCACAGGTAATATTACCCACCCAACCTCTCTTACTAAGAGTAGATTTGGTAAGAATTTTTCCATTCCAAGCCAGCCACAAGAAGATTTTAACTTTATAGGGGAGTTTAGTTTTCCAAATTCTCAGTAAATGGTCATTTTTGCTCCCAGCACAGAGCCTCTCATAGAGAGAGCTAACAGTAAAAATCAATTTTGCCCCTAACCTCCAGCTGCTTATGTCCCCTTCATCAGTTGGATCCATCATGAGATAAGGCTTCAAGGATTCATACCAATTATCCATAATTCTAGCCTCGACCCATCTTCGGAATTGCAGAAAACCCCCATTAGCCTTCCAGCACTTTACAGTAATATTCTTATCCTCACAACAGTCATACAACTCAGGCCAGCTATCTCTGAGGGTGACCTCACCAGCCCAAATATCATCCCAAAAACTGGTTTTCTCTCCATCCCCAATCATCATCCTTCTATACTTAGTATACACATCCCTCACTTTCAGAAGAGCTCTCCAAATAGGGGAATCAGATTGCTTTTCTTTCAAAAAGGAAATGGGACGATCTTTTACATATCTCCCTCTAACAATTTGTTGCCAGAGACCATTCTGACGTTCAAGATTCCTGCTTGTGCGCGTTTATTTTTTTTATTTGGGACCGTTTATTGGCAAGTTGCCTGAGAGCTATTTATTCATCAGTCATTTTACCGATCAGACCTTGCTCGTGAGATACAAAATTGGTGCGCGCTAAATGACGCATCCTTGCGTAGGTGTTCTTTTCTGTTAATTCTTTTGTGCGCAGCAACCAAAAAAAAAACTATGTATGGGGCCTAACGTACTACCGCAGACAGCCCAAAAATATTTGACTTGGGCCTTTAAAAATCCTTAAAATATAAGAAGACAAAACGTCTCAGAAATCATGACAAAAAATGCCAGCAAGATCCATACATAACAGCATACACGAGAAAGTTACAAATTGGTAGAACAAAAATTGCACGTGTAACTGGGTGTGCAATTTTAGTATATACGTAGTGCAATTCCTAAAGAACTAGGAAAAAGGTGATAGATTCTTGCACTATGTACAATGTAAATCAACTTTAAAATATAAACACCTTAGTTGGAAAAACAGAAAATACACTTGTAGATAGGTGTGCAAACTTATTAGTATATACATAGTGCAGTTCATATACATAGTGCAGTTCATAAAACTAGGGAAAAAAATTTTAAAAAAAGAAAATTAAAATACAGTTTCTTAATTGTATTTATGACATAGAAACCTCGAGTTTAATTAATTATATGGTTGAAACAAAAGGTTGTGATTTGGTAGAATAGAAATTGCACGTGTAGCTTGGTGTGCAATTTTAGTATACACATAGTGCAATTTCTAAAAAATAGAAAAAGGTGATAGATTCTTGCACTATGTCCAATGTAAATCAACTTTAAAAAATTTAAACACCGTAATTGAATAAACAGGAATGACACTTGTAGATAGGTTTGCAAATTTAGTACATACATAGAGCAATTCGTAAAAAAAAACTAGTGCAAAATCCTAAAAAAAATACGGTTTCCTGTTTTATGACTTAGAAACCTCAAATTTAATTAACTCCATGGTTAAAACAATAAGTTGTGAATTGATAGAACAGAAATTACAAGTGTAGCTGGTGTGTGCAGTTTTAGTATGCAATTCCTAAAACTAGATATAAAAGGTTACAGTTTCTTGCACTATGTATAATGTAAATCAACTTTTAAAAAGAAAACAACATAATTGGTAAAAAAGAAATTGTACTTGTAGATAGGCGTACAATTTTACTATATACAAAAAGCAATTTCGTAAAAACCTAGGGCAAATTCCTAAAAAAAACTAAAGCAAACATAACCCGACAAATAAAACATCATAATAACATGAGATACAGAAAATGCATATGCATATATGTTAAAGAAGTTATACTTAATACCAAAATTTAATTTATATTTCAATTGCTTGTCTATTAGTTTATTTCTAACAATTATTTGCTTCTCAATTTTATTTTCTTGTGAAAGCGAACGAATTTATTAACACACCAGTAAAAGGAGTTGACAAAATTTATGTTTTATCACTTGTTTATTAGAAAACAATTGCCCTTTGACTTTGTTTCATGTGTTATATAGAAAAATGCAGAAAGCTAAAACAAAAATTGCACACAAAAAAAGTTGCAATTTCACTTCATTTGAAGTGAAACTTGTTAACAGATATACGTATTTAGCTAAAAACAACTAACAATCCTAAAAATGGAAAAATTAAAGTCACTTTATTCAATTGGATATTAATCTAACCATGTAAAATATATAATGCTGACAAAAAGGGTTAAGTTGGTCAACCCCAACAAAATACTCCCTCTATTCGGATCTATAAGGCGTATTAAAGTTTACGCTTATACCAAGGCATCCTTGCTCACAAATTTTTCTTCCCATGCAGCCCCTGATTAATACACGATGCGCTGATTGCAGGCAATCCGCGACGCCTATATTGTGCGCTTGCCGTAGCTCCATCATGTGTTTGCAGCACGGAAGGAACGAAAGTTGTGCTATGTGCATGAACAAATCACGCAACGCGGAAGCAAATCATGCAAGGGTATTATGGGCCAAAGCCCAGCTAATTAGCAGCTACGCCTTTCATTACCAAACAATAATTTTTTTGCGCCTTACAAATCTGAATGGAGGGAGTAGTGTTTAAAGGCCTTTGTGAACCCTAACAAAAGTACAACCCAAAAATTTTAGGTAAAAAAAAACATAAACATATGGTGTTTGACGATCAGAATTTGACATTGTAACACATAGAATTTGACATTGTAACTTCACAGCAGAAAATATGAATTGATCTATATTGCAAAACATAGACTCATTTAACCGAAAGTGCAAATAAATCTAATGTTAGGATGTGAAAATAATTGCATTAACAACATAATGGAGTTGTAACTAGCAGAACAAATGAGACACAAAAAGATAATTGCACTAAGAGTGCACTAAAATTATTAAATTGATATATTCTGCATGGGGCTAATAAAAAATAAAGACAATTGCAGTAACATTGTACAAAAATTGCACACAACACTATATTAATTTTTTATATGAATGGTATGCAAGTTGTGAACAAATAATAGATAGACAAAAAAAAATCTTAAACTTCAACTGGACCACGCATGCAAAAAGCTCTCCTTAGTACATCATGCATACTCCAATCAGAACTTAAAAATGGCAGTGCTATGGTTGATCTTAGGAACCCTTGAGATGGAGGATTTTTTTGTTGGCTGTCGCAAGATGGAACAGAGAAAAAAGCCCATCTCTCAAAGCAAATAAAACATAGATTGAGAAGTTATACTTGATTTGGTCATGGAGAAACAACAAAATTAACAGTTAAATCCCCTAACAAAATTAGTGCTGTGATTAATCCCCATTGATTGACCTCAAATCGCAGTACAGGAAGCTATTTATCACACAAATTGCTCAATGTTGTGCACAAGATAAAAAAACAAACCTAAACGCGACCCGGAACTACTAAACATATCCATTTATTTTCTCATTCATAGAAAACCCCCTCGATCTATAGGCGATTAGTAGCGATGGGATTTGAGGACTAAGCAGGAGGCTAGGTGGAAGAGTAGGGAGGTGATATCAAGTGTGATACACTGATCGTGTAGATGTGGAAGAGCGCCTTATCCCTGATGACCAGCTCCGTCAGGTACGCCATACTCTGCCTCTAGAACAGCGCCTAGAACACTGCCGGGGTACTATGCTGCAGTGCTCACAAAACACCACTACGAAGTCGTAGGCCTCCTCGCCGATGGACTCCTGTGCGGCCAGGAGCCCTAACTGGAGGGGTCGGCGGCGAGGGCGGCCATGCACAGAACCAATTTGTTTCCT
Organism: Raddia distichophylla; assembly: GCA_005191435.1. Classification (NCBI taxonomy): domain Eukaryota; kingdom Viridiplantae; phylum Streptophyta; class Magnoliopsida; order Poales; family Poaceae; genus Raddia; species Raddia distichophylla. Next base: position 250,361 of record SPJY01014491.1, read on the forward strand.
CTACTCCCCGCGACAAAAAAACATACCAGATTTGCCATAGCTTTGTTCCTGGAATGATGTGAGGTATGATGCGCAAGGAACAGTTGTCAAGCTCGCATCCAAAGGGCGGCAGCGACGTCGGCGTCGGCAACGTATCGCTGTAGCTCGCTTACAAGAAGCACGATGGGTGTGACTAACGAGGAGTCCCCATTGTTTACAAAACATAAAGAACCGCATATGCGAAAACCCGCAAATGCCCCCACTACAGCGTGGCCGGGATTCTTCCAGCTACCGCGTACCCACCTGCGAGCACAAATCTCGAGTACTAAAAGATCAACGGACCGAGATTCGACTGAAAGATAATAAAAAAAATTGTTGTCTGAAAAACAGCAAATCCCCTTTTATTTTGGGCGTTCGGCGCTGTTGAACTTTGGCGAATAATGTACTCATGCCAAGCGAGGCACACAGAGAATCTTGAAGATTAGGAGCAAGCTGTTTGTATCCAAACTATATACAAGATTGCCGCTCTGGTGTAGCAAGAGATAAAGAACAGTGACCATGTTTCATTTACAGCGGAAGTTTAGCTCCGGTAAAAGGAGAAAATTCTCCGAAAATTGCAATGGAAGAGGGGGCTTTAGCTGCCTGCATGTTTACGCTCGGCATTTAATTAAAAAAAGGGCATCAGCGTGAACTTTGGCGCCTTTGGCTTTGGGCGCCAAGCAGAACTAAACCGCCGCACGGAAGGCCATGGAACTCGCTAGCAATGTTGCAAGAAAGGTGGAGAAGGTTTTCTGTTATTGGAATCATTTCCAAACATATCCTATGATTTAATTCCCAGCGTATCATTTTACAAAGACCCACATCAACCATATAATAGACAATCAACGATCAAAAAATGATCTCATTCCGATAGGGGTTGAGAGGGAATATGCTAGAGGCCCCCCATATTTCAATACCACGGCAGGCCAGATCCGTTGCACAAGGAACAAATTTTTGCTTTCTGTTATATTCCCTAAGATGGACGCAAGGTCAACACTGGTTCGTAATATCGGCCATTTCTACAGAAGAATAAACTGCTTTTCTCTGTTAGGAAACTGCACACCTGAGTCTTGGGCCGGACTCGATAAGGGATGAACCCACTCGTGTACCTATCGAATTCTAAATAATCAGCACTATATAAGAAAGAGGGATGCCCTATTGTAATTGATCAAATCTGAGAACAATAAAACATTGTCTCCCTCCCTACATCTATGCTCGTCTACTTTGTGTTTGTTCTTGTTCTCCATCTACACTTGCGCACATATCAACCCCAAATTATAACCGGTAGCGTGGTTGTTTAACATGTTATCACAAGAAGCTCAAACGAGGAATTGCAAGCGTGTAGGGGGATGTATGTCTATGGCAAGTCGTATGTCTACATTAGCGTTTTTTTTGTGTCGATCAGTCATCACGTCGGCGGGTCTATGAACTATCGATCTGTCCTAAGCGACAATCGCTGTAATCCCTACTTTGTTCACAGATGATTGAAAGGTATTAAATTGATTCAATTTCGTAAATTTGTAGATTAAATCTGCTAATTTTGTGTTTGCAATTTGCATCTAGTAGATTGATTATACTAAGTATTCCAAGCTATCTCGACGGCTCAGATATAGGCCGTCGAGAGTGACCCCACTGCATTCTCAGTCTCGATGGTTCATTTCGGGCCATCGATACTAATGTATATTTATCGACAGTTTCATGTTGGCTGTCGATACGGCAATTGGCAGTCGATTCTGCGAGCGATTCCTGTAGTGTGGACCACGCATGGAGAAAGCTCTCCTTAGTACATCATGCATACTCCAATCAGAACTTAAAAACGGCAGTGCTAAGGTTGATCTTAGGAACCCTTGAGATGGTGGATTTTTTTTTTGTTGGCTGTCGCAGGATGGAACAAAGAAAAAAGCCCATCTCTCAAAGCAAATAAAACATAGATTGAGAAGTTATACTTGATATGGTCATGGAGAAACAGCAAAATTAACAATTAAATCCCCTAACAAAATTAGTGCTGTGATTAATCCCCATTGATTGACCTCAAATCGCAGTACAGGAAGCTATTTATCACATAAATTGCTCGATGTTGTTCACAAGAAAAAAAAAACTAAACGCGACCTGGAACTACTAAGCATATCCATTTATTTTCTCATTCATAGTAAACCCCCTCGATCTGTAGGCGATTAGTAGCGATGGGATTTGAGGACTAAGCAGGAGGCTACGTGGAAGAGTAGGGAGATGATATCAAGTGTGATACACTGATAGTGTAGATGTGGAAGAGCACCTCCTCCTTGATGATCAGCACCGTCAGGTACGCCATACTCTGCCTCTAGAACAGCTCCCGGAACATTGCCGGGGTACTTTGCTGCAGTGCTCACAAAACACCACCACGAAGTCGTAGGCCTCCTCGTCGATGGACTCCCGCGTTGTCAGGAGCCCTAACTGGAGGGGTCGGCGGCGAGGGTGGCCATGAACAGAACCAATTTGTTTCTTCTACTCCCCATGACAAAAAAAAAATACCAGATTTTTGCCGTAGCTTGTTCCTGGAATGATGCGAGGTATGATGCGGGAGGAACAGTTGTCGAGCAAGCATCCGAAGGGCAGCAGCGACGAGATCGGCAATGACGTCGGCGTCGGCAACGTATCACTGTAGCTCGCTCACAAGAAGCACGATGGGTGCGACTAACGAGGAGTCCCAATTGTTTTCATAACGTAAAGAACCGCATATGCAAAAACTCGCAAATGCCCCCGCTACAGTCGGGATTCTTCCAGCTACCGCGTACCCACCTGCGAGCACAAATCTCGAGTACTAAAAAATCAACGGATTGAGATTCGACTAAGAGATAATAAAAAAACAATTGTCCGAAAAACAGCAAATCCGTTTTTATTTTGGGCGTTCGGCGCTGTTGAACTTTGGAGAATAATGTACTCATGCCAAGCGAGGCACACAGAGAATCTTGAAGATTAGGAGCAAGCTGTTTGTATCCAAACTATATACGAGATACACACATAGTTTGACTACATTCTTACAGAAAAGATTGCCGCTCTGGTGTAGCAAGAGATAAAGAACAGTGACCATGTTTCATTTATAGCGGAAGTTTAGCTCCGGTATAAGGAGAAAATTCTCCGAAAATTGCAATGGAAGAGGGGGCTTTAGCTGCCTGCATGTTTACGCTCGGCATTTAATTAAAAAAAGGGCATCAGCGTGAACTTTGGCGCCTTTGGCTTTGGGCGCCAAGCAGAACTAAACCGCCGCACGGAAGGCCATGGAACTCGCTAGCAATGTTGCAAGAAAGGTGGAGAAGGTTTTCTGTTATTGGAATCATTTCCAAACATATCCTATGATTTAATTCCCAGCGTATCATTTTACAAAGACCCACATCAACCATATAATAGACAATCAACGATCAAAAAATGATCTCACTCTCATAGGGGTTGAGAGGGAGTATGCTAGAGGCCCCAATTTTTCAATACCATGGCAGGCCAGATCCGTCGCACAAGAAACAGATTTTTGCTTACTGTTGTATTCCCTAAGATGGACACAAGGTCAACACTGGTTCGTAATATCGGCCATTTCTACAGAAGAATAAACTGCTTTTCTCTGTTAGGAAACCGCACACCTAAGTCTTGGGTCGGACTCGATTAGGGATGAACCCACTTGTGTGCCTATTGAATTCTAAATAATCAGCACTATATAAGAAAGAGGGATGCCCTATTGTAATTGATCAAATCTGAGAACAATAAAACATTGTCTCCCTCCCTACATCTATGCTCGTCTACTTTGTGTTTGTTCTTGTTCTCCATCTACACTTGCGCACATATCAACCCCAAATTATAACCGGTAGCGTGGTTGTTTAACATGTTATCACAAGAAGCTCAAACGAGGAATTGCAAGCGTGTAGGGGGATGTATGTCTATGGCAAGTCGTATGTCTACATTAGCGTTTTTTTTGTGTCGATCAGTCATCACGTCGGCGGGTCTATGAACTATCGATCTGTCCTAAGCGACAATCGCTGTAATCCCTACTTTGTTCACAGATGATTGAAAGGTATTAAATTGATTCAATTTCGTAAATTTGTAGATTAAATCTGCTAATTTTGTGTTTGCAATTTGCATCTAGTAGATTGATTATACTAAGTATTCACAACTGAAAATCAATCTGTTAGTATTTGGGTCACCGTCCAATGTGAGGGAAGGTTGGCGCCGGCTCTGTTCCATGAACTGTAAAACATCACCCCTTCAGCCCCTGAGCTAGAACAGTCGTGCTCTTGTACCTTGTTTTCACTATTTGTAAATTTAAATTTCAAACAAATTATAGCTCGCAGGCTGTTCATGGAGACGACCTTCTCTTCCTTTCTTTTCTCCTTCACTTCTCTCTTCCTTTCTCTCCTCCTCTCTTTGCTCCTGACTCACCCTTTCTCTCTTCTCACCTGCCTCCTCTGTGCGCAAATGAGCACAATCACCTCCTAGGCGGAGCGTGCACGGTTTTATATGGGGCAAATTCCACCCGTTGGAAGGGAGGGTTTTTCTACCTCCAAATCCCACCCTTCAATGGGTAGATTTTTTATTTGGGCCACATCTTCCTTTTTCACTTGGTGGGGAGGAGAATCTCGCTATTTCAAATGGCAGCATTTTTCTGCCATGCACCCCCAATCGTTTTGGCTAAATCCTTCCAAGTTGTTGGGCGAAAATTTAATTCTCGCCCGATGGTAGGATGGGTTTTAATTGTTAAACAAATATTTATTTGTTTAATTCAAAAAAATTAAAAATTAAAAATTAAAAATTTGAATCTCGTGCATGTCCCCAGAGGGTACAACACGCATGAGACAAAGTTAAGGGACAAGGGCGATTAGGCTCTCTCCAACAGGAATCCCTAAATTTGATCCTCTATAGCGTCATATACAGACTTCCTTTAAAAAAAAATCTCTCCCTATATTTCTCCCATCTCCAACAGCGTTCCCTATATGGAGAATTGTATAGGGGAAGGAAAGGATACCCCTACATATAAAGGAATGGAGAGAAAATCTCTCTCTATTTTAGGGAACGGAATAGAGAATGTTGTTGGAGCACATAGGGAAAGAATCCGTTTCCTATTTTAGGGTATAGGGTTGTCGGCGTCAAGGAATCGCGCTCTGAAGAGCAGCGGGTCCACGAACCGGCAGACGAATTTGTAGTTGGTGTGAGGCCCAACGACCACCCTTCTCAGCAGCCCGGGGCGGTGACCGAGCCTACGGGGGGCTCAGGCCACGCGGTCTTCCCGGACACGGGCCTAGTGCGATTTGACAATCCGGGTAAAGATCCTTCGTACAGAGAGAAAGGGGGAGAGAGGAAGAGAGGAACAGTACAAACCATGAAGACACAAGTGTTTTACCCTGGTTCGAGCCCCGACTACCGGGTAATAGCTCTACTCCAGTCTTGTTGATTATGAGGTGAAGAACAATACAAGGGTGCCGAGACCGGGCTCGATGGCGCCGATCCCGAGCTTACAGAGAGTGGCTAAAGGCTATGGCTACTGCTAAGGAAGCTTCGGAAGCGTGTGTGGCTTGTTCTCTCTCAAACCGCCTTCTGCCTCGACTGGTCTGGGGCCTTTCCTTTTATAGGCGCGGCGGGTCGCCCGGAGCTAATCCGATGGGCCCCGCGCCGGTCTTTGCTTTAGCGGTAGTATCCTTGTCCCGTTCCGGAGCTCTGCCTAGTCCGGAACCTGTAGGGAGAAGCTGTTCAGGTTAGTACAGGACACGTGTTTGTCTTAACATGTCGATACGGGGAGGAATACCTCTTTAGGGAGAAAGCACTTTCCCTTTATCCCCAATATGGCATTGACTGGACCGAGCCAGCTTCGCGCCACCCGTTGGGGGCGTCGCGTAGTGTAACAACCATTCGCTGCCTGCCAAAGGAGGCAAACGACGCACCGAGCTACCCGCGTGCCTCTCCCTGGGCTACGGGCTCCCGGGGAGATACAGTTCTTCCCGATCAAAGCCGGGGAAAGGATGGTGGGATATGGCAGTTGTCGCCACCTGCCCACGGACAGGCGGACTATACGCGGGATCTTCTCCTGGGCTAAGGATAGCCCGGGAAGCGCGCTACGACGGCTAGGGCGCGGCTTTTGACTTGGTCAAGCCCGGGGAAGACCCTGGCGGGCTAGACGCTTCCTTTAGTACGACCAAGGACGGCCTTTTGGACCTTCACCGCGTATGCTAGGCCGGACGGAATCGGCCCAAGGCCCATCTCAAGGTGGGCCGCTCCATCTCAAGGTGGGCCGCTTATCAATCACCAACAAGGGTGCTTTAAGGGAGCCTGTTGGAGACAACCTTATACCGGTTGGGTGGCCGTTGGGCTACAAATGTGCTAGGCCGTTTGGGTGGTAGGCTGAAACGGGGGGAATTCAACAATTTTTTCCCTTAATTATTTTGGGTCGGATATCCATAGGTCTAAAATAAGATCCAGGTTTAGGGCCAGATCCAAATTTTAATACCCATGGATCCAAAGTAGGATATTGAAAGTTTTTGATCAATTCGACATGAACCAAATATTTCTATCTATCTGTCTTCCTTTAATACTATCTTATGTTTTTGGAAAAAAATGATTATTTTAGGATATATCAAAATTGTGAGAGGAGTTTTCGTGGGCTTGAAATATATGAAGTGACTAGTTTATTGTATAGGAATGTGATGTTGTGGTTCCCAGAATCCCATTGCTATCCGACGTGTGGAGAGGAACCGCCATGATCTAAATTTAGCCATACAAAGGCAAAGGATGTTGACATAATTTACTTATGTACGAGGGTTTTTTTAGAAGGTGGGAGGGGTTTATCGCACGAAATAAAAATAATTATTTGTTCTTACAAAATGTGGCCGGAAATCTTAAAAAACAAGAACAATTAATTACAGACCATCTTCGTAAAAAAAATACGCCATCCAGTCCAGTAATGAGTAAACAGTTAATTACAGACCAAATGAGCCGAGAAGGCTAGGATGGAAGCCCCAGAACAATATCATGTTGGTCTTGGGCCTGTACATGGGCCGCACATAGCCGGTGTCCAGTCTGCCATTCAGTGGCTCCGGGCTCCAATGCTGGAGAGAGAGAGAGAGACGGATAATGATTCCAGGGGAATTCTAGGGCAGGACGATGAAGCAACGGCTGTGATGCACCAGCTGCCCACAAAGCACGGATCTCAACGAGCAATCTATTCGTTGCGCGCCTGCGGGAGCACCCTCTCTCTCTGACGCTAGCGCTAGCTGTAGCCACCCCATGCCCCTAGTACGCCTACGCGCTCTGGCCGCCCCGGCGACGCCTCCACAGCTCAAAACGTGGCCTGCGCCACTGCACACTTGTACCTTCCCCCTCACTCGCCTTGCATCACCGCCTTGTCACTGCTGATACCGCGCTAATTATTTTCCGCGTACGTTTATTTAGCGCTCGCCTTCGCCTAGCCATTCTCTGTCACTGCCACTGCCACTGCCCGTTTTATTCTTATCTCCTCGTCTTCGCTTCACCTCCTTACCTGTAGTTTTCCTCCCCTCCCCTCTTGCTTTCACATGGACACCGCTTGAGCTTGCAGGCTGTGCTGTGGTGGTGGGGGGTGGGGGTGTGCTGGTGTGAGGGGAGGGAGACGATGGAGGCGGTGGTGGATGTGAAGTACAGGCCGGTGATGTTCGCCAACGGCGGCGCGGCGGCTGCGGCGAAGAGGCCGCGGCCGGGTCCATGCGGGGAGTCGGTGTACCGGGAGTGTCTCAAGAACCACGCGGCCAGCCTCGGCGGGCACGCCGTGGACGGATGCGGGGAGTTCATGCCGGCGGCGGCGGCGGAGCCCTCCAACCCCGCGTCGCTCAAGTGCGCCGCCTGCGGCTGCCACCGCAACTTCCACCGCCGGCTGCCGGAGGGGCCGCCGTCGCCGCCGCCTCGCCTAGCGCTGCTCCCGCCGCCGCCGCCGCCGCCGGTGCACCTCGTGCATGGCGGCCACCAGCAGCGAGGCGAGGAGACGCCGGAGGACAGGCTGCCTGGTGTCGGGGAGGACGACTCGGAGGACTCCGACGAGGGCTCTGACTACGACGACGATCAGCCTGTCTCGCCGTCGCCGATGCAGGCGCCGGCGCTGCCCCCGCCCGGGTACGTCTCGTCGGCGACGCACATGCTCCTCTCGCTGAGCACAGGCGGCCCGGGCGCCGCCCC